>BLSH010250063.1:1095649-1116888 GCA_018402905.1 Glandirana rugosa
GGGAAGTGACGGTTACTGTAAATATGTCATTAGTCACCTGTAAATTTAAAGACTAGCGACATATTTACAGTTACCAGGGTTTTTTCACAGTTTTACCAGGCTGTACAGACGACGTTATAGCCTCATGGCGATTTTTAGAGTCTAGCGGCGGTAATGATCATTTTTTTTTTTTTGGGGTCTTTACTTAAGAGTAGTAGGCATTTGTCCCGTTGAAAACGCGTTTGGTTAGTTATTTGCGGATAACACTAAAAAACTCCTTCTTATATTTAGCCGGTTTTGACTACTTTTTTTTACAAAAAATATAAAAAAAAAAAACATAAACATAAAATGACCATTTTGACACTTTTTTGGGACCATTGACATTTATACAGCGATCAGAAATTTAAATGTCCACTGATTACTGTATAAATGTCATTGGCAGTGAAGGGGTTAACCTGCAGAGGGTAGTGAAGGGGGTTAACTGTGTTCCCTGGGTGTGTTCTAACTGGAAGGGGGCTGGGCTGTTATGGGCATAAGAGATCTAACTGATCCCAGTGACAGGGATCAGTAGATCTCTTATGTCCCCACTGACAGAGCGGGGAACCGCCGTGTTTACATCGGTTCTCTTGCTCTGGCTGCTCATCGTGGCTTGCCGGCCGGCCCGAGCCGCGGGCACACTCCTCCGGGGTGCGACAGGCACGCGCGCGCGCCCCCTGGCGGGCACTCTGCAAATCGCCATTTATTTACGGTGATTCGCAGGACACATCCACACTGCCGCAGTAAATATACTGCGCGCGTTGTGGAAGGGGTTAAACATGGTTCTTTAACTGTTTATGATGATGATGATGATTATTTCATGTGTAAATTTCAAAAATTGTAATGCTAAAATCTAATCTTTTTTTTTTTTTTTACATTTTCAGGAAGACCTGTTTCAACAGCCTGGATTAAGATCAGAATTTGAAGCCATCAGAGACTGCTTAGACACAGGATTTCCAGAATCTATTCGTATCCTTAAGATGTAGATCTTGTTCTCTAGGCAGTGTTGCTGCTGAAATGTAGGAAAGAATAATGCAGCACAAAAAGTGTTACTCTCACGGAGCAGTCCATTCAAAACGGATACATCAGTTTTGGGAGGTGGTAGCCAGCTAAATCGCATCGCTTATTCTGATACTTTTCTGGGGTTCCAGCCATGGGCATCCGCAGGTAGGGGCAAAGGGGGAAAGTGCCCCCCCCAAGGATCGGGGGTTCCCCACTAGGTCCTTATCCTCTTGGGCCATGTATGCAGTCTCTGATCGTCTCCTGTACCATGTCCACAGTCTCTGACTATCTTCTGTACAATGTCTGCAGTCTCTGACTGTCTCCTGCACCATGTCCGCAGTCTCTGATTGTCTCCTGTACCATGTCTGCAGTCTCTGATCATTTCCCGTACTATGTCTGCAGTCTCTGACCATGATAATGTGGTAATGACAGAGCATGGGTGACCTTAACATGATTCCCTCCTGAAAAAAGTTCTGCAGACACCCATGGTTCCATCTGTACTATCCCAGGTCCCAGTACACCTTCTGCAGCCATGAGGGCTTCTATTCCTCCCTACTTAATGTTTTTCTATTTCTTTTTTACAAAAATACAGCAAGTGTAGCAAGACAAGTCCTCCCCTGTGATGGAAGATATAAGAGACTAGTATGTTTATTTAGCCCACTATTGTTTAATCATAGCTGAAATATAATTTTTGGGTTAACTAGCACCTTTATAAGGAATCTCTACAATTTTCCCTCAACTTTTCTTCACTTCCTTGCCACTTGCCATCCCTTTTTACTGAATGAAGTAAACAGAAACCTCTTTTTGTAAGTTCTAAATCAGTCTGGTCAGTGCCTACACAGGGTTAAGGATACTCTCCCAGTCCCCATGTGATAATGCTGGTGATTTGTTAGCCCAGCATTATGGGAGGAAGGAGAGAAAGTCACCTGTTGCAGGTATTACTCCTTGTGGTAGTTTTGCTGGTGCAGGATCATGTCAGGGCTGATGTTAAATGTAGCAAATTGGTCTTTGGAGGGTTTGGCTTCAATTTAGGTTAAGGAAGGTATAGTCTCACAAGCTGAGGACCTTCATAATGGCCTGTAAACATGATCAGAAAATCATACGAAAAATACCGCTTCCGAAGCAATCATACGATAATACAGTACAGTTGTCGTTCGAAAATACAATACAAATATACTACAACACATTACACCCCTTTCAAATTTTTATTCTATCGTACGAGAATTTTCGTCACTCTTAAACTCTTAATTTTTGATATGACACTAGCATGCAAAAAAAAACAGACGATCATTCATCCGATAATCTCATTGTGTGTACCAGGAATAACTCAAAGTTTCAGACAGGTGCAGACAGTTTGGAGAAATTATGTTTGGTAATCAGATCTCTTGATTTACTCATAGCATGCCAAAACATTTCAAGGATCTCAAAATCTTCATTCTTCAGGGATAAAGTAAAAGAGCAGAGTATAAGGTCTACAGAAATATAATGCGTAAATAGATATATACAACATAAATATTACATGCAAAATATAGATATGTTTAAAAATATGAAACTGTTGCTATACAAAATTATTAAAATTTAAATAGAATGTGTATGGCACTGACTATAGTGAAAATGATATAAATAAATATAGTCCTATATGAAGGTTTGGTTTAATTAGTTTACATTAAAGAGGAAGTAAACTCAGATGGGGGTTTACTTTCCTCTACATTCCCCTGTAATGTAGAAGCATAATGGGCTACTATGCGTCACATAGTAGCCCATTATGTGCCACTTACCTGCAAACGAAGCCTGCGACGTTCAGCGATGTCCCCTGTGCTGGCCGTTTCCATCCTTTGCCCCTCTTCCTTCCGGGGCCGCAACTCCGCGCGTGGGAGCCGCCAGTCATGGTCGCAGTGGAGGAACGGCACGGAGGCCGTTTCTTCACTGCGCATGTGCCGACATGACGTCTGCACAGCATATACACTGCATATCTCCTGAACCATGCAGGTTTGGGAGATATGCAGGGCACCTACAGGTAAGCCTTATCATAGGCTTACCTGTAGGTTAAAGTGGTTGTCACAAGTTGACAACCACTTTAATTTTTATAACTTTAGTGTCACAGCATTTTGGTGATTGTTTATATGAGTATTGTGTAGCATTGAAAGCATTTGGAAGATCACAGTGGTGGAAGGGTTTTTTTTTTTTTACTGATCTGAATCTGAGGTTTATATACACTCTTAATCACAAATGTATTTTTATGTTGTACTATGTTAATAGTTTTCTGTTGTTTCTTTGAGGTTGTGAGGTATATTGGAAAATTTGTATTAGTCATTTTTATATTGTTTTCACTATAGACAGTGCATTATATAGGTGTGCATATTTTGTGAGGCACTGTCTGGTAGGGTTGTGGACTGTGCATGTGTCATCTAGTTTCACACATACACATGGTGAGGGATTCTTGGATTTGTGTCTTGGAGAAAACTTGTGTTTTCTGAGATCTAAAAAAGTTCTGGTTTATGTCACAGAGCCTGGAGGCTTTGTAGAGTTGTAGGGTGAGATAAAGCTTCCATTGTTAGGTCTGCATCTTATCTGTTAGCCAAACCTCATTTGCTGCCTGTTGGGTCAAAAGAGTGCTGACAGAACACAAATTATAAGGTGCAAGTGTTGTCTGTTTTGAGGAAACCCAGGAACTGACTTCAATTTAGTTAGTGTCACTGACAAATAAATGTTTGTCGGTTTTATGCTATGGATTTACTGTATAAAGCCCTGTGCTTGTTTGCTGCCCTGCTGAAAAAAGTGCAGGGCAAACCTGCTTGTTTTTTTCTGGGTGACCCTGTCGAGCATGTCCCCTTTGCAATGTTTTTCTTTAAAGAAAAACTATAGGCAAGCCTTTTTTTTTCATTTTGGATAGAGCAAGAGACGGTTATAACCCTTGTCAGATTTTTTTTCGCCATCTGTCTCATTGCAGAAATTTCCCTTCACTTCCTATCTCTGCAAATTAAAGGAATTTCTTGGGGACCCCCAGGTCACTAGAACTAGTGTCCCCATTTGAAGATTTCCCATCTATTACTTTTACTTTTCTGGGGAATCTCCCGAACGGGGGCACAGACTGCAATAAAAATTGACAAGATTGCTAATCCCAATCCACTACAAAAATAGTTTTGCCTTTAGTTATACTTTAAGTGCTCAGCAGATATGGCTGACAGATGACTGAAACCCACTAGGCCTCCTGAACAGTAGAGCAACAAGTATACCTGTTTTTAAAGCCGCAGATGCATGCCATGCAAGCAAGTGGAGGTGCAGGGGCCAACTTCTATATGCTGGTTCGGAGCTCTTTGTGAAAATTGCCCCTGGAGTATGATGTTGAAGCCTACCTCAACATGTTTAAGAAAGTGGAAGAACATGAGATACTTCCTGAGGAGCAGTGAACAGATGTGTTGGCACCCTTTTTTATTTTTAAAGTCCATATAAATGTGATCTGTGTAAAGTGACTGGTGCTCTTCAGTGCCTGGGATATTGCTGCCACCCCCCAGTAGTAATGAACTCATCAGAAGAATTCACCCCACAAGGAGGGTACTGCGCTTTCTTGGTGTTTATTTATAGTGCTCCTTATGTGCCCCTTATGGATGTGCACTTACCAGAGAATTTCACCCCTTCCCGGGGTACAGCGCTTCCACAGTTGTATGCCACTGTGTAGAGGGTCCAGATCTAGCCTCAGTACTCTCCCTCCTAGAGCAAACAAGTATACCTGTTTTTAAAACCGCAGATACATGCCATGCAAGCAAGTGGAGGTGCAGGGGCCAACTTCTACATGCTGGTTCAGAGCTCTTTGTGGAAATTGCCCCTGGAGTATGATGTTGAAGCCTACCTCAACATGTTTAAGAAAGTGGAAGAACATGAGATACTTCCTGAGGAGCAGTGAACAGATGTGTTGGCACCCTTTTTTATTTCAAAAGAGCTTTATTTGAAAGCCATAAGTTGCACATAAGTGCTGTAAATTGTACATAATCAGTATATCAATAAACGGGTGGGGTCAATATATGTGAAATAATGAATACTTCATATCAAAGCTCCGAAATGTGAGTACATCTAGAGAAAATAACACAATAGTATATACACTCGACCTATTTGTATTGCTCAAAATACATTAACATATTTGTAACATTATAAAAGTAAAGTATAAGTGCATAGCATCTAACCTGGTGTTCGCCCATATTTCAATTGATGCCATGTAGGGAAGGTCTAAGTCCGACTTTCCCTACTCAAGTTTTTATATCGAATTTGGTCCTGTTGGCACCCTTTTTAACGGACAGCCCCGATAGGCCTGCTTTGACTCGCAACCTCAGTATGCCAAAACTTAAGCGCAGTGTGTATTTGCATGGGAATATGACCCTTAGCACACCCAGATGTATGATTCATTCCGCCTGACAAACAAGTGGTTGCCCAGAGTTGTTATCCATATATATATATATATATATATATATATATACACACACGCACAAACAATTAAAATGGATTTACTAAGTGTCGATCGTTTCTTTGGGGTACAGCCCACCTTTGGAGGGGCAGCCTTACAATATTTCTGTGCTTCCAAATAATCCCTCTTGTTCACCTATTCAAGCCCTTTGAGTGCCTAAAATACCTTTTTCTACATTATTTGTATTGTGTGGAGCGCCAGGACATTTTGAATAAAGGGCTGACATTGCCTTCCACACCATAACATATTGTGTGGGGCTCCTGTCCATGTCTACTCATCAACAGAAGTACCTTTCCAGAAGGTTTACCCTTGCAGGGGTTCTCAACATAACACACACCCAAAGTAAGCATTCTGCCTCTAGGCTATTTGGTCTGCTTAGATGCTCAGCCTGCAGACTTAACTTACCCCAGACTTCTGCCTGGTCAGAGTGCCTTGAATGAAAGGCCAGACAGGCCTTGAAATACGCTCCTTGCATGTCCTTCTATTGTATACATGCTCTGCTGCTGCAGCAATCTATCTCCTGAAAAGGTAGAACTAAAGCCGGCCATAGATGGTTCAAATCAAGTCCCCGGTGAACCGTGCAAGATTCAAACCATGTATGGTCAGGCTGATTGTACCATAGTTGATCGATCGATGAACTTGGGTGCAACCAGCCTATCGGACGATACATGCTATTATTGCTAGCAGCTATTATAGCCGCTAGCAATAATCACTTTGTTTTCTTAGCAGGGACAGCTCCTTCTGTTGGGAGAACACAATGGTTTTGTGGGAGGGATTCACCCATCAACACTGACTGTGGTTGCAGGAAAGAAAATTGCTCCATTTGTGGCCAGCTTAAAGTGGATGTAAACCCGATTCATGAAATTTGAGCTGGGCACATAGATCTGCAGTGTTTTCTTATCTCTCTCCAAAGAACTATGGGGTTTATTTACTAAAGGCAAATCCACTATGCAGTACAAGTGCACTGCAATTGCACTTAAAGTGCAGTCGCTGTAGACCTGAGGGGACGTGCAGTCGCTGTAGACCTGAGGGGGATATGCAAGGAAAATAAAAAAAACACATTTTTGATTGCAAATGATTGGATGATAGAAATCAGCACAGCTTCCCCTCATTTCATATCTTCCCCTCAGATCTACATGACTGCACTTGCAGTGGGAATTAGTCTGGTAGATATGGCGCTGTTCTAGGTATATAATGGTGTAACCGTGATGCTAATTTCCCAAAAGATTAATGTGACAGTAAGAGTAATTTCAGTAATTCATAATAAATAAATTCAACCTTAATAAATAAATAATATACCAGTGCTAAAAATTATGACATGGATAAATAAGTGAGAATTAATATAAAGGTGCTATCATAAATAATTCATGATAAAGTTCATAAAAATTATACAGAAAAAAGTTTGTTTTTAAAGTCCATATAAAAAGTGATCTGTGTAAAGGGACTGGAGCTCTTCAGTGCCTGGGATGTTGCTGCCACCCCCCAGTAGTAATGAACTCATCAGAGGAATTCACCCCACAAGGAGGGTACAGCGCTTTCTTGGTGTTTATTTATAGTGCTTCTTATGTGCCCCTTATGGATGTGCACTTACCAGAGAATTTCACCCCTTCCCGGGGTACAGCGCTTCCACAGTTGTACGCCACTGTGTAGCGTGTCCAGATCTAGCCTCAGTACTCTCCCTCCTCCTTTCTGGCCTCCGTCCTGAAATCGCGTATATCTTTGCTGATCGAGGCAGAACCACTAAACGGAAGATCCACCGGAACTGAAAACAAAGCGTTTTCTTGCCACCGTTGCAGAACCACCTTCCTACAAGCCCTCTTCCTCCCTCGGCTCCTCCAGCTCTGGGATTTTGAGGCTAGATCTGGACCCGCTACACAGTGGCATACAACTATGGAAGCGCTATACCCAGGAAAGGGGTGAAATTCTCTGGAAAGTGCACATCCATAAGGGGCACATAAGGAGCACTATAAATAGACACCAAGAAAGTGCTGTACCTCCTTGTGGGTTGAATTCTTTTGGTGAGTTCATTACTACTGGGGGGTGGCAGCAACATCCCAGGCACTGAAGAGCACCAGTCACTTTACACAGATCACTTTTTATATGGACTTTAAAAACAAACTTTTTTCTGTATAATTTTTATGAACTTTATCATGAATTGTTTTTGATAGCACCTTTATATTAATTCTCACTTATTTATCCATGTAATATGTTTTAGCACTGGTATATTATTTATTTATTAATGTTGAATTTATTATGAATTACTGAAATCATTTTTACTATCACATCTTTTGGAAAATTAGCATCACAGTTACACATTTATATACCAAGAACAGCGCCATACCTACCAGATTAATTCCCACTCATTCATTACCCCCTCCTTTGGGGTGGTAACAGTAGGGGCAGCAATTCTGTTCACCCACCATACACACCCTAACCATCAGTGCAGGACCACCCATATATATTCTTTTCGCACTTCCAAGTGCATTTGTAGTGCACAGTAGATTTGCCTTTGGTAAACCAACCCCTATGTCTCGTAGCTGTCTCTTCCTCCATAGCTCTGTTATCAGCCTGATAAGCTGTCACACGTTTAGACGGTAGCACACTGCTTGTAATCTAATGCCCGGAACACACAATGAGATTATCGGGCGAATGATCATCTGTTTTTTTGCATGCTAATCTCAGATCGAATCTGAAGAGTTTAATTAGGTCACAAAAAATTCTCATACGACAGAATAAAAAATCGAAAGTGATGTGTTGTAATGTATTTGTATTGCATTTTCAAATGATAACTTTACTGGTTAAATGAAAATCGCGCGACCGGGCATCGTATGAGAAGAGTTTTCGCGTTTGTCCGATCGGATAATATCAGATGAACTGTCATGATCGGCTCTCGAAAGCTCTGTACTAACGATCCGATTATCGTATGATCGATTCGAAAGTGGTATTTTTCGTACGATTTTCTGATCGGCTTAAGAGCAGAGCTATGCACATTTCTTCCTTCCTTTACCCATGAGAAGAGGCGGTATTTGCCTTTCCTCCAATCAGCTGTCTTGGCTGTATGCCAATGATCCACTCCCAGTGGTAACCAGGAAGAGAAAAATGTTAACACAATCTCCACTTTCTAAAGGATATATACAGAAGACTGCGGATATACATGTAAAACTTATATAGGGAGATTTGTTTCATCCCTGTGTACCATCTGACGCCGTTCACTTCACTGGGTATATGTGAAGGTTTACATCCACTTTAAGTAATATTCTCTTTTGTGAGCAACGCCCATGTGTATCCACTGAGTCTCATCAGTGACCCTTTCACTGCTGAAACAGGTATTATCTGAATCTTTATACAGTGACAGAGGGTCCATGTGTCACAATGCAGTATATACACACACAAAGCATTAATGTGGGAAATGATAGATGTATGCTCTTATGAACAGTCCTTTAAATATGCTTAGACAATGATTAAAATAAGCATGGTAACAAAAGCAGATTGTGGAGAAGCAGTTACTAAAGCAAAGTGAGCTTCTTATACATAAATGTAGGACTAACATATGGGTCTTTATATGAAATGGGAGCCAGATGTGATATTTGTAAAGGAGCTCTATCATTTGAAATGAAAAACTCATCAGCTTCTGAGTTTAGCCATACTACAGGCTCAAGTGAAACTGCTGACCATTTGCATTCATTCACGTTATACATAGTTTAAATTGTTTAAATTAGATTATGGTGATGATCTTTTTTTTTCTTTTTTTTTTTAACTAGAGAACTTTTGAAACCTAAATATATAAAGCATATACAGTATGTAGTAAACTATAGAGCTGCCCATGTACTCTTGGAATGGGGTGATGTTCTTGCTTTATCAGACTCTGTATTCTGTATCAAAATGCTGTTTCCTTAACGTACTGCAAAGCTGGAAGCAACCATTCTGTTGTTGAGGCCTTATTGCTTTACTTGGAGGGTCTACCTGAGCCTGTGGTCTGTTATCATTTATATAACACCTGTCTGCAGCATGCTGGTGATTATAGCAGCAGTAAAGAGGTAAAGTGTATAGATCTTTTTTATATTTAATCATTTACTGCATTGTAGAATGTTTCTTTTCTTGTGGGGTAATATGTAGCTTGCTAGAAGCTATAGTATGTATTTGCATGAAAAATGTTAGGTATTGTACGCTTTCACATCTCGCATCTGTACACCCCCCTACTGACCAGAGCAATTGTACATTTCTGCTTTGGCCTGTTTGTTCTGCAACAACATTGTTATTGCTTATGATAACAAAGTATTACATACATCTTTTTTTTTTTTTCTTTTCTTTTTTTTTAAAGACAGACAAGGTTTTTTTTGGTGTTCTTGTAAAAATTATTTATTTTCTTATGCAATCCATAGACCTAACATGTAAAAAACACACTTTTTTCCTACTTTTATCAGCATTTACAAAAATGAGTGTTACTGTACATAAAATGTATAAATGTCATTCTAAATTTTGTCTGGTTTCTATAAAGATGAACTCCAACAAAAATCTGTATTGCTTGCTTATATTGGTCCAGCTTGCTATAACGCATACCCAATAGGGCACAGGGGAAGCTGACAATCATAGTAGTCAGTGCTGCTGTAGTGAATAGCGGTGATCTTGGGCTCTGTGTGAGTGGCTTCCCCTAAACATTGCCGTCACATTTCATAAAACAATTTAATTTTCAATCAACCACTTACCTACTGGGCCAATTCTGACACTATTCACATGTAAAAATCTTTTTTTTTTTTTTGTTTTGGAAAATTACATTGTGTGTGTGTGTATGTGTATGTATATATATATATATATATATATATATATATATATATATGTGTGTGTGTGTGTATTTAGCAGAGGCCCTAGAGAATAAAATTATGGATGTTGCAATTTTTTATGTCCCACGGTATCTGCACAGTGGTTTTTCAAATGCAATTTTTTTGGAAAAAATATACTTTAATTCATTTTATTGCACACAAACACAATATATAACCCACTTTTTTGGTAAAATGTTATCCTGAGTAAATATTTATTTATTTATTTAATTTACTTATATAGCGCCGTCAATTTATGCAGCGCTTTTACATATACATTGTACATTCACATCAGTCCTTACCCTGAAGGAGCTTACAATCTAGGGTCCCTAACTCACATTTATACATACACATACTTTTAGACAGGAGCCAATTAACCTACCAGCATGTCTTTGGCGTGAGGGAGGAAACCAGAATACGCAGAGGAAACCCACGCAGGCACAGGGAGAACATGCAAACTCCAGGCAGGTAGTGTCGTGGTTGGGATTCGAGCCAATGACCCTTTTGCTGCTAGGCGAAAGTGCTATCCACTACACCACTGTGCCATGTTAGATACCTAACATGTCACGCTTTAAAATTGCACATGCCCGTGGACACTTTAAACATTTTTACTGGTTAACAGTTTAGAGTTACAGAGGAAGTCTGGCACTAGAATTATTGCTCTTGCTATGACATACATGACGATACCTCACATGTGTGCTGCGATCACCGTTTACATATGCATGCAGGATTTGAGTATGCGTTAGCATTTGCGCATAAGCACGAGGGGACAGGGTTTTTCTCTTACGTTCATTGACAGACGCAGCCTCTTATTCATGACACGTGTGGTTTATGCACCTTTTACCAGTAGATTAGGCAGAATGAAGTTCAGAAAAGCAAAGCTGGCCCCTCCCAGGGGGCCGTCCTCACTCATCATATAACCTCTCAGCCCTGGATAGCATATCAGTTTTTTTCAGCCTAGTGCAAGGAGTTAGACCTGGTTCCCTGCTGGGATCTGCGGTTCCCCAATTTTTTCTGTTTCTTTTTGCTCAAGCCTTCTGATGAAGACTGCAATCAAGTAGCCGGCTGGGGGATATGCGGATATCTCGAATCCTGACATCTCCCCAGCACGGCCGATGGATGCGAGCCGCCCTTAGCTGTAGTGGGGTCCGCCGCATCGTGCCTGTTCCGTGCGGGGGGCCGGTGGGTTTAATGTCCCACCTGCGACCGAGTGACCGTGCTGCAGCTCGCTCCAGGGGTCACATGGCCAGCAGCATCCCTCCCCATCTGGGGGGAGGAAGGTCTGCTCCGGGTGGCTACCCGCTACGCCCGTCTGGAAGGGTGAGTGACACCCCCTCCCAGCCCTGGGGTGCGGAGGGGGGCGGCTAGCGGTGCCCGTTCTGGTGGGGGTGACCCGGGTGTCTTTCCTACCTTTCTCTCCCCGCTCGCCTGATCGCACAGCCCGCACCTGCTCGCTCAGCCCGCACTTGTCCCTCATTGCCATGCCTGCCGCCATTTTGTTGTGGTCGCGGCTGACTGCCATTTTGCCATAGCCGTGGCCATTTTGGGAGCTGTTTTGGCCTCTTGTGGCCGCTTGGCGGCCATTTTTGGTTAGTCTCTCTGGATAGGGGAAAACCTTGTGTGTTTGTGCCACTTCTCCCTCTTCCTGGTCGGCGCTTTGGCAGCACGGCATCAGCAAGCAGAGCAGCCTCTTATCAGTACAGCATCAGCAGGAGGGCAGTATCGCAGCAAGTATCGCTGGTTTTCTCCCTGGGGTATGGGTGCAGTGGTACTGGGTCCTCCTGGGCAGTCCCAGTCGCTCTGCGGGGCACTGTGTGGGGGTGTATTGTGGGGGCGTTATGGCCGGTAGGCCTCATAAGTGTCCCGGTGGCGGCTGAACCGGCAGCTGTTTCTCCGGAGGGGTCCGCTGAAGCTCAAGCTGCGCTGGGACCTCTGGTTCCCCTAGACCAACTGACTTCAATTTTGGAAGAATTTTTTGCCCGGGGGGAACCGAGCCGTGGTAGGGGGGGTGCCCAAAAAGCGTCCGCCCCACCTCCATCTTCAGGGGAGGAAACAGAGCCTGAAGGAGGCTCTGTGGTCACAGGGACCCCCGTGGAGCTCTCGGACGGGGAGCTGGAGCCATCGGTGAAGAGGACCAAGGGGCCTCGGTGGCGCGCGAAAAGGTGCTGGTGGGCTCCCTAGTCAGGGCCGTTCGTAATTCTCTGCGGCTGGACCAGGCTGGGGAGTCACAAGTGACTGCCTACACCTTTGGGTCCCAGAAGCCATCCCGTGCTCCCAAGGTGTTTCTCTATGTCCAGTATTTTGACCAGTTTGTCTATAAGGATTGGCAGTGTCCGCCTGCATTAGACGACTGCTGTGGCTGCGGTGGTGGTCGGGTGACCACGCGTCTAAGAAGGGCCTTACAGACCTGCCTTTTCAGGGTGGTCGGCTTTTTGGGGCCCAGTTGGATGAAATCATTAAGGATTTCACGGGGGGGAAGAATACATTCCTCCCGAAACCGAAGCGCCGTGAATATCGCTGTAAGCAGGGGCTCCCGGTCCGGCAAGGCTGCCTCTGGGACCAGTAAGCGGCCCTGGCAGCACAAGTCCGAGAAGACGGAGGAAAAGTCCTCCATCGCATGATGGGTTGTCCCCGCCCGACTCTCGAGTGGGGCGCCGGCTTCTGGGGTTCGCGGACCGGTGGACCGCTTGCATCTCCGACTGGTGGGTACGGGAGGTGGTGTCCTCCGGGTACAAGATAGAGTTCAGTACTCTGCCCCGGACAGGTTCTTTCCATCAAATTTAAGACTCCCTCCGGGGCGTTGGCAAGCTCTGCTAGAGGCTGTCCAGACGTTGTCCGAACAGGGGGTAATTGTGCCAGTCCCTCCGTCGGAAAGATTCCGCGGCTTCTACTCGAACCTCTTTGTGGTGCCAAAGAAGGGGGGGGGGGGGTCAGGCCGGTTCTGGACTTGAAAGCGCTCAATCACTTTGTGAAGGCGCGAAAATTCAGGATGGAGTCAGTCCATTCGGTCGTGGCCGCCCTACACCAGGGGGATTTTCTGGCATCTCTGGACAACAGGGACACTTATCTTCACGTTCCCATTTGTGTCCGTCACCAGTGCTTCCTGCGCTTTGCTGTAGGGGATCTCCATTATCAATTTGTGGCTTTTCCCTTCAGTCTGGCCACGGCTCCGCGGGTCTTCACCAAGATACTGGCTCCGGTGCTGAGACAGAGAGGCATTGCTGTGGTAGCATGCCTAGACGATCTACTCCTGCTAGCGGAGTCAGCTCCGGCTCTGGAGGACAATGTTGCTATCACCCTGACCTCACTGAGGGACTTTGGTTGGCTGATCAACCTACAGAAGTCGATATTAACCCCACCCTGTCGCCTAGAATATCTAGGCTTGATATTGGACACAGAGCAGGCGAAGGTATTTCTACCTCCGGCCAAGTTGTTGACCCTGCAAGCAGCGGTGCGAACCCTGCTGTCATGTCGGTGGTCCTCCTTACGGTTCTGTATGCGGGTGTTGGGGCTGATGGTCTCGGCTTTCGAGGCGATACCGTACGCCCAGAGTCACACCCGGCTCCTGCAGCGAGCGATTCTGCTGCAGTGGGACAAGTCTCCCTTGTCTCTGGATCAGCTTATCAGGTTGGATCATCAGACCAGGGGGTCGTTGACCTTGTGGCTTCGGGCCCCGTCACTGACTTTGGGGAAGTCGTTCCTTCCCCTGGAGTGGTCGGTAGTCACGACGGACGCCAGCCTATCGGGCTGGGGAGGAGTCCTGGGGCAACTTTCGGCTCAGGGCCGTTGGTCGACACAGGTATCTCGCCTTCCGATCAATGTGTTGGAGCTGAGGGCGATCAGGCTCTGCCTCTCCCACCGGTCAGCAAGGCTGCGCGGCCTCCCGTTTCGGGTGCAGTCGGACAACGCCACAGCGGTGGCGTACGAGAACCATCAAGGCGGAAAAAGGAGCTCGACGGCAGAGGCAGCCCACATTCTGAGGTGGGAAGAACTGCACGTGTCTCCGCCATCTACATTTCGGGCGTAGAAAATTGGAAGGCGGACTTTCTCAGTTGCCAGACGCTGGATCAGGGAGAATGGTCCCTGCATCCAGAGGTGTTCTGCCAGATTTGCAAAAGGTGGGGCACGCCAGATGTGGATCTCCTGGCGTCCAGATTCAATCACAAGGTGCAGACCTTCGTGTGCAGGACAAGGGATCCGTTGGCAGTAGCCACGGACGCCCTGGTGGCCCCATGGTCCCGGTACAGGCTTCTTTACGCCTTTCCTCCTCTCAAACTTCTACCGCGGCTGCTGCTACACAGGATAGAAGTGGAGGGAATCCCGACAATCCTGGTGGCTCTGGATTGGCCTCGGCGCCCTTGGTACGCCGACGTGATGCGGATGGTAACAGATGTTCCCTGGCGGCTCCCGCTTCGCGAAGATCTGCTGTCACAGGGACCCATCCTGCACCCTGCTTTACCCTCGCTGGCTTTGACGGCCTGGCTATTGAGTCCCAGGTACTGAGGGATAGGGGTGTCTCTGAGTCAGTGATCCCCACCATGCTTAAGGCACGCAACTGCACTTCGCGCAAGATTTATCATCGCACCTGGAAAGCCTATATTGCCTGGTGCGAGGCGGAGGGGTTGGAACCCCCCCGTTCTTTTTTGTTAACTCGGGTGCTGGCTTTTCTCCAGCAAGGACTGGATCAAAAGTTGGATCACAAGTTGGCATTGAGTACACTCAAAGGTCAGATTTCTGCTCTGGCGATTCTTTTTCAGCGTCCTTTATCGACGCATTCTTTGATCCGTACATTTGTACAGGGTGTACGTCATGTGGCTCCTCAGGTACGGTCGCCCCTGGCACCGTGGGATTTGAACTTAATACTTTCTGTGCTGCAGAAACCGCCATATGAGAAGATCAGGCGGGTGTCTGAATTGGCAGCTTTGTCGTGTAGGTCTCTCTATTTGGTCCTACATAAGGATAAGGCGGTGCTGCGTCCCTCTTCTTTGTTTCTACCAAAGGTAGTTTCCTCTTTTCACGTCAATGAGGACATTGTTCTCCCTTCCTTGTGTCCGCGCCTGTCTCATCCTAAGGAGATTGCTCTGCATTCCTTGGACGTAGTGAGGGCTTTGCGGGTGTATTTGGCAGCTATGGCTCCTTTTCGGAGGTTGGATGCGCTGTTTGTGCTGACGCAAAGGTTTGGCGGCTTCAGCGGCCACTGTATCCCGTTGGATCAGACAGACTGTGACCCATGCATATACTGTTCAAGGCCTAGAAACCCCCTTTCCGGTCACGGCTCATTCTACCAGGGCGATTAGCACTTCCTGGGCTTTCAGACACCAAGCGTCGGTGTCTCAGGTGTGCAAGGCGGCTACTTGGGCCTCGGTGCACACTTTTTTGTCGCAAAGGTTTGTAGGCGGCGGTGTAGGCTTGGCTGGTGCCTCCCAAGATCATTCTGTTGGGTACAGTTGTTATTGTTACCCACCCCTCTTTGTTTGACACTGCTTTGGAACGTCCCCACATGTCATGAATAGGAGGCTGCGCCTGTCAATGAACGTAAGAGAAAATAGAATTTTTTGACTTACCGTAAAATCCTTTTCTCTGAGTTCATTGGCAGACGCAGCACCCACCCCTCTGTGTTGTGTTTGTACGGCTTATTACGAACTGATATGCTATGCAGGGCTGAGGGGTTATATGCTGAGTGAGGACGGCCCCCTAGGAGGGGCCAGCTTTGCTTTTCTGAACTTCGTTCTACCTAGTATACTCCTGGAAAAGGTGCATAAACCACACGTGTCATAAATAAGAGGCTGCTTCTGTCAATGAACTCAGAGAAAATGATTTTACGGTAAGTCAAAAAATCCTGTTTTTTTCAATTTTTATTATTTATTTTATCTAAAACAATTTTTACACTGTTTAATATTAACGTTATTGCTATCACAAGGGATAAACAACATCCCTTGTGACATCATGGGCTATGACAGATCCTCTTTATGGCGAGATCTGGAGTTAGACCCTAAATCTCTTCTCTGGCCTCCAATGCAGCTAATCAGACACAGATTGGTCTGATCGGCAGCTTTCCTGGCCACTAACGGGCAGGTAAACAAAGAGCCGAAACTGGAAGTGATGAAATCCTCAACGCTCCCTGTTACGGGGTCACAGAGAGGAAGGAACAACGTCAGTTCCTCTTTCACTGTGCTGTGCAACCGTCACCACCAATCACAGCACTCCCAGGCTCTGCAATCGGATGGGAGAACCCGGGAAAGTCGGCGGCGGGAGGAGGGTACCCCCCCTTCACAGAAGTGATCAAGTGGCTACTCAAATCACTTCTGCCTAAAACAGAATCGCTGGCTGAAAATTCTGATAGCGGAATGATGCCTGTAGCTGCAGGCATCATCCAAGTATAACTACTGCAAGCAGAGGATGTCAGATGACTTCCTACAGTCAGCAAGTGGTTAATACAAGGTGTCCTGTGGTTGGGCAAAGGGGTCATACAGAGAAATCCTTGTATTTATTGAAAAATACAACGCATTCAATGAATGGTGAAGGTGCCAAGTGAGCAAGCCTTGGTGTTCTGTGTGCAAAGGGGAAGCCGCTGGGACAGAACCCAAGCAGAACCCAGTGCCAACAACTACAGTGATTTTTCGCTTCTTGAGATGCCCATAAGTTATGAGTGCCAATCTGGACCAATGCAAGTATCCCATACAGAGAATTCCTGGAGTTCAGCTTTAACTGACATCATATGCAGATGAAAACTTATTTTGTATCTCATGTTAATTGTCACTGTCCATTTTTTGACAGCAGCTGCTGAAATAGCTGCTGAAATTACACAGCAACTCCTGGCTGTTATTTTGACAGTGGGAATTGCGGCTAAATGCAAAGGGGGGAAGCGGCAACAAGGGGGAAAGACGGAGCATAGTAAAAACACCCTGTTTTTGGGCATATGTTGAATACCCAAATGCCCAAAGCTAGTTAAAGTGGATTGATCAGTAACTACAAATATGCATGAAAAAAATCATACTATACAGCAAAAGTATTGTAAAAAAAAATACCATGCAAGGGCAGAGAGGTGCATACTAGAAGAATCATGTCATCAATTTTCTGTAGGCAGAAGAAGCATTTCCTCAATCTGTGACCAGATATAATATCATTACTTGCTTCTTCATAGGTTATTTCCTGGTTACCGCTGCATCACAAAAATGTCTTCAACTATCTGATATCTTTCTTGCGAGAGCTGCTAAGGAACACATTACAGAACCATCTAGATATTAACATTTTAGGTAAGATGTTCATTGTCAGTGTTCATTTTTTTGTCCAGTATAATCCAAAGGAAATGCCACACGCCCATGATGTCTTCATAGGCAAAACTTTAATCAACCAACAAGTTTCAGCTTATGGTCCCACCCTCAGGACCACTTCTCACTGATAAAAACATAATTGATGTGTGGCATTTCCTCTGCTATGTGTGGAGGATTGACATGTTCCAAGCCAGCACCTGATTGCAGTATATGAGGGGAGTGTTTGAAGTTTGGAGCGGTGCACTTTTCTTTGACTCTACAAGCCATAAAGCTGAATTCTAGATATGGCAACTTTTGCATAGTTACATTGTACCAGCTTGGAACAGAATATATATGTATGATGCTGTAAATCACTGTGGTAGGCACAGCTATTAAAGTGATTCTAGCTTCAAGGTCCCGTCCCAACCGACTGTCCTGCTGCATTGTGAACACTGAAAGTCGCTGACTTGGCATGGGCACCAATCAGAGAACACTGCATTTTCTTAATAAATTATGTCACACTGCCCGACCCCCCACCTCATCCAATCAGAGAACGTTTTGAATTAATCAAGAAAATTACAGGTGTTCCCTGAATGTCTCCCATGCTGAGCGGGTGACCTCCTGTATTCACAATGCAGCAGGACAGCATGGGACCCGGAAACTAGTGGAGATCATTGTAGTAGCAATGCCTACTAACTCTAACATGTAACGTGATAATAATGTAAAAATGGCCATATTTGGAATTTAACTTTAAGCCTTCATGTACACAGGACTTTAAAAAAAAAAAGTCAGTAGCTTATCAGGGATTTTTTCAGCTTTCACCAGCTTTATAATACCGCTGTTTTTTTGCGTTTTTAAAGGGCCAGCGTTTTTTTTTCCAATTGATCTAAAACGTCCAAAAACGTTGGGGATCAACATTTTTAGCGTTTTTGGGCGTTTTTGAGTGTTTGAACATTTTTACAGCTGAAAAATGTCTCTCAGAACCCTCTGGTCTTGGGGGTTTTTTTACAGCTCAAAAACGTCACTGCTAAAAACAGCTGATAACAGCCTATGTCTTCATGAACACATAGGATAACATGATGGAGGGTTTATTGACTGTAGAAAAAAACATCTGCAGCTAAAAACAGCTGCTGTAAAACAGTCAAAAAACATCCTGTGTGCATGAGGCCTAATTGTTTTGTGTTTTTTTTCTCTCTTATCACTGTTAATTGAGTTGTTAGCCTTTTTCACCTAGGAGGTCTCCAATATAAATGACAGTTATAGCCTGCCTCTGAACTCTCCAATCCAGTAGTATCATGATCCATTAAGGTAAAGCATATTATTGCAGCCCAGCCACAGGGATATAATCATGTTCTGTGGGCTTTATTATACTGTATATCTAAGTCAGATTTACAGCCAGATTCAGTAATTTGTGCAGAGAGGTAGCCCTGCAAAAACATTATCTATTTTTTTCTTCTCAGTTAGTAGGCAATTGTTTTTAAGAAAAAAAACTTAAAAAAATGTTCTTGGTTATTGAGGAACAAAAGAGTTCAGATTCAGTTGAATTACACTGCCACCTACGGGAGAATTAGACATTGGCAAACATAAAAATTGTAAACCAACCCAAGGATAACCCACCTTTTACCCAGTAGGCTTAGTTTTTTTGCTAGTGTCCTAGAAGGATGGACATCTTTTCTGCAGCTCTTTACTGCAATTCAGCATAGAGAAAGCACAATCCTGCTGCTGTTAGTGCTTTCCAAAACCCCAGTTTGAACTCTAGTCTCTGGTCTGTTCATGCTGCCCACCTACAGTGATCTTGTTACCTCTGGCTGTCCTATCCTCGTCAGCACCAACAAGCTAGGTTTATGAGTACTTAAGGCCTTGCCTTGCACTCTGGACCTGGTGTCATACCTCTACATGTGTGCGACATGTCTGCACAAAGATGGGCATTCCTGCTGCTATGAGTGACCCCAGCTCATACTCTCCTGTGGGCCGGGGACATTTACTGGGTATCCTGCGAGGGAATGGATGTCTGGAATCTGATGACTCTGTAGCTATAGGATCTACATCATCAGAGCCTTCTTTAACTTCGCTGGGTGAGGTTGAGTCCAACAACAGTTGGCAACAGTTTGCACAGCACTTTGCAACTTGAGATCAGACAGTACAGTTACAATAAAATTCAATACAGGCGGAATCAGAGGGCACTGCTGGTTACAGCTTACAATCTAGGAGGGAGGGTCAAGTGATACAAAATGTAATAACTGTGGGGGGTGAGCTGATGGAGAAAATTAAAGTACAGTTGTTAGGTGGGGGCAGGATAGTATTCTCTGAAGAGGAGGGTTTTCAGGAATCGTATAAAAGCAAGGAGAGTAAGAGACAATTGGACAGATTGGGGTAGGGGGTTCCATAGTTTGGGAGAGGCTTGAGAGAAGTCCTGAAGGCGAGTATGGGAGGAGATGACGAGGGAGCTAGAGAGCAGGAGGTCTTGGGAGGAACGAAGAGAACGATTAGGTTACTATTTTGTGGCTAGGTTAGTGATGTAGCTGGGGGCAGAGTCGTGGATGGCTTTGTAAGCAGTTGTTAGTATTTAGAATTTAATTTGTTGGGTGAGTGGAAGCCAATGGAGGGATTGACCGAGAGGGTTTGCAGACAACGGTTGGTAGGGTGGATGAGCCTGGCAGCAGCGTTCATGATGAACTGAAGGGGGGATCAACTCAGGACTTTGCAAAAGATGAGGCTGCACTGAATTTACAGCCTGTATGCTTTGCATGCAGGAGGAATTTTGTGAATTTGACTACAGAGTTTGTTTCTGGCCTTCTCAAAGCCTTAGAACAGGCTGAGCCACCAATCTCTGTGATTATCTCTGACTCAGATTCAGGGTCCCAACAGTTGTCTCTGAAGAGACTGTTAAGGCACTGAATTCTTCGATCATCACCTCAGAATTACAAAGGAATGTTTTAGACCTTGTCAATGCAATGTGCACATGCGATTTCCATGTGGCAGTGTTTTAAAAAGGTGCTGGGACAGTTGCCCTGCATAAAATACAGGGACAGCAGCAAACGAATGGGCTGCCATGCCCACGCACCCATGACATGCAGAGCTGCATAACCAGGGCTAAACTTGGGACTGATACTGTTGCTGTTGGTACTGTTTGCTACAAACTAAAGCATGGTATGTAGAGGAGGGGTTATCCTAAGGCTGGCTTACAACCTTTCTGTTTGTCAGTGTCCAATCTTCCTGTAGGGTGGCAGTATAGACTGACTCAGGGCCAGGGCTGGACTGGGACAAAAATTTGGCCCTGGAATTCATCCAGACCGGCCCACTTTAATTTTGCAAACGCGCACAAATACAGTACATAAACTATATGCAATTGCTCAAAAAAACATAAGTAGCATAACATAAAGAGTCCTCACACATCTTTTATTATTTCACTTATTCTCCTCTGTATTTTTCTCCTCATTCTCACATCCCTACATGAAGTGGGAGGGCTAACGTCATGCAGGCACATTGCTACAGCCTAATTGGCTGGAACTTCAGAAACTGGCATTGCTGCAAGCCAATTGCTGCCTTTGAGCAATGCAGCGGCGCTGAGGCTGAGCCGGGTTGCGCATGAAGTGAGGTGATGGGCAGTGAGGATGACAGGCCCTCCCATACCGGCTGGCCAGACAGAGTCCCTTACATCAGGGTCCCCAGAGAGCCCCTCTTTACATCAGG
>BLSH010250063.1:1158780-1174847 GCA_018402905.1 Glandirana rugosa
CTGTGGGGAGCTTCTGCCCAATTGCTTACAGAGTAATCCAGTTACAGTGGGGTAGCTCCTTGTCCTTGGATCGGCTGTGTTACCAAAGCTACCCTGGACTTCACAGAGAGGTATGCTGTTTATGAGGATTATTGCAAATGCTGTTTGTGTTCTGAACCGTTTTTCTGAAGTTGTGATTCTCAGCTCAACTCTCTGTTGTTATAAAGTCTTACAAAGACTATGCAGTCATGTTACCTTGATTGACTCTCGGAGACATTCTCTGAAAGGTCCATGTTTGTGCAGCTTTCATAATCTATTTTGTATTATTCTGCAGCGTATGCATGCTTTTTGCCATTTTTTGCATCATTGCTTCTAACTTTACACCCGTTTAGTAAACTGCAAATTATCGTTACTGTTTGATCATTTGTCATTATATATTCTGTTAAACTTGGAGTCTACAGACATTATCGGCTATATCACTGATGATGGAAATGGTGTCCGTTAGTACTACTCAAAAGGTAATTGGGCAACCTACTGCCCCTGTATATTGACCCCTATATTCTTGCCACAACAATCATCCCAGTACATAGGGCCAGGACAGGACTTGGGTGATTGGGTCAAAAGATTGTGAGGCCTGATCTGATCACATGGGATTCTACCTGCTCAGCGGGTAGAACTGGTCATTGCATCCTAAAGAAGGTGGAGCTAGACTCACGTGATTATGTCACTTCCGGTTTCCGAGAATTGGCCGGTGGAATGCACGCCATCCCTCACAGGAAGATTGCAGGACTTACTCAACACCCACGAGCCGTTCCCATTACAGAAATCGCTTTAACAACAAGTGACAATTGGATTTTACTATTGGATCTTTGTATATACATATTTTATCGAATGAATTAAGAGAACATTTTTAAAAAGGATCACACTATGGATTTTATTTGTATCTTCCCCCCCTGCATCTGGACACTAATCTAAACGGCTGAGGACTACTGGGACCACCACAATCCGAGTATCCAGGAGACCCCTAGGACTACCAAACAGGCGCCTAGGCGTTTTACTCCTGCAGGGGTGACGCCGTTCGGTAAGTGGGGTATCCACAGGGGAGCACGTTTGACTCGCACTGGAGATAGACCATCCATTATCTGCAATAAGGAACAGGATCTGTGTTCATTTAGAAACTGTAGAAAGGACTTATACTGAGAAGAAGATTTCACAAACACTTTTGGAGCACTGTGCACTTTTCTTTATACTATATCTTATATTCTATATTTTATAACCATTGTTTACATTTTATATATTTTATTTCATTTTTTTATTGGACATCTGTCACCATATTTGTACAAATTAGAGAATACCACACTTTGTATGAGCACTTATAAATATTGCACTTGTTATATGTTTACATCATATTGCACTAGCACTTGTAGATGACAGTACTGACAATTAAGGAGATCACTATACAGACCATATGGTATATTGGATGCTATTTAGAGATTAACGCTCACCATTATCCTGATGTATCAACCTGATATGCACTTACACATTTATGTAATATAGAGACGCAGGCCTCATATTCACATCGTTTTTACTATATTTCACATTGGTACAGATACACATATTTGTCTAGATCATTATTAGCAGGGCACTAGACTGAATCAGTGGTGTCCATATTCACCTTCCAAATTAGCAGCGCCAGGTCCAGCTATATATACTCATTGCTTACTAGCTACTCCCCAGGAGGGGTTTTCTTGGGCGGAAGCAAGCTTACAAATAAATCCGAAGCGTGGTACTCACCCATTACTTTCTAAGAATACAAGAATGCTAATCCTGCACCTCCCAGCGAATAGTGAACTGCTCAGAAAGTTCTCTAGCCAAAACATTACATTAGAAGACCTTAGGACCAACTTCATTGGTAGAATGCAGAGAGCAAGAAAGTCTATTCTGCAATATGCACAGAAACTGAAAATAGACATGTGCAGAACGAAAAAAATTGTTTTGTTTTGTTATGTACATACATTTGTTTAATTCATTTTCAGAATTTGTTTAGTTTATTTGAATTTTCTGAATTCGGTCGAAATTAACTCAATTCAACTGAATTCTGAAAATTTGAATAGATTCGAATTCCATTCAAATAAAATTCCATTTGAAATTGAATATATTCTATTCAAAATTTGAACTTTGGAAGATGGTTATATTCTTTCTATTCCACTCTATTCTATTGTTTTTTTTCTATTCTATTATTTTCTATTCTATTCAAAATCAAATTTATTCTATTCAAAATTTGAATTTCGGAAAATGGTTATTTTGTTATATTCTTTCTATTCTATGGGACAGTAGACAACAGGAATTCAAATAAAAAATACACAACACACCTTTTTTCTTTATTTGGTTGGATTAAATTGGCCACAGCCTTTTATTATTGGCTTTAATAACTTTAAAATATTTACATCACTTTACTTTCAAACATACCATCAGCTCAGTCACTACAGCTTGAGCTGGAATAATAATAATAAATAAGAATTTGGTAATATACCCGAACAAACTGGTCATTTTAAAAGGAACTTTGAAAACATAGATAAACTTTAAGAAATCCGATTAGTACGACCCAGGCTCACTCACTGTCCTCCTTTTTTCCAAAAAGGTGACTCTGCCACATAATGTAGGCTGCGACGGATAGGAAAGGAGGGAGATAAACACCACAGCTGATGCTTAATGGCGCACTGTATCTTAAGGGGAACAGAACCCTCTTTTATTTCAAATTTCTTCCCACTCAAAACCTAACCTGCCTGGATATAGAGGTCACCTGACCTCCTTAGGGGCAAGGTGACCAATAACAAGGCAGGGGGAAAAGTAACCAAAGGGGAGGTTTCCCACATTTTGTACCTAATGGGGATACTTGAAACTCTGCTGCCGCAGTCCCATGAGGAAAGGGGGGTTAGAAACGGTTTCCCCCCTCTTCCCTTCATGGGACAGCAGACAGCAGGAATTTAAATAAAAAATACACAACATACCTTTTTTCTTTATTTTGTTGGATAAAAATGGCCGCGGCCACAAATCCAAACATTCCCCACTACTTCTTGCTGAACTTACCAAGGCTAGACAAACCCTAAGCGACCACCTACACGTGAAATTTGACATACACATCAAGAGACTCCAGATACAACATTATTTACACCAAAACAAACCGGGCGCATACCTGGCCAAGCAGCTCAAGCGGAAAAATGCCCAAACGAAAATCCCCTACCTCACTGACCCACAAGGTTCTCGCATTATCAACCCTAAAGAAATAGCGAACAACTTCAGGGCATATTACGCTGCACCGTACAATTTATCAGACACCGGAGATGCCCCGCCACCTACTCCCAAAGACATCACGGACTTCTTAAAAAACATAAAGCTACCTACACTTACACCTGATCAACTTCATTCCCTATCAGCCCCATTCCCCATGAACGAAATTGAGTCTGCCATTGCCAAACTACCACTACACAAAGCGCCTGGCCCGGACGGTTTTAGCGCAGAGTACTATAAAACATTTAACACAACCCTGTCGACACACTTATGCAACTCGTTCAATTTCATAGCTACCACAGGTTCTGTCCCCACAGAAACGCTACAAGCCACTATAGTAACTATGCCCAAACCGGGCAAAACACCTGACAAACCCGCCAATTTTAGACCCATATCCTTACTAAATACTGACACCAAACTCTATGCAAAGATGATTACATTGCGATTGGCTCCCTTCCTACCGGGTCTGATCCACCATGACCAAGTAGGCTTTGTGACTGGTAGACAAGCTTCTGATGGCACGCGTAGGTTCATAAACATGATGCAATGGGCCGAACGACATCAAACGCCTTCTCTGCTTATTTCCCTAGACGCAGAGAAGGCATTTGACAGAGTAGATTGGACCTATCTGAAAGCAGTCTTACAGAAGTTCGGTTTTTCTGGGACTCTGCTGCAAGCTATACTATCGCTGTATTCCTCCCCTAGTGCCAGAGCCCTTACCTCTGGTCTTTTCTCAGACCCCTTCTCTATCTCCAACGGCATGCGGCAAGGATGCCCTCTATCCCAGCTCATATTTGACCTCATAATGGAACCCTAAGCCCAATCCATTAGAGACTAGCTTAAAATTCGAGGCATCATTATTGGGGATGTAACACACAAAATAGGGCTATATGCTGATGATGTCATCATTGCACTGACAAACCTTCACTTCTGGCACTACACGACACTCTAGCATGGTTTAGCATAGTCTCTCTATACAAAATAAATGAAAACAAGTCTAGTATGCTACCTATAGGGCTTGACCAACTAACTAGAGCTGAGGTAGCCACACCATTCTCCTGGGCTCCCAACTCTACCTTAACATATCTGGGCACCCAACTTACTGCTCCTACATCCAGACTACTACCCACTAACTTTAATGCTTTGGTAACCAAACTTCTACAAACCACAAAAGAACTACAGCGCTCTCAGGCCTTCGTGGGCAGGAAGAATCTCCATTGCAAAAATGTTCCTGCTCCCGCACATTCTATATACATTTCGGACATTATCCTTGCCCTTTCTAAAATCTCAATTATACAAACTTCAATCAATAATAATCAATTATATATGGGGAGATAAACGACCGCGTCTTAAGCGCAACACACTCTGTACACCAGTATCATCAGGAGGCACGGGGCACCTAATATCCAAGCATACTACAAAGCGACAATCCTGGATCAAGCCAAAACATGGTGGAACCCAACCCCCCCTAATAACTGGCATCAAATCGAAAGCACAATATTACTCCCTGCCCCCAAACTTACTATTACACTTCTTTTGAAACATCAAGGAACTCACACCTACTTGAGTACAACGGAACAACACTACTGTCCTTTCAGCAACTACAAACTACAAGCTAAATGGGCGATCCCGACTGCATCCTTCTTCAAGTACCTTAGAATATGCTCCATACTTACCAAAATCAAATGGTCGTCTCACTCACCATTGGAAGAATTACTCAATTACTACACCCTATCCGCTGGGAAGAAAACGAGAATTGCTTACATCTACAAAATCCTTACCACCACCAACAGTAAGGAAAAAACTCCCACCATGCTATACTGGGAACAACAACTACATTGCCACTTCACCCCTGCACAATGGTATCACTCTCTACAGGCACCTCTTAAACTATCCAGATGTAAATCACACTGGGAAACAGTTCAAAAAAATTTCCATAACTGGTACCTCATCCCGTTAAAACTAGCACGCATATACCCTACAACAACCAACCTATGTTGGAGAAACTGTGGACACACAGGATCAGCCTTACACATCTGGTGGTCCTGCCCACAACTGAAGATCTATTGGGAAGACCTCTCATCACTCCTATTCTCTATCACCTCAGTCCAAGATCAGCTCGTGCCCCAAAAGGCCCTGCTGGGCCTAGAAATGGAGACACTACCCAAACCTACTCACGTGATTGTCACTCATGTTCTCATTGCCGTCCATTTGACTCTGGCTAGACATTGGAAACCAGCTATTCCCCCTTCTTGTGCTGAACTCACACACACTCTCAACAACCAGTTCCTTTGGGAATACATGTTCCGCAAAAGCGAACCTGAGAGTTGCAATCTTTCAGAAGCACTGGAACCTATGAATCAACCATCCCAAAGCAAGTTGTCTCACCTGACTCCAACCCTAATGGTTGGTTTTCAAACATACCCCTTCTACAAGACTGAGATACACAGTACTACATCGGCTTACTACTGGCTCATATGTCCACTACACTGCTCACGCTTGACCACTCTTAATGAGAACACTGGCTTGATGCTCGTTCTTTTACGTGTTATATGATACTACTTACTATTATCTACCTTCATTTGTTTGTGTTGTTCTGAGATGATACTGAATGCTGTATTATACAATGCAACACTTTGTATGCTGAAAATTCCTCAATAAAACACTTTGTTTAAAAAAAATGGCCGCTGCCTTTTATTATTGGCTTTAAAAATTTTAAAATATTTACATGACTGAGTATTTTAAACATACCATCAGCTCAGTCACTACGACTCGAGCTGGAATATTAATAATAAATAAGAATAGGGTAATATACCCAAAACACAGTCGTAAACTACTGTCACCTGGACCCCCAAACCGCAGCCATTTCAATGCAGGTATGGAAACCTGCAATGAAAAATATCCAAGCCAATCTCGGATAAATGGACCCCATCGGGCCTGTATAGCCCAGGGAGACCACCTTCCAATTCCGTGTGTCGGTATGAAAAACCCGAAAAAGATCCCAAAAACTTCTGAACTGACTTGTTTAATCTTTTTCTAATCTTCTCAAGTGGACCAAGAGAACTGGATTCAAGACATTTTAATCTAGGTATAATTTCTAAAAATACTAATACTGTTTTTGGGGAAGACAGATGAAAGCGAACCAGATTATTCTTACTCAAGTCATTACCACCCAAATGCAGTATCAAAATATTGGGGGGGGGGGGGCAGAACTGGTATAAACTATCTAAAACTGAAAACAAGTCAGACCAAACCATACCCAGTTCCCCAAACCAGAGCACTTTAAAAGTATTGACATCTAAACCCAAATTCTCGGTGTAGATTCGTTGACCTGCTCTTTGGTTGGCCCAATGGACGAATGAATGCCTGATTATCCATACTATTTTCTTTGAACCTGTAATAATTCAAATACAATAATTAGGGCAAATATATAAACGGAAACTCTCTGACTTCAATCTACCTATATTTTTAATTAAACCTTCAAAAAAACCCAACCTAGCTGCCTCTGTTGCTGCACCTAGCTTGAAAGAATGTGATGTAAGATGTGTATAATCTAAACCTACCAGTTTTGTGCATTTCTTGAAGACACTGATGAATTGAAAACTGCTTAAAGGATTACCATCAGCATGCAGAAAAAGGTGTCCTTCAGGTCTCACTTTGAGATAGGTTTTTAGCAATTTTATCGGGCAAATTGCTCGTTGCTTACACGTTTAACTTAATCCAGGCTCCTTTGCCTCTCTGGTCAGTCTTAGAACGTTTAATAAAAATTTTAATAACAGACTCCTGAATTATTAAGTCCTCCATGGTGAGACCCCCATGGTGCTTTTTAGTACGCAGAATCAATTCAGAGATTCTTAGGGCGGTGAAAATAGCACTGAAAAAGCTGCTTTAAACAATACAGATTCAAAACTGGACCAGCAGACAGACTCTATGGCCTTACAAAGATTCCCTAGAATCTCTGGAGTGATTGGTTCCCTAGCATCTCTGGCATTTTCTAATCTTTCTATACCCTTTCAAGGCTTGTTTAACCATGAAAAAAACTAAAAAGGATGGGAGATTGGTCAGTTTTAAGAAAAAGGAAATACCCACTATTAATTTATTAACGTGTGACCATGAATAACTTTTACTAAACAATGAATCCAAAATAATAAAACCAGTCCTTCTGAGACAACATCATATTCCACACCATAATTATTCAGAAATGAGGTCCACAACCACCAGGCTGACTGATATCCCACCATGGTGGAAGGGGCAACTGAATTTCTCACATTAGCCAAAACTTGTATCAAATCAGCTTCCATAACTTTTTTGGGCAAGGAAACCCCACTGGATCCGCGTTTGGCAACAGGCAGGAAACCTTAGGTTACACAGTTTATAGCGTAAAGTACTCCTTTATTATCTGTGCTGAACAAAATATGCTTGTTCCCAAAACTATCACCCCAGATCTCGATAGCCACAATAATGGGAAATAATTACAAAAAGAACACACCTTTTTTCTTTATTTGGTTGGATAAAATTGACCGCGGCCTTTTATTAATGGCTTTAACAACTTTAAAATATTTTCTGAACTTTCAAACATACAATCAGCTCAGTCACTGCAGCTCGAGCTGGAATAATAATAATAATAAAGAATAGGGTAATATACCTTGTATCTCAAAGTGTTGGATTGATTGGAGGGCACGACTTGTCTGCTAAATTTTGACCGTTGGAGGAGAAAAAGATTTAGCCACAATCCAATATTCTAAGTTCCCCAATGTAATGACGGATGAACTGCCATCATTTGACGAAAAGATTCGTCATATGCAAACCAAGCAGTGCCTCCAAAATTTTTGTATGTTTCTAACACTATATCAATGTGTTGAAAAAGGCCAGAACTCTTTTCTGGCTGTTTTTCACACATAACACTGGCATAAACGCAGAAGGCCTGTAACCAATTGTTATCCGACTTATCCTCTCTCTGCTTGTGTATAAATTCTTTTGCGGAGGGAAGCAATGATAACAGATCCAAGAATTCCCCCAACCAAATTTTCTCCTTAATTCCAGCAGTAAGATGAAAGCCTAACGGAGATAAAGCACATGACAATGATTCCTTTCTACAGGTTTCTGGAATGTTTTGATGAATGGTCAAATTCCCAACAGCGATAGAGGAAGACTGGGAGTTTGACAAATTATAGCAATTAGCAGAATCTCCACTAGATGGCGCCCATACCATGGCTACAGTATCCTCTACAACTGATAGAATTGAAGCTGAAAAAGAAACATCAGATTCTGCCTTTTTCTCTGACTATTCACACTAACAGCAGCAGTATTCAGCTCTCTAACTGTTCTAACTAAAATAGAAGAAAATAGTTCTAGCAAATGAGGGGGGAACTCACCAGTACCAGGAATAGAGAGGGAAAGTTCCGCCTGCTGATCCCTGGTTTGGATGACCACTGAGATAGGGTTGACAGCTGGGGAACGGACTGGTGCTGGAGAAGCTTGTCTTGTGTGCAGGGCTCTTCTGACTTGCACGGTGCTCTCTTCAGGAGCCCCCTGTTTCCCCGGCAGAGATGATGGTGACGTATGATGCGGCAAGAGTGCCAGAGGTGGTGCCGCTCCTGCCCACCAGTTCTTGACCTGCAGACTTCTGGACCTCCAGGCATCTCTTCATCCAGTCCTCCCCGGCTTCTTCTCCAGCCCGCTCGATCATCAGCCTCAGGAGGGACATCCTCTTCAGCCCTGGTAAGCGCTGTTTGCTCAATGGAGCAAGCTCCTAGAACACCACAGCTGATGCTTACTGGGGCACTGTATCTTAAGGGGAACGGAACCCTCTTTTATTTGAAATTTCTTCCCGCTCAAAACCTAAACTGCCTGGATATAGAGGTCACCTGACCTTCTTAGGGGCAAGGTGACCAATCACATGGCAGGGGAAGGTAACCAATGGGGAGGTTTCCCACATTTTCTACTTTATGGGGATACTTGAAACTCCGCTGCTGCAGTCCCATGAGGGAAGGGGGCTTAGAAACTGTTTCCCCCTTTTCCCTTCATTCTATTGTTTTATATTGTTTATTCTAGGGGTCACCTTTTTACACTTAAGGGTCGGATTCAATGTATGTGAATGCATGGAGGGCCGCATTCACCTGCTAATAAATGAAGATAACATTACACAGCCTCCACACCTCTAGCCCCCTTTACATTACACAGCCCCCACACATCTGAACCCCTTTGCATTACACAACCCCCCGCACCTCTGGACCCTTTTACATTACACAGCCCTGGGTGCACGTGAATTCATCATGTGCACTGGCAGGCTGGACATTTGGTGGCGGCGAGTCGGGTGCGGCCCGCGGTCTTAGGTTGCCGACCCCTAGTTTATTCTATTCTTTTCTATTCTATTATTTTATTCTCTATACTATGCTTTTCTATTCTATTAGAATTTATTTCCAAATTCAAATTTTAAAATATGGTTATATGTTTCTATTCTATTATTTGTTTTCTATTCTATTCTTTTCTATTCTAGTCAATTTTATTCTTTTATTTTCTATTCTATTCTAATTTATTCTATTTGAATTTTGGGAAATGGTTATATTCTTTCTATTCTATTATTTTTTTTTTTAAATTCTAGTCAATTCTTTTATTTTCTATTCCATTTTCTATTCTGTTCGAATTTGAATTTATTCTATTCAAAATTCAAATTTCAGAAGATGGCTATATTCTTTCCATTTCATTCTATTCTATTTTTATTCTATTCTATTCTATTGTTATTTTCTATTGTATTCCTTTGTTTTCTATTCTTTTTGTCATTCTCTTCAGAAATTTAAATTTGATTAGAAAAGGATTTGAATTCATTCAAAATTGTGTTTTGTTATTTCAGATTAGTTTAAATGTGTTACTATTGTAATTCAGAAATTCAAATGCATCCGAATTTCCAAATGATGAAAAATGTGTTCGAATTTCAATACGGAACAAAACGAACTGCACATGTCTAACTGAAAGAGCAGCATTAAGGAAAGGGGACAGCCTGGCCGGGGTGATGTGGAATGTTGGTTGAAGGAACAATTTGTAGATGGAGGACTCTCTGGCAAGGTCAAATATACCTCGTTAGCCTGCATTCACATAGGGGCGACCCGACTTCGGCGCGACTTTGCTAGGCAACTTCAGCGTGACTTCCAGCGTGACCTCAGCGACTTTACAACACGACTTTTGCCAGGCGACTTTGCCTTGACCAATCAGAGAAGGAGGGAGGGGGCTACCTAAAAATAAATTCTATTCTTTCAACTGTAAAGTCGCTTCCATGTAGATGGGGGATCCGACTTGGAGGCGACTTCTATTGAATCCTATGGGCACAAGTCGGATAGAAGTCGCCTAGAAGTAGTACAGGAACCTTTTCAGAAGTCGCCTTGAAGTCGGGGCGACTTCAGTCGCATATATTAAGACGGCTCCCATTCATTTCAATGGGATTTCAGGTGTCAAGCGACTTGGGGCGACTTGAGGCAACTCAAGTCGGATCGCAAGTCACCCCTATGTGAACGGGCACTTAGAGAAAGATAGAGGCAAACTCAGTTTAAAATTCTAAGGACTGTTGGAAGCTGCCACAGCATGGCAGGAGAAGTGACATACTTGGCTTGGACTCACCCATAACAGTCGTAGGAAATTGATAGACCCACCTGCAACTGAAGAGTTGGCTCCATGGGAGGTGGCCATTGAGAAATTAACAGAAAGAATGACTCAGCTCCAGAGAGAGTTATCCACTTTGAAGCGCAGACAGAAATACTCCTCTGTCGGGCAAGAAGGAATTCCTTCCCATGGAAAGGTGAGCATCACCTTGGAGGTAGCCTAGGTCAACAACCCCGTGCTGGGGCTGTTGAAATGAGCCATCTCCAGAGACTGCCCCAACCATACCCAGAAGCCCCACTTAAACTGATGGCCCCACTGTCTGATGTTATGCAGTGGGGATGGTTAAATGAAATAACTCCACATCCAAAAAAAAAAGATGTAGTAGTCAACTGCTGGGTGCATGAACTAAGAGATTGAGTATCTTTTAAATACTGGCGCTGCAAGTCACTACCATGCCACAACCAGTGTTCCAGCGATACTTTCACACAAGGATGGGCCCGGACATGCCATGGATCTCATTGCACTCCCCATAGATGTAGTCAGGATTACTTGGATGAAAGTGGAATTGTTAAGTCAGGACCTCAACCAGAAGGATGTTGTGATCACATGTACCTCTGGGGGGGGGGGGGGGGGTATTGGAAATAAATGTAATATAGAAATTGAGGGCTGAGATGCTGAAAAGGTGCCCTGCACACTTAGGCCCACCTAAATAAGTAAGCACAGCTACTGTGTTAATTGGAAGCATTGAGGGACCCTGGTCCATGCTCTGTAGACATCTGGAAAAAAAGCTGGCATCGTTAGGATTCCCTTTGCAATGGAAATTGTGGTACCACTTAATCAAGAACTTGTACTCCCCATGAAAGTCTGCTGTTGCCATGGATTAAAAGTCTTCATTGACCTTGTGGAACTTTTGCCGTGGGAAGTGGCCCCATTTTGTTGACAAGGTTTTTTTTTGCCTTCAAGCATAGAATGCATTTACAACCATTTTAACTCTTTCCTGTGAAAACTGGAAGTTCAGGGAAGCAGCACTGAGAAAGCAAGAACCAGCAGTATTGAAAGTTGTAAACTGCAAGTGCTGGGGTAAGAATTTGAACAAATAGTTTACTAGGAAATATTAATTTTATTGTGCTTATAGCGGAGCTTTAGTCTAGGAATAAAAATTGGCGGACAGGCAGGATTTTTAATGCAGAAGAGTCATACTTTGTCTCTTCTGCATTAAAGCTATTTACTTGCCTGTCCACCCCTGTAAAGTAAGCTGTGCAATTCCGAATCTGACAGAACTTCTGCACATGTGCAGTTGTGACGTCATCTGTGCCCAACCAATAACAACATCTACGGCCGGGCTTACGGCTCTCAATTGCCAGCTGGCCGAAGATGTCAGCGGCTGGTGGTGATTTCTGGGGGAGGGGCATTGCTGGATTCTAGGCAAGTATAGATTTGCTTTAATGTGCAAGCACTTTTTTGTGGCACACGCATGATAGCAAGGCCAATAAACAATATGTAAACCCACCATTTCATATTTCAGATATGTGCCTGCTGTAGCATGTACTTGTATGAGAAAGTATCCTGTTCTCCTTTGTATGAAATCCCTGGTGTCCCTGCCAGTCCCTCTGCTTTCCTATTAAAAACTGACCACGCTAAGCAGGAGAACACACTGTGGTCAGTTCTCTAGCTATGCTGGGAACCTAACTTGCTCTCCTCCAATGATCAGACTTGTCCTGACACCCCCACTGCACAACCATTCACTGGGAAGCTCAGTGTGCTGCTTCTCCTCCCCCTAACTCTTATTCAGCTGAGAACAGATGGAATGTGATCACTTATAAAAAAAGGGGGGAAAAGGGATTTATAATGTTTTTTTTATATCTATACACAAATGTTTCGCCTTTCATTTCTATTTTAAACTGCATGGGTTGTTTTACAAGGTCACAATCACTTAAAGAATGAAAGTAAATGCACGCCTGTAAAAGGGATGCGTTTTTCATTTCTGCGTTACAGGAACGTGCACGATTTTGTATGTTTTCTTCTGTGGTACAAACGTGATCTTAGCAATCTTGCTTTCCTTGGTTTTACCTTCATTTATTAGCTAGACCACATTCTCTGCCTCTTTCTTTTATATGCCACTCAATAGGGGTTTGAGAATCCACAGTATATAGTTATACATCTAACTTTCTTTGTAGATTGCTACTGGCCAATGTGCCAACACCCATGCATTTAAACTACGGATTCACCCTGCTATGGATACTTGGTCCACCCTCCACTTGTACTTGTACTTACCATATATACATTTTTTCCTCTAGCCTTTGGGTTACACCCACTTTGTATACGATACTATTTTGGTCCCTTTATGTCATCTTTATAGATTTCATTTTTTGCATTTACTCCTGAGGAAGTGGACATGGATCCATGAAATGCGTAGAGTTACAGGATACCTACATATGGTTGGATCGCTATGCAATTTGCTATCGTGCATTTTCATTCATCCTGATCGTGTATTTCTATTAAGAAATTATAGTGTTTACTATGATCATCTATTATAGTTCAGCTCAATGAAATGTCCTTTTAATTATCATTTTTTATTTTATCATGTCTGTAAAATTGTTACTATGAAATTTGTTATTATGCAATAAATTTACAATAATGTGTACTAATGATTTTGGTGATTTGCCTCATCTAAAGTCCTGTTGACCAATGTTTCTCCTGTTTTGCTTATTAGCAATCTTGCTCGCCTTTAGGCTCGGTTCACAGCTATGTATTCTTTGGTGGCTTTTGCAGAAACGCACTACAGTTCATTTAACATGATTTCCTATGGGACACGTTCACATCTATGCTTTTTTCACCCACTGGTTTTTGGAAAAGGTCAGGGACTTTTTGAACGCAAAATGGTCTTTTTTTGGTTCAATAGACCTCGATGGAAGGGCTGCAGAGAAGCATGTAGTGCATTTTGCTGCAATTTGCATTTTTTAATCTGCCCAACAACAAATTGGCCAAAAAAAAAGCATAAAAAAAAAGAAAAACACAAAACGCAACAAAAAACGCACGTGCAAAAAATGCAAGAAGCACTGCAGAAATGGATCAAAAACAAACTCTATGGGTGTGAAACAAGGCTAAAGGCCCGTACACACAATAAGAAAATAGGAAATAAGACGAACGATCTGCCGATTTTCTGATTGTTAGTATAGTGCTTTCGACAGCTGATTAAGACTTTTCAGACAACAAAAGCTGAAGGTGCAGGCTATAAAATTTGTATTGTATGTGAACATAACATCCCATTTTTGTTCTATTAGTACAGTTTTCGTCCGAAAAAAACCCGTAAGGGCAAGACTGCACATGCTCAGAAATGAAAGAATACATACAAACAATTCAACGCATGACTTCACTTCTGAAGTTGTATTCTGTTGTATGAGAATTTTCGTATGTTGAGTAACCTCTTCCCTTTCTATATGAGACTAGCATGCAACAAAAAATGGAGGAATATTTGTCCGATAATCTGATCGTGTGTACTTTAGGCTCCATTCACACCAATGCGTTTTTTCATGCATTTTGCAGAAATGCAGAACATTTTTTTAACATGGGTTCCTATGGTACACGTTCAAATCAATGCATTTTTGTGCCTCTGCATTTTTGGAAAGGGTTGGGGACTTTTTAAACGCAATCACAGCTGGGTTTTTTATTTTTTGCACTATAAATATAAAAATACCGAAAATTTGGGGAAAAAATGCATTTTTCTTTGTTTCTGTTATAAAATTTAGCAAATTAGTAATTTTTCTTCCTAAATTTTGGCCACAATTTATAATGCTGCATGTTTTTGGTAAAAAATAACCCAAATTAGTGTAGATTATTTGGTCTGTGTGAAAGTTATAGAGTCTACACTCTATGGTGCCAATCACTGAAAATTGATCCCACCTGATGTACTGATGGCCTATCTCAATTCTTGTGACACTTAAGCCTTGTACACACGGTGCGATGGTCACACGACCAAACAGCCCAAATCGTATGTTGGATGTTGTATCTTGAGTACTGAAATGCACTAAGCGATCGTACAACCAAGCCAAACGTTGTGACATGTTACAAGTGTATAAACAAAGGCTTACATGAACGGACACTTCCGAGCGTTCCTGACTTCTGAGCATGCGCGTTTTGCACAGTACAACTTGTTGGACCAACTTCTCTGTACACACGATACAACGGTCATACAACCGCTTGTTGGTACAACCAAAGTTTTCTCGCCTGCTCATCCATCTTTTGTTGTGCGACCGTCGTACGTCAGCTGTTCTAATCGTGCATACTAATGGTCGGATGATTGTACAACCATTTTCATACGATTTAGTATTTAGTAAGAGGCATAGTGAGTTTTTTCACATTTTAATTTTTGCCCACAATTCTTTGAAAATTAAGATTTTTTTTCCACAAAATTGTCATATTAACAGATTATTTCTCTCACATGTCATATGCATACTTACAACTACACCCCAAAACACATTCTACTACTCCTCCTGAGTATGGCGATACCACATGTGTGAGACTTTTACACAGCCTGGACACATACAGTGGCCCAAAATGCAGGAAGCACCCTCAGATGTTCTAGGGACATAAATTACACATATAATTTCCTGACAATCTATCACATGTTTGAAGGCCCTGGAGCACCAGGACAGTGGAAACGCCCGCAAAATGACCCCATTTTGGAAAGAAAACACCCAACGTATATTTTATGAAGCATAATGAGTCTTTTGAACTTGTCATTTTTTTCCACAAATTTTTGGAAAATGTGGAAAGAAAATGAAATCACAATTTTCTACGCATTTTTACGGCACTGACAAGTGCTGATAAGGATCCACTGATAGGGTGGCAGTCACGGCATTTTTACGCATCTTTTAACACTAAAGTAAAAGAAAGGTGTAAAAGGTTTTTAAACACCTTTTTTTACTGTTCAAGTTTTCTGAGTAATACGAAGTATTTTATATGCAACCCACAAAAGAAAGGTTTTACCCCAGTAAAACGCCCGCAAAGGTGACAGGACCACGAGGTCCCGGAAGTTTGTACACTATCTAACAGTCCTTTAATATACACATTAAATACAGGGATCTTGTAGACTCCCACGAAGGACGTAAAACCCGGTGACATACACAGGTCCGACACATTTTCAGAGTGTGTACACCATAGCGGTATGAGTCCTCCTCATCATCTTACACAAAACCCCA
>BLSH010250063.1:1185372-1211306 GCA_018402905.1 Glandirana rugosa
TTTGTTACACCCCCCCCCCCCCCGAAAAAAAAAATTGAGGCCTCCCCACATATACGCTTGTACAAATGTAAATGCACACGGCGGGACGCCTACGCCTGAAAACATTGATTGTGATACACATGTTGCATATCGCCGCATGCACCGGAACGAGAGCAATAATTTTAGCACCAGTTCTCCTTCATAACGCTAAACTGATGACCTATAGGGTGCCTTTAAAGCGTCACTTATGGAAAATATAGGGTACTGAAGTTTGTTGCTATTTCATAGGCGCACGCAAATTTAAAGAGGAAGTAAACCCTTATGGGTTTTACTTCCTCTTTTGTTCCCTGCAAAGTAAAAACATAATGGGCTACTATGCATTGCATAGTAGCCCATTATGTGTCACTTACCTGCAAATGAAGCCCGCGCGGTCCCCTGTGGAGGCCGCATCCAGCTGCTGACTTTTAATAAACAGAAACTTACCTGTCTCGCTGTCCAGCGATGGCTGCGCCCAAAGCCTCGCTCGTCTCCCCCTCCTCCCAACGGCACCGTCATTCCTAGTGTGAGTGCCCAGCTTCACGGTCGAGCACGCACGCACTGCGCATGCACGAGTCGCGCTGCATGTTCCTAGTGGCCAGGCAATCTTCTGCAGCCTGTGATGTGTCACAGAAGATTGCCAGGAGGCAGGGGCCGCCTAGGAGAAGAGTAGTTGCCTAGGCGGCCAAGCGACGGAAGGAGAAAGTGTGACAGGAAGTACCTGTCAAAACAAGGTACACGCTCACACCCCCCCCCCCAAATAAAAATGACATGCCAAACGTGGCATGTAAGGGAGCGAGGAGTGCTTAAATCTGAAGTTTTGGGTGGAACTCTGCTTTAAGGTTTTACATGTTGGGTGTCTGTTTACTCTGTGCAACCTCGGCTTTTATATTTTACCAAAAACTGGGTAATTTATTGAATTTGTGTGCCCCCTAAAATGAACTTTCAATGTGTTTTTTACTGACATTGTGTGTCTCCTAGACCTTTGCGGTAATATTGTGTGAAATAAAAAACTGGAACTACAACTATTTTATGGAGTGGCCAAAAAAAAAAAAAAATGAATAACTGTCTCAAAAAAAGGCCTCAGGTTTTGCCCCCTCCACCAAGGGTCCCAGACACTGATATTAGATATTCCGTGAAGGATCTCCTGGTCATTGTGCCCCATTGGAGAGCAGTGCCCACGTGGAGATATCCTCAAAGCTGTATCTCTTGGTCATTGTGCATTAATAGAGGGCAGCAGTAATCCTGTCCTACGGTTAGTGCACATCACAATTTAATGGCAGCAGCTCATCCTCGTAGCTAATGCCTCTGACACCTGGGATTGGGGAATCTGCATGTGCCTGCCACAACAACAAAACATTGATCCTCATCTGCTAAATCTTTGTGGTCTAGCTGGTTTGACGAGTTTTGATAATGGCGACACCTCAGGTGTTTTAGATTGCAATAAGGCTTGAGGTCCTGCAGTAGGCTCAAGGGTATCCAAGTTTTTCTACCAGAACATGTCATGGGGTGACAGCATGCCCTGTCATACAGAAGAAAGGCAGAAAAGGGTTAGTAGGAGTTGAAACATTCATACAAGAAGCAGATAACTGTATTAGTCACCAAGCAGAAGCTGTCAGGAGCGTGTACTACTCCATTAAAGCGGAGCTCCACCCAGTTAAATGTCAGTTGCTACAGAAAGTGTAGTTGCTGACTTTTAACAATCGGACACTTGCCTGTCCCAGGCTCCAGCAATGCGGTTGCCGGAGGGCTCGCTCTTTTCCCCCTCCCCTTGGCGGTGCCGGCATCACAAGTGTGGGCACCCAGCTTTGGCTTCAAAGCCAGGCGCGCACTGAGCATGTGTGACTCATGCTGCGCATGGTGAATGGCTGGCGTATCTTCTGGGACCTGTGACGTGTCCCAGAAGATCGCTGAGAGGGAGAGGGGAAGGTGAACTTCCTTCTGGAGCCGCGGCTCTAGGAGAGGAAGTGGACCAGGCTGGGACCCCCCCCAAATAAAAATTGACATGCCAATTGTGGCATTGCAGGGGGTCACCTTCCTGTAAAGTGGAAGTTCCATGCTTGGGTGGGACTCCACTTTAAGCCAGCTATAGCAGCCAGCAGTGATCATCTGCAGACCTGAGCAGCGGAGAGCCGATGGGCTGCTCGCCTGACAGGAGGGGGGGCTGCGCTGAACGTTTATCAGTGCAGCCCCCCTCAGGATCACCCCACTGGACCACCAGGGAGCCTGCCCAGGACCACCAGGGAGCCCCCCCCCCAGACACCGTGAGGAGGCCGCCCAGGACCACCAGGGAGGGAACATGGAGACCGCCCAGGACCACCGGGGAGCCCCCACTAGACCACCAGGTAAGGGCAATATAGTGCACTGTAGGGATGGCACTGTGCCCATATATGATGCCTGCCAGTGCCATCCCTAACAGTGCTGTATGCACCAGTGCCCACCTGTGCCACCTAAAAGTGCCCAGCAGTGCCACGTATCAGTGCCGCCTATGAATGTCCATCAGTTCCACATATCAATGCCACGTATCAGTGCCCTTCAGTGTTGCTTATCAGTGCCGCCCATCAGTGCTGCATATGTGCCCCATCATCAGTACAACCTTATCAGTGCCACCTAATCAGTGCCAATCTGTACTGCCTCCTCAGTCCCTGACAGTCTAGCCTCATCAGTGCCCATCGGTGTAGCCACATCAGTGCCTGTCAGTGAAAGAGAAAATGTACTTTATACAAAGTTTTGTGACAGAAACAAAGAAAAATGTTTTTTTTTTTTTTTTTTTCGAAATCGCAACAGCACTGAAAGCTGGAAATTGGTCTGGGCAGGAAGTGTTCTAAGTGCCTGGTATTGAAATGGTTAAAGATCATTTTCCCTGGCTCCTAGTGATCTCTTTTCTGGTCTGAGTACACTGCCAATCACTGTGTAATGTACATTCCGGCTCTAATTTCGGTGTGCAAAGAGCAGAGTTAGACCTCATACACACTATTAGATTTACCAAAACCATGTGAGGTCAAACCTTAAAGTGTTACTAAACCTAAAACGTTTTTTACCTTTAATGCTTGCTTGCATTAAGGTAAAAAAACATTTTCAGTGTCCCTGTGCCCCCACTTCCCTGTGTGAAGGAGGAAGAGGGAGAAGAGATCAGCGCTATGCAGGGCTGCATCTTTTCTCCCCTTCCTCTTTACACAGCATTTGAGCAGCAGCAGGAGCCATTGGCTCTTGCTGCTGTCAATGAGAGGAATGGGGGGGGCGGTCCTAAGCTCGGATCCATAGACACACAGCTCAGGAGCATGGGTACCACCTCTCCCCATAGCCAGTGCCTGGCAAAGGTGGTCATGCCTAAGAAGAGGAGGACCCGTGCCGCTCTGAGCAATACCACTACACAGAGCAGGTAAGTATAACATGTTTGTTATTTTAATAAAAGCTAAGTTTAGAGTTTAGTAACACTAAGAATTTAAATTTGTATGCAATCAGGCATGCCCTTGCACCACATGGTGTTGGTAAATCTAAAGGAAAAAATCTGCAGAAAATATAATAGTGTGTATGGGGTCTTAGGGACAGTGTAACTACCTTGTTAGTAGCCATCAATCGGCCGGAAAAAGTGGTGAAGCAGGGCTCTTTAGCTAGCAAGTGTTCTGTGCATATGTGCACGTGATGTCAAGAGCCCATCTACCATGATAGGGACTTAAGCAGAGCGCTCAATCTTCAGTCTGTTTGAAGTAGGAAGATAAAAGGTTTGGATATTGTTACATTTTAATTTGCCCTCACATACTGGAGAAGTAGCAGATATTCAGGCAGGACACAACAGCTGGTAGAGGCAAAATGTTTCAAAATCTCTATTTTGCCATCTCCACCCAAAAGAGATAAGTGGTGCCAACACTGTGCCACTTGTCATGGTAGTGATAAGGCCAGATTTTGTAACCTGTCTCACTGAGGCCCCCATTGCCAAAGTATCGCTTTGCTGAAAGGTAACCAGTCACAACCGCAGGAATAGCAATGCCTTTCACCACCTCAGCTGTTAGATGTTATCTGTGTATCCATGCTGCCCAAGGATCTCTGGTGCCCACCGCTTTGCAGATGAAAGGGTTATTTGGCTTTTCACAGAAAATAGCAATGCAGGACGCTTACAGCTGATTATTGCCAAGAATTGCTACATATCAAAGCTATCAAAGGTTCCCCCTGCCAAACACCCTTTCATGTACACCCACATTTTATCAAAGCAATAACGAAGAGTCATCAGCTGTGCCCAACACTGCTATAGTCTTCAAAAAAGACAATCAAGCTAAAGTGTCTTAGTGCTTAGACAAAGTAAGTAAAGTTAATAATTTATGAGTACGCCTAAACAATTAGCCCTCGTTTGCACCTATGCCTTTTTGGGTGTGTTTTCAGTTTTGCAGAAACACACTACAGTCCATTTAACCATTTCCTGCCTGGCTTACAGCTGATTGATGGCCAGGAGGGACGCTCCTAGGCACGCAGCGCGGCGATTGGTGGCGAGTCGTGTCCCTCAGACACAGCACATCACCAATCAGGGTAAAGAGCCAATGACAATTGGCTCTTTACCATATGATCAGCTGTATCCAATCACAGCTGATCCCATGTAAATAAATAGCTCTGTCAGTGTGCGAGGAAAGGAAAATCGATAAGCGGCTTTCCTGTGAAAGGGGACATTTACACTAACAATCAGGGTACTGATCATCAGTGCAGCCTCACCAGCGCACATCAGTGAATAAGAAAAATGACTTATTTGCTAAATTTTATAACTGGAACAGAAAATTTGTTTTGCTTTTTTTGTTTGTAAAATTTTCGGTCTTTTTTCATTTGTTTAGCAAAAAAATAAACCCAGTGGTGATTAAATACCACCAAAAGAAAGTTTTATCTGTCTCAAAAAAAAAAAAAAAAAATTGTATGGGTACAGTGTAGCATGACCCCGCAATTGTCATTCAAAATGTAACAGCGCTGAAATCTGAAAATTGGCCTGGGCAGGAATGGGTAAAAGTGCCCAGTAGGCCAGTGGTTAACATGGTTTCCTATGGGTCATATACAAATCTGTGCATTTTCCACTGGTGCCTTTTTTGGAAAGGGTCAGGGACTGTTCCCGCAGCAGGTTGCATTTTTGGTTCCACAGACTTGGAAATGCAGTGCTTGCGTTTTTTCTGGTTTCTCCTGCAGCACAACAGACACCATCCAAGAAAAATAAATAAAGTTGCGCTAAAATTAAAGATCATCCTGAAATGTACACATCACCAGTGAGTTCCCGTGATGCACATTAAAATATATCTCAAAATGTGCAAATGTTCAAGACTTGGTTAAGTTTCAGCAATAGTGACATCAAAATCTTCCACCAAGAGTTCCACCACCATATTAGATGTAAGCTTACCAGAATGATATGACCTTTTATTACAGAGGGCCAGACAGGCATGTTTTTTAAATCAGCACCATATAATCCTCCCTTAAAAGCCTCCAGGACCAATACCTCCGGGTTAAACACTCTCCATGCAGGTACACCACTCCAGGGCATATAGGCAGTTATGGAAGGTAAGGAATAAATAGACGCCAATGGCATATTATCGTCTGGGTGACTTATTCCAACACATCCAAATAAATACAGCAAAGTACAGCAAGTTCCGGACTTTGGGAATCCGTAACTTACTGTATTTAGATATATTTAATGTACTTTGCTATTGAGATACACATTAAAATATATCGCGGGATCTCACTGGTGATATGTACATTTCAGTATGATTTTTAATTTTAGTGCAACTTTATTTACCTAATCTATGCTTATCTTGCATATATAAGTTGCAGCTGTTTTTCATTTATATATATTCACAAGCGCAGTATTGAACACTTTTTTCACCTTCCAAAAAAAGGAAAACGCATCAAAAACAGGTCAAAAATGCATGTGAAAAAATGCAAAACGCACCCGGAAAACGCATTAATTGCAACCTACACAGGTGTGAATTAAAAGCTTTAAGCTACTTTCACACTGCTCCTTTGCAAAAACGTAGTAAAAACACATATGCATTTTTGTATGATTTTTTTACTGTGTTTTTGCCGTGTTTCCGATGCAATTTTCACCTGTGAAAAAAGAACGTGACTCAAACACACCTAAATCGCAACTGTAGATGCGTTTTTGATGCATGTTTGATGTAGTGTCTATTCATTTCAATGGGGAAGTGCATTTTTGATGGGTTTTTTTGTTTTTTGTATTTTTTTACCGAACCAATAATGCAGCAATCAGGATTTTACAAAATGCAGTGGAACTGCAAATGATCAGCGTGAAGAGTGTCATAGGGTTTCATGGTCATGCATTTTTCTTCTGCGTTTAACGCAAAAGCGGAAGATAATCAGATCCGTGTGAAAGCAGCCTTAAGTTCCTTTCCCGCGGGCGCCTCCACTAAGCAGAATCCGCTTGCTCGTCAGGGGATCTCTCCACTGAGCCCTGATGAGCAGGTGGATGACAGGTCCGTGTTCACTACTCTATGCAGAGCGGACATGGACACAATCTGGCTCTCCTCTATGGGGCAATCTGATTGGAAATGGACCATCTGTCCAATGCCATCCGATCCGCCAGACGAATGGGGAATAGGACCATCATCCGTCTGTTTTTGGCAGACAGGATCGGATGGCGGCAGGTGTCCGCTGACATCCGTCACACCATAGCAGAGATTGGAGGGTCCGATCAGGCTCACCTGAAAAACTGGCAGGAGGACCTGATTGGACAGCCAGTGTGAAATGGGTGTTAGGGGGAGATTTACTAAAACTGATACTTTGACTGGGCCGTTCTAACACATGAATATGCTTTGATCTATTCTAAACCATTCCATTGTAGCTCTGGCTGTATGTGTTTAACAGATAAAGTTTTTATTGAAGAATGCACATGTATAATACAGGTAGACAAAAAGTCTGCACTATCCAAAGTCAGCATAAAACAACAAGATATACAATAACTCAGAATAGTAGTCCCAATCTGTGTATAGAGAGGAACACTTAAGTCCCGTATTTAATCAAGTCCAGTTCTATAATACAAAAGTTATGGTTGGGGGCGGGGGAAGGGGACCAGGGCAAGAGAAAGGAAGGGAAGACGATTACCATAACTCAATTGGTTGTAGGGGAGAAGAGTCATCCCGCTACGTGATCATCAGGACCGTGGGAATCTATCCAGGTGGACCACATCTTATCAAACTTTTTGGGACAGTTTCTACTTTCAGAAGTAATTTTGTACAATGTCAGTCCCGCATTAACTGCAGACACCCAACTAGTGAGTGTCGGCGTATCTCACGGCAGGCGTAATAAAGTGTAAAAAAAAGGCATAATTTCTGATGTCTAGAGGCCACAACATCCTCCATGATACCCAAAAGTGCTAGACTTGGATCCAGCTGCAGAGACCAGTCACAGAGATCATCCAGAGCAACAATTACAGACTTCTAATACGGGCGGATAGCCGGATACTGCCACACCATATGAAAGATGGTTCCAGTGGAGGACAGACAATGTGTACAAGCAGGGCTAGTCTGAGGGTAAATGACCGCCAACCTCTTGGGGGTATAGTATGCCCTATGAAGGAACAATTGAACGAAGCGGTCCCTGGCCAAAATCACCGTACCAATGTAAGAGTCTACACAGTCTTCCCAATCCTCAGCAGTGAGGTCCGGTATGTCTGATTTCCACCTGTCAAAAGCCCTACTAGACACATGAGAATACAAAATTGATAATTGGAAGTATAAGGAGGATAGAGGTTTTTCCATAAACCTAGAGGTTAACAATCGCGTGGTAGGGTCTGGGAACTGAGCTCAGAGGGCATGGCGTAATTGAAAAATAAAGGAAGGTTATAGAAGGAGGCAGAGCAAATCTATCCCTCAACTCGGCAGAGGAGATTCTCCCTTCCCCGGATAACATGTTTTAAGGTCATAATTCCTCTGGCTGTATGCTTAGGGTCGGTTTCCTGCCGGAAGGTGAACCTCTGCCCCAGTCTCAAGTCTTTTGCAGGCTCTAACAGGTTTTTGTCTAAGATTGCCCTGTTTTTGGCTCCATCCTTCTTCTCTGACCAGCTTCCCTGTCCCTGCTGAAGAAAAGCTTTCCCACAGCATGATGTTGCCACCACCATGTTTCAGGGTGATGTGTTAGTTTTCTTTCCGCCACACATAGCATTTTGCTTTTAGGCCAAAAAGTTCCATTTTGGTCTCATCTGACCAGAGCACCTTCTTCCATATGTTTGCTGTGTCCTCACATGGCTTCTCGCAAACTGCAAACTTGACTTCTTATGGCTTTCTTTCAACAATGCTTTTCTTCTTGCCACTCTTCCATAAAGGCCAGATTTGTGGAGTGCACAACTAATAGTTGTCCTGTGGACAGATTCTCCCACCTGAGCTGTGGATCTCTGCAGCTCATCCAGAGTTACCATGGGCCTCTTTTCTGCTTCTCTGATTAATGCTTTCCTTGCCCAGCCTGTTAGTTTAGGTGGACAGCCATGCCTTGGTAGGTTTACAGTTGTGTTATACTCTTTCCATTTTTGGATGATGGATTGAACAGTGCTCCGTGAGATGTTTAAAGCCTGGGATATTTTTTTATAATCTATCCCTGCTTTAAACTTCTCCACAACTTTTTCCTTGACCTGTCTGGTGAGTTCTTTGGCCTTCACAATGCTGTTTGTTCGCAAAGGTTCTCCTAACAAACCCCTGAGGGCTTCACAGAACAGCTGTATTTATACTGAGATTAAATTACACCCAGATGGACTCTATTTACTAATTAGGTGACTTCTGAAGGCAATTGGTTCCACTAGATTTTAGTTAGGGGTATCAAAGTAAAGGGGCTGAATATAAATGCATGCCACAATTTTCACATATTTATCTGCAAAAAAAATTTTGAAAACCATTTATCATTTTCCTTCCACTTCACAATTATGTGCCACTTTGAGTTGGTTTATCTCATAAATTCCCAATAAAATACATTTACATTTTTGTTTGTAACATGACAAAATATGGAAAATTTCAAGGGGTATGTACAGTTTTTCAAGACACTGTTGGCAAATCAATCAGCCATGACACTACAAACTACAGGCACATGTGAGCCTATCAGTACAAGGTAAAACAAATAACAGAGAGAACCTAACAACACTAATACTTAGTTAAAACAATGAAACACTTGAAAGTGTACAATGCCTTTAAGCACTGTTCACACACATTTATTTCTACAGGCTTCTGCTAATCTACAATGCAAAAATTAGTTTACTTATTACACCCTTGGTACTCGGGTGTAATAAGCAAACTGTCACCAGCCCATCAGAGTACCCGAGTACCTGTCACCAGCCCATCAGAGTACCCGAGTTACCTATCTGCAGCCCATCAGAGTAAACGAGTACCTGTCACCAACCCATTTGAGTACCCGAGTACCTATCTGCAGCTCATGCCTCATAGAATATACCTCGGGTGTTTGCTTTCCAAAATGGGGTAATTTTGTGGGTAAGTCCACTGTCCTGGTGCTCCAGGGCCTTCAAAAGTGTGATGGGTATGAATGAAAGTTTATGTGTAATTTATGCTCCTAGAATGCCTCACACATGTGACAAGTAGCAGAATATATTTTGAGGGTTAATTTTTTGTAATGTACATGCTATGTGTTAGAAATATCTTATAAATTGAACACTTTGTGCAAAAATAAAAGCGTTTTCATTTTCTTTCCACGTTTTTTGAAGACTTGTGGAAAAAAAATGAACCATTCAAAATACTCATCATGCCTCATAGAATATACGTTGGGGTGTTTGCTTTCCAAAATGGGGTCGTTTGGGGGTTATTCCATTGTCCTGGTGCTCCAGGGCCTTCAAAAGTGTAATAGGTCATTAGGAAATTAGATGTGAAATTTCTGCTCCTAGAATACCTGATGGTGCTCCCTGCATGTTGGACCTCTCTATGTGGCCAGGCTGTGAAAAAGTCTCACACATGTGGTATCGCCATACTCGGGGCGAGTAGCAGAATGTATTTTGGGGTGTAATTGGAAGTATGCATACGCTGTGTGTGAGAAATAACTTGTTATAACAATTTTGTGCAAAAAAATAATAATTTCTTAATTTTCCCAAGAATTGTGGGAAAAAAGTACAACTTCAAAAAACTCGCCATGCCTCATGCTAAATACCTTGGAATGTCTACTTTTCAAAAAGGGGTAATTTGGGTGGTATTTGTACTTTCCTGACATTTCAGGGCCTCAAGAAACGAGATAGGCCATCAGTGCATCAGGTGTGATCAATTTTCAATGATTTGCACCATAGCTTGTAGACTCTATAACTTTCACACAGACTAAATAATATACAGTTATTTGTATTATTTTACCAAAGATAGGTAGCAGTATAGGTGTTGGCCCAAATTTATGAACAAAAATTACTTATTTGCAAAATTTTATCACAGAAAGTAATGTGTTTTTTTTTTCAAAATTTTCGCTCTTTTTTTTCACTTATGTCGCAAAAAAAAAAAAACCCAGAGGTGATTAACCACCAAAAGAAAGCTCCATTTGTGTGAAAAAAAATGATAAAAATGTTGTTTGGGTACAGTGTAACATGAGAGAGTAATTGTCATTCAAAGTGTGAGAGCGCTGAAAGCTGAAAATTGGTCTGGGCAGAAATGTCCTTTATTGAAGTGGTTAAATAGCGCTCCAAAAACACCCCTGCCCATTGATATTACTGGGCAGCACTTTGAAAGTGCCACAAAACCGTTCTTTTTTCGTATTTCTTAAGGTCACTTTGTGACGTGACCTTAAAAAAAAGAGCCCCGCTAGTGCCTAAAAAGGTCGGCAAACGAGCAGCGTTTTAGCGGCAGTTTTTGCAGCGCTCCAGTGTGAAAGGGGTCTTAATTGAGACAAATGCACACTATAGAGGGATATGCTTTGTTGATATTTCATTTCTGAGGTTCACAACCACTTTAAGCACACTAAAAGTGCCCTTGTGTTTTAAAGCGGTTGTATACTCATAAAAAAAAATAAAAAAACCTGTAAGGCAAAGGCATAATGAGCTACTATGCACCACATACTAGCCCATTATGAAATACCTTAGAACGAAGATCCGGCCGGGCGGCTCGGTCCCCACAGAGGGAGCTGACATCTTCCCTCGGGGCTTCATTCCAGTTTCCCGGGTCCGGCGCTGTGAGTGGCCGGAGCCGCGAGACATCACTCCATGCCATGCCGGACCTTCAGAGCACCGTGTCGTAACCGCGGGCGTGACAACATCGTGGCTCCGGCCACTCACACAGTTAGAGTCCATGAACCGTAAAGGAAGACCGGAGAAGGTGGAAGCCTTCTCAGCATGAGGGCTTCGTTTTGAAGAGAAGTATTTCTTAATGCTATTATTTTGCAGGGGAAAGGTTTTTATTATTATTATTATTATTGCAACAGCAGTTTACTACCGCTTTAAGGAGTTAAAAGCAATTGTTACCACCTAAAGTGATTTTCTAAAACTATGGAAAATTGCATTGGGACAGGTACTGTTGATGAACATTTCATATTCGGTAAAGAAAAAGGCTATGAATTTTTAACGTAAATGACTAACAACTGCTGGACATATCTGGAAGAAGATCACAGCAAGTCATAGTTGGTGTACATTGGGCAACTGTCTCAATATTGTTCTTGAAATACCTAAGTATATATGGAAATCCTCAGCTTTCTAGCATAACACATATCCTGACAAGTGTTACCGCAGTGCACCCAACACTGTAGATTTGTGTTTCCAATTGCACCCCAATGCACATCTACTTTGCACTACAACTCACCTGCCCATGTACAAGTTGTGCGTTGCGGCCCGCTCTATTAATGGGCCCTTAGTTAAAGTATAACTAAAGGCAAAACTTTTTTTTTTAGTTTTGGATAGAGTGGAGATAGATTAGAACACCTATTAAATTTTTATTGCTAAATTTCAAAATAAACACCGGGCTACTCAATAAAAATAAGGAAAAGCGGCAAACACTACAATCAGACAAATTGAGTAGATAATAGGAATATTCAAGTGCAGCGCTAATCCATATTGTATGTGTAAACTGACAAAAAATGTGCATATATGCAAACAGTATGTGTAACACCTTGCTTGTGCAAATAAATCATCCGAATGATAAAGTGTTAGGCACCTTTCACACAGGACGGACTCCGCTACCTCAGTGGAGGATCGCTCCGTTGAACCCCGCAGAGCAGGCGGATGGCAGGTCTGCATCCATTCACTGTGTAGGGACGGACCTATCAGCGCCCTGCTGTCCTCTATGGGGAGATCGGATGAAAACTGACAGCCTGTCCGTTTTTAGCCGATCCGCTGGACAGATGGTTAATGTATCGTCTGTTTTGAACGAATCTTATCGGATTGCAGGCGGGTGTCAGCGAACACATCTCCACTGACATCCACCTGCCCATAAAAGTGAATGGGTAGCCCACTCGGATCCGCCTGAAAAACGGACAGGTGGATCAGAGCGCGCCGATCGTGTGAAAGGGCCTTAGAGATATTCACCCTGTCACTTTGTCCTGTTTACCATTATTGAAAGTGAAACTAAAAGAAAATCCCAAATTTTGAATTATTCCCAAAAAAGTAATGGAGGGAAAATCTTCCAATGGGGACACTAGTTCTAGTGACCTGGGGGGTCCCCAAGAGATTCCCCTAATTTTCAGGGATTGGACAAAGATGGCAAAAGAACAGAAAAATCTTACAGGGGTTATAACCCTCCCTTACTTTATCTAAAATGAAAAACAGAAAAACAAGTTTTGCCTATAGATCTACTTTAACCACTTCAGTACTGGGCACCCCCCCCCCCCCCCCCCCTCCTGCCCAGACCAATTTTCAGCTGTCAGCGCTGTCACACCTTGAATGACTATTGCATGGTCATGCAACACTGTACCCAAACAAATTTTTTATAATTTTTTTTCCACCACAAATAGAGCTTGCTTTTTGGTGGTATTTGATCACCTCTGGCGTTTTTTTTGCGCTACAAATAAAAAAAAGACCAAAAATTGTGAAAAAAAAAATGTTTTTCTTTGTTTCTGTTACAAAACTTTTTGTAAATAAGTAAGTTTTCTCCTTCACTGATGGGCACTGATGAGACTGCACTGATAAGGCAATACTGATTGGCACTGATGATGAGGCACTTGTATGCGGCACTGCTAGGTGGCAATGATATGCAGCACTGATGGGCACTCATAGGCGACTCAAATGGGCACTCATAGGCGACGGTGGCACTGGCGGGCACTGATAGGTGGCACTGTTAGGCAGCACTGATCAGGAGGCACTGGCTGGGATCACTGACGGGCACAGAGTGCCATCCCTCGTGGGCAGTGATTGCCATCCCTGGTGGGCTCTAGTGGGCTTGCCTGCTGTTCATGGGTGGGCATCTTGGCTGCTATGGGTGGGCATCCCTGGTGGTCCTGGGTGGGCATCCTCGGGGGGGGGGCTGCACTGATAATCAGTACAGACCCCCCGTCAGGAGAGCAGCCAATTGGCTTGACGCGAGTAGAGGAAAAGCCAATACACATCTTTTCCTGTTTACACCGTGATCAGCTGTGATTGGACACACCTGATCACGTGGTAAAGAGCCCTTGTCAGAGGCTCTTTACCACAATAGGAGTTGCGGTGTGTCAGTGACACACCACAGCACCGATCACCGCGATGTGTGCGCCGGCTTGCTATCCTGCTGGAGGTCATATGACGTCCGGTCAGGATAACGGAACCACTTCCCAGCTGTCAATCTGCTATAGGCCGGGCGGGAAGTGGTTAAAGGGTTAACTCCACTTTTATGGGGGAAAAAAATAGCAAATAAAAGTCATATTGTAATTGAATGTTATTAAAAATGACCTTTCCTTTTCAATCTGCAGCTCTGTCATTTTCTATAAATGCCATGCAATATGGCTACCTGGAGTTGTTCTGTACACAGAATGTGTACTGACCACTCCCTAGAAACATCCTTTCCTGCTTGTGTGATTGGTTCACCAATGTTCCCAGAAGTCTGCCTAAGATACAAATCAGATTTCAGACATCCCCTACAACAAAAATGGCATTTTTGGTGAGTTACTCCAAATAGGAACATGTCTAAAGGGATGCAGGCCCAGCAGCTTTCCTCATTAATGCTCTGCTGCTGTCACAGCTGACTGATAATTATGAAACCGCTCCCATTGGTCCCACTCAGTACAGAGGCACAGGGAAACACAGGGATTTCTTCAGAATAACAAAAGATCGGAATCTGCAACAAGGTTTGTTATAATCCTTGCAATGTATAGAGATCACCCAGAGGGGAATGTTTTTTTCTCAACAAAAGTGGAGTTGTGCTTTAAGCTTGGAATGTACTTGCTAGTTCTTTGTAGAGGTTATTGTTGTGCTATGCATCAGCATTTGGCCAAAGAGACCAACAGTTTGCAGAAGAAAGAAGCTAAATTGAAGAAGTGTTTCTTCCACTGTAAGCAAGATTCACTGTAGAAAAGGAATTCTGCTACTATTTGCTGAAGACCAGACAGACAGGAATGGCCTGACTTGTTTTCTTTTCTCTGTTTGGGTTTTTGCTGAATTGTAAAGTGTTTGCTCTGGGCTTAACTGACTATCTATCCCTAGTCCTTTTTAACTAAATTTTACTATAAACCCCTCCCCAGCTTCTTATTTACCTTAGTAGGACAGCTGCCCCTTTTGGCCATAGTCCCTTTTCACTCCTGGGCATGGTGGTGCATTAAAGCGATTCTAAAACCTAAACCATTCTTTGCATTAAGGTAAAAAATGTTTATGCATTGGTTTTGGCCCCTCATACTGAGCTCTCACTCGATCGAGTGCTGTGCACGTCTGCAGCTCTTCTCTCCGCTCGCTCCCGGCCCCCTCTCTCTCCTCATTGGGGGGCACTCATAATCTTGTATAAAGCTTTCTTCTAAAGCCCCGTACACACAGTGCGATGTTCGTATGAAAACGATCGTACAACAGCTTGTTGTATGATCATACGACCATTAGTACGCACGATTAGAACAGCCGACGTGCGATGGTTGAACAACAAGCGGTCGTACGACCGTTGTATCGTGTGTACAGAGAAGTTGGTCCAACAAGTTGTACCTGCAAAATACGCATGCTCAGAAGTCAGGAAGTGTCCATTCATGTAAACCTACATTCCTAATTCACAAATCACATTCACCTGAACTTCCTCTTTATACGCTCTGTAGCACATCACCACGTTCGGCTTGGTCGTACGATCGCTTAGTGCACATCAGTACACGAGACACAACAACCGACATACGATTTTGGATGTCTGGTCGTACGACCATTGCACCGTGTGTACGAGGCTTAAGTGTCTCCAGTCCTGGAAGGCATATTTTAGCAAATCTATGAGCGCTCACTGTGCTGGTAAGCCAGTTAGTAAATGTGTCTAAAAAGAACCAGGTAGAAATTGATATTTTAGGAATCTCATTCTTAGAGAGACCCTGTTGCCATTCATTTCAACAGCAATCTTCCCACAAAATTATACTGTAAGCGCCTTTAACATACTTTGTACATGTTGTTTACCTGTACAAGACTTCCTTGTGTAGATTTCCAAAAGCCTTGGATGGAAGGTCAGCAGATTCTGGCCTGGTTCATGCTACTGCATTGTGACTTTTATGCGATTTACATTGCGATTATTTGGTGCGCTTTCAATGCAACTTTGCTTATTCTTTAGGCCTCATACACACGGACGTTTTTTGACGCCGGCGTTTTCTGGCGTTTTTTGCAGCTCTCCATGTTAGTCAATGCCCCCATAAAAACGCCAACGTTTTTGAGCTGTAGATGGCGTCGGCGTTAGTGAGCTGAAAGTAGAACCCACGGCCATCGGGTTCTGAGGCTGTAACGTTTTGGCATTTTTTGACGCCGACGCCACAAAACGCCAACTAATATTGTACCGGCGTTTTCCGGCATTTTTTGACGCTGACGTTTTTAGGTTGAAAAATAGCAGAGGGATGATTTTTTTTTTTTTTTTCCCTTGACGCCGGGCCCGACGTTTTGCTTATTTTTAAAGATACGCCCGTGTGTATGAGGCCTTAAGGCCAAGTCAGATTGTAAATTACACCAAAGTAGTGCAGGAACCTTTTCCAAAACCGTATTGTTCTGAGTCACATTGATTAGAAGGGGCAAAATTGAAAACAGAGATTTACCTTGTCATGCGATTCTGTGTGACTCAAGTCGCACCAGAAGGTGCACTAGTGTGAACAGGGCCTCAGAGTTGTCACTCAAGTGACATGCTATAGTATTAACTTTGAATGTGAGGATAGGGGAGGTGCAGAGTAGCTGCCAGCCCAAGACGGTACATTCTTAGAAGAGGGAAGGTGACTGTGCTAGTACTTCTCATTTTCTACTTCTTCAAATAGTCTATTTCTCAAACTTTTTAGAGGCATATTGCAAGTCATTAAAAAATGATGTAAGGGAAAAATACGCATTCAGGCCTCATACACGCGGACGTTTTTTGCAGCTCTGCGTGTTATTCAATGGCCCATACAAATGCTGACGTTTTTGAGCTGTAGATGGCGTCGGCGTTCTTAAGCTGTAAATAAAACGCAGGACCCGCAAGTACCGAGGCTGTAGCGTTAGATTGTTTTTTATGTTGAGCCGGCAAAACCCGCATTAACGCCGGAGCAACGTTAACCGGCGTTTTCAGGTTCAAAAATAGGAGAGGAAATCACATTTTTGATGCAGTTTTTTTTTTCCCTGATGTCGGTCCCGACGTTTTGTTAATACGCCTTAAAGTGGTAGTAAACTCCTGCATGCCAACATCCACTGATAGGCAGGGTAGTTATAACAGAAGAGACCCTAAGGCCCCTTTCACACTTGTGTGACCTGAAAGTTGCGCAATTTTTTTTGCCGCAATTTTGATGCGACTTTAAGCAATATCTGTGTAATTTTGAGGTCCATGGACCTCAAATCACATCAAAGTCGGACCAAAGTAGTGCAGGGGCCTAAAGCTCTCTTCTGTCATAAATGTCCCCCATGCTCGTCAGCAGTAATGCGATCTGAGCCATGCATGCGCAGCTCAGACCGCATTTATGGCATGCTCTGCATGCCATGGCAAAGTGACTCCCGTGCGCATGCGCAGAAAGTGACATCACCACAGCCCGGCCAATCAAGCGCCCGAAGAGTCGGAACCCGGAAAGAAGATCGGGTTGACATGGAAGCCGTTGGGTTATCAGGGGAGACCTGATAGCCTGGCACTGGAGGGCTCCGTTTGTAGGCAAGTCTCTCATAACGTACCAGTATGAGGTGCATACTAGTACATTATGATTTAAACCTGCAGGATGGTATGTTTTTTTTGTACTTTCTCAAGGAGGCCTTAAAATACCTGTTTTTCTGTGCTGATTTTCTTTCAAGTTGGTAACAGGGTCTCTTTAAACGTGAATTCAAAGCAGAAAAAACTTTATTTAAAAAGTATGGGTTTGTTTTTTCAAAATCTTGCCTACCTAGATGGATGCATTGGTCCCCTGCCGGCTCTAAGACTGAGAACCAAGCTATCAAACACCGCTGATCACTCGGTTCTCAGAGCTCCATGAGCAGAAAGCTGGTGACTGTCAGTCACCGCTGTCTGCTCTACCCCCAGCGCTCTGAAGCACTGGGCTGTGGAGGGGCGGAGCGGCTGGCTCAGGTTCTCGGCGGCTCGCTGAGAGGCTGAGCCAGGTTCTGGTCCAGGCTGCTTGGTGGATCCTGACCATATGGTTGCAATCTTTCCCCAGCCTGGACTGGCTCTGTGACTTCAGCCAGTTGTCTGCTGAAAACTGGTAACAGGAGTGAAGAATGGACTTCACTTCTGTGATCCACAGGAGAAGTACAGCCAAACAAGCTTTGGCTGTATTTCTCTTTCATTATATTTCACATTGGCAAAAAAGGATATAAATCTACTTTGACAAAGTACTTGGTGCACACAAAGTCAGAAATGACCTTGTAAAAGTAGCAGTGACGTCATCACTGAGCTGTGCATGCCTTGCAGGGAGTCGAGGTGTGGGAGGGACCCAGCAGGCCCATCCACCCATTATAGGCCGCCTGCAGAGCAGAAAACTACAGGTGGGGCAGAGACAAGACCATTCCCACGTACCACCATTTACCACATACATATACTGCGGCAGGGCGACCCTTAAGCGCAAAATAATGTACCTGTGCGTGATTTCTTTCTTTGGCTCTGGGGTGCGCATGTGCACCGCCGGATCCCCGCTCCCGCTGTAATTGGACACAGCGAGAGCCAATCAGCAGGTCCGGTGGCTGGTTCACAGCAGAGTAATCCAAGGCAGACTTCCGCTCTGTGAGGGAGGAAGATGGAAATCTTGTGTTTCTGCTAAGCAGAAAGATGGATTTATTTTTTCCTCCAGTCACAGCATTCCCCCCACAGTTAGAAAGCACTCCTTAGGAGCACACTTAACCCTTTGATCACCCCTGATGTTAACCCCTTCCCTGCCAGTGTCATTTATACAGTTACAGTGCATTTTTTTAGCACTGATCCCCAAAAAGTGTCAGGGTCAGATTTGTCCGCCGTAATGTCGCAGTCCCGCTGAAAATCATTACTAGTAAAAACAATAAAATAAATCTATCCCATAGTTTGTAGACTCTATAACTTTTGTGCAAACCGATTTAATATACGCTTATTGGGATTTTTTGTTACCAAAAATATGTATCCGAATACATATTGGCCTATATTGACAAAGAAATTTTATTGGAAGTGTTTTATTGCAGAAAGTAAAAAAATATTATTGTTTTTTTTTTCTAAATTGTCGGTCCTTTTTTGTTTATAGCGCAAAAAATAAAAACCACAGAGGTGATCAAATATCACCAAAAGAAAGCATGGGAAAAAAAGGACATCAACTTTATTTGGGTACAGCGTCACACGACCGCGCAATTGTCAGTTAAAGCAACACAGTGCCGTATAACAAAAAAAAATGGCCTGGTCATTAAGGGAGTAAAAACTTCTGGAGCTGAAGTGTTTTAACCTGTGGCACGTTTTTAATTTTGAGTTGTCTTCAGGACAGAAATCTAAGGGTAATATTCCTGTAGGGACTCTTGTTCTGGGGACAGCTAAGACAGTATTTACCTTACTTCCTGTTGAGGCTATAGGACAGGAAGTGAAGTGAAATCTTTTGAAAGGGACACAGTTGGGAAGAAACACAATACATAATTTTCTATAGTCTGCTTTCTTATATGATAAAAAAAAAAGTTTGCTATGTATATTCTTTAATACTAAGAAGAAATACCAATATCTGTATTATGTTTGCAGATTATACCTGAATTTACTCCCATGAAAGCATACTCCTGGTTTAATTGGCACACTTGTTTGCCGCTGCTTGGTTGTTTAATGCTCGCCATACCGTCTACAATAAGTGCAGTTCTATTTGGAAGTTGGGTATTTATCACAGCATGTATAGATAAAAAAGCATTTGTCCTGGTTAAATGAATGAGCATGTTATTGGTAAAGCTGTCCATTATGGTTATGTGGGACACAGAAAATCCATTTAGTTTCATAAAAAATTGATGATAATATAAGGAACAGAGATTAGATGAGTTGGACTGCGTATCATTAAATGTAAACACTTTGCAATATGTGCGGTGTGATTGTAGAATCCTACATAATGTGGCATTTTATGTCTGTCAAATGCCAAGTGTAATTGGAAGTAGATAGGAAACATCCCATTTTGATTCAGTGGTGTATTTATTGAAATTGCTTCAAGTGGATATCAACCCTTAGGGACCAATCTTCATTTTTACTGTGCGTTAAGGCGTGCTGCATTAAGGCAGCCCATACATTATGAATGGATTGGCAGCACATGAAAAATCAGACTTGACCCAAAAAAGAAAAATCCCTAACACACCATGGCATGAGCTGTGTAGTGCAGCTCAGCTGCCCTGCCTCCTACCGTACTAGTGCCCTGGATGCCACTCTGAATTATAGTGGCAGCACAGGAATTGCATATTACTGACAAGATATGAATAGGTTCTCAGGCTGGCTTCACACCTTTGCATTTTTTTCCAATATGTTTTCTCATAAAACGCGTCATGTCGTAATGCACGTCAACATTCAAAGGTGGGTTTTGATGTGTGTCGATGTGCATTGCAAGAGAATGAGACCAGCACACCACAGATCTCCAGAACTGGTCCAAAGCTTTTATTCAGAGATCGCATTATTATAACAGAAGCAACGTCGAGGCTCCAAAACGTTTCTGTTTAAATGACGTGATCACTAAATAAAAGCTTTGGATCCTTTCTGGAGATCTGTGGTGTGCCGATGACATTCTCTTGCGCTGATTACCTTCGGTTCCAGTCGATCGTCACATTGCAGGAATGTGTGCGTTGGAAATAGTGTGTTGAAGTCGATAAATCAAATGGTATGTTTGATGTGCATTGCAGCACACATTAAAACATGCATCAATCAAGGTAAATCAATCAGTATACTATATCCTGCCTCCATAGTTTTTAACAATAGGAGGACATGGAAGAGGAGAGAGAGGAGTGTCAATTACTACTGTGTATACGCCCATGTGTGGACTCTAAAGTCACATGGGCTGCACAGATAAGAAAAAGGAAATTAAGAGCTTAGAAGGTAACTGAAATTGAGCATGCTCCGTAGAGGACACAAGTTGGTCTACACAATCTCAGGCTGCAGTGGGGACACAGAGAAGATGGGAGGGACAGCGGAAGGCAGAATCAGCCAGGTATATTTCACTCTACAAAAAATGAATGCTTTAGTGGCTTTGTATGAACACACTGTTATATAGCATGTAATGAGAGATTTTCATAGTCTGGATCATTTGTGGCTGGTGGGGTTTTTTTTTGGGGGGAGGGGCAAAAACCCTTCCACACCCACCCAGTCGGCTGGTGACACAGTGCTCTGTGCCCCAAGCCCATCCTTTTTTTGAAGCCTAATGGACAGGCCGCCGTTGGTCTGGGTTTTACTTTATTGTATTCCCTGCGCTAAGTTAAAGCGGAGTTCCACCCTTTCCAAAAAGTGTAGCTGCTGACTTTTAATACATAGACACTCACCTGTCTTCCGTTCCAGCAGTGGATCCGCACAGAGCTTTCGCACCTCTCCCCCTCCGCGGCCCCGGCATTGCTACTGTGGGCACGCGGCCGCGGCTTCACAGCCGGGCGCTTACTGCGCATGCGTGAGCTGCGCTTTGTGATTGGTCCCGAAGTCTTCTAGGACCTATGCTGTGCGTTTGAAGACTTCGGGAGGGAGGGGGAAGGAGACCTTCCACTTCCGATCTCCTAAGGCGACCAGGGCGGAAGTACCCGAAAAAATCGGGTATCCCCACCCCCCTCCTCCCCAAAAGCTCAGTTTCAGCATCCAGAGCTGGGAGGAGGACTTAAAGTGGAAGTTCCACTTTTGGGTGGAACTCCGCTTTAAAAAAATGTCCCAATACTGTACCTATTTATTTAAAGTGATTGTAAATTCTCATTTTTATTATTTACTAAAATAAGAAACATGTTATACTTACCTGCTCTGTACAGTTGGTTTTGCATAGGGCATCCTGGATCCTCCTCCTTCTCGGGTCCCTGGCTGGAGCTCCTGGTCCCTCCCTCCTGTTGAGTGCCCCCACAGCACGCAGCTAGCTATGGGGGCACCTGAGCTGAGCTGCAGCTCCGTGTATGCATTCAAACATGGAACTGCGGTTTGACATACCCCCTCTCTGTCCTCATTGGCTAACTGAGTTTGATTGACAGCAGCTGGAGCCAATGGCAGCAATGACTGCTGTGTCTTAGCCAATCAGGAGGGAGAGGTCTGAGACGTCCCAGATGTCTGAGGCAATCGTGGACATCGCTGGATTGAGATGGGGCTCAGGTAAGCATTAGGGGGGCTACTGCACATAAGAATGCATTAAGATAAACCTTCTAACTTTACAATCACTAGTGTGCAGATGCTCTGTAGGTCTCTTGCACATGGGCATCTGAGCTTGTGCAATGTAAATTTCCTTGTATTTCCCATGCCCAAGAAGCTCAGGTGCTACGTACTGGTACTTCTAAATATGAATGGCTGTGTGAAGGTGTGCTCAGGTATACGCTAGTGCAGGGGTAGGCAACCTGTGGCCCTCCAGCTGTTGCAAAACTACAAGTTCCATCATGCCTCTGGGAGTAATTGTACCCATCAGCCTTGCAATGCCTCATGGTAAATGTAGTTCTACAACAGCTGGAGGGCTGCAAGTTGCCTACCCCTGCGTTAGTGTTTGCAACATAGGGGACCATGCAAAAATTAGAATCATTACCCATATACCCGAGTACAACCGTGCATAGCCATTCAGGTCTATTGGAATTTTTGTTGCTTGGGTTCAGGCACCTATGTGTGCAATAAGTCTTCTAAAAAGTTTCCATATGTTGATATTGCAGCAAACAATCTTAAAAAGTTGTGTATCTGCTAAAGTTGTTTTGACAAGTACAGCTAATTTTACCCTGCTCTTGCATTTTAATAAAAGGCCATTTGTGTGCTGTACCCCCCCCCCCCCCCCTTGAATATTTTGTAAGTATGACTGTGCAGTATTTTTTCCATTGTTACACAACCACAGAAGAGAGGGTGGGTCATTTAATGATAAGCTACACAGTTTCACTTTGCATGAGAGGTGGTGTGCATTCCTGACTTGGATGCTGACATGTGGCTAACTGATAACCCGTTTGGAAATTATCTACCATTGCAATGAGAGGACTCAAATTTGGTGAATGTTTATGCATAAGATGCAGCCATGTGATAACCACAAGTGACAGCATTACAGATAGTAGCTTTGTAATTTGCATAGCTTGTTGTTTCTACCTAATATCTCCTAGAGAAATGTGTGCATCTGGTGATTATGAATTTGATCCACATTCGCACTATTGTCGCATGAATGCAGACATAACCCCACAATTTTGCACGCGTTCATAAAACATGCCAAAAAACATGCAACAGGCTTTCGATGCCATTCGTGGATAATGGCATGCCAAATGCACCACGCTAGAATCATGTTACTGCTCGAGTACACCCGAAAAAACATGCAAAAAGATGTTTAATCACTTCAATGCCCTGCACTTTTACCCCCTTCCTGCCCAGGCCAATTTTCAGCTTTCAGCACTGTCACAATTTGAATGACAATTGCACGGTCATGCAACACTGTACCCAAATGTAATTTTTATCATTTTTTTTCACACAAACAGAGCTTGTTTTAGTGGTATTTAATCACCACTGGGGTTTTTATTTTTTGGCGAATAAACTAAAGAAGACTGAAAATTATGAGAAAACCACATTTTTCTTAGTTTCTGTTATAAAATTTTGCAAATAATCTTTCTTTATTAAACTTAGGCCAAAATGCATTCTGCTACATTTCTTTGGTGAAATTAACCCAAATCGGTGTATATTGCTTAGTCTGTAGGAAAGTTTTAGGCTACTTTCACAGCAAAACGTTTTTCAGGCGCTGCAGTGCTAGAAATAACACCTGTAAAGCACCTGAAAAAAGCTTCCCTCAGTTCACCCCAGTGAAAGCCAGAGTGCTTTCACACTGGGGCGGTGCGCTTGCAGGACGGTAAGAAAAATCCTGCAAGCCACATCTTTGGGGCAGTGCAGTGAGCGGTGTGTACACTGCTACTACACTGCCCCCTCCATTGAAAGCAATGGACGTCGCTCCCGAAGTGGCTGTACACCGCCTTGGAAGCCCTGAGCGGCGGCGCTTTTAACCCCTTGTTAACCCCTTCTTGGGGGTTAAAAGTGCCCTGCTCCCGCCTGCATAGCGGCGCCGTAGTGCCACTATAATAGCTGTAAATGCGCCGCTAACTATCGGCGATTTGCTGCTACCACCCCTACCCGTCCCAGGGTGAATGTAGCCTTAGAGTCCACAAACTATGCAATATATCTGAAAAGTAAGTAAGAAAAAGAGTACTGATGACCTATCTCATTTCTTGAGACCCAAAAATGCCAGGACAGTACAGATATGCCTCAAATGATCCCTTTTTTGTAGACAGTCCAAAGTATTTAGTAAGAGGCATGGCGGGTTTTTTAAAGTTGCAATTTTGTGTCAATTTTCTTGAAAATAAAAAAAAATGTAAAAAAAATTATTTCACAACTTTTTTTTTTATATAGTAGTGTAGTACGGCTTCTTTTTTTTTTTTTTTTTCCATACTGTAACCAGGCCAATATAGTGTTACCATAGAAACACTGTACTACTCTGGGGAAGTAAACAGGATTTTTTTTTTTTTTACATCTGATTGTCATGTGATCTGCTGTGATTGGTCACAGTGATCACATGGTACTGGCAGTGGGCCTGTACACTGATCAATCATCGGCTGTGTCGATCGGACTCGGTGACAGATCGTGCCTCAGCTCGGCGCGATCCAGGAGGACATTATATGAGGTCCACCCAGATCGATAAAAGTCCCTTCCGGCCCTCATTTTGCTATAGGCTGGACGGGAACTGTTTAAAAATGTGCAAATTTCAGAAAGGTCTATGGGCTTCTATGGTGCGTTTTGTCATGAGTAGGGCAGCCCATTGAAATGAATGTGACACCCGATGTCGCGTTACACTAGTGTGAATGGGGGCTAAAGGAGAATGAAGTTTACATATAATCTATAGCCAAACTATATGGGGCGCGCACCTGGGAGCATCAGTGACCGCCGGGTCTGTGAGACCCGGCGCATCACGGATCACGGTAAATGGCCGCTTGCAGCGACCGTTTACCACGTGATCGCTCCGTCAAATGACGGAGCATCACATGTAAACAAGCCGGCGGAAGTGCCGGCTCGTCTCTCCCCTCTCCGCACCGATCGGTGCAGTGTGATAGGAGAGAGGAGATGCAGTGTTGCTGTGGGCAGGATCTGAAGTTCCCACAGCACCGCTATGTGCCAGGCAGGGACCCCCATCCAGCTTCACCCATGCAGCCTCATCCATGCACCCTCATCCATGGCCACCCATCTGTGCCCACCCATCCGTCACCCATGCATCCATGCTCACCCATCCGTGCCCACCCATCCATCACCCATGCATCCGTGCTCACCCATCTGTCACCCATGCATCCGTGCTCACCCAGCTGTCACCCATACATCTGTGCTCACCCATCTATGCTCACCCATCTGTCACCCATGCATCTGTGCTCACCCATCCGTCACCCATGCATCTGTGCTCACCCATCCATCACCCGTGCGTCCGTGCTCACTCATCCGTCACCCATGCATCCGTGTCCACCCATCCGTGTCCACCCATCCGTGTCCACCCATCCATGCTCACCCATCCGTACTCACCCATCCGTCACCCATGCATCCGTGCTCACTCATCTGTCACCCATGCATCCGTGCTCACTCATCTGTCACCCATGCATCCGTGCTCACTCATCTGTCACCCATGCATCCGTGCTCAATCATCCATCACCCATGCATCCGTGCTCACCCATCCAGCCTCATCCGTGTTCACCCATGCATCCGTGTTCACCCATGCATCCGTGCTCCGCCATCCATCTGTGCTCAGCCATGCATTCGTGCTCAGCCATGCATTCATGCTCAGCCATGCATCTGTGCTCTGCCATCCATCTGTGCTCACCCATGCATGCATGATCACCCATGCATCCGTGCTCCGCCATCCATCTGTGCTCACCCATGCATCCGTGCTCACCATCCAGCCATGCTCACCCATGCATCCGTGCTCACCCATGCATCCGTGCTCACCCATGCATCCGTGCTCACCCATGCATCCGTGCTCACCAATCCAATCGTGCTCACCCATGCAGCCTAATCCGTGCTCACCCATGCAGCCTAATCCGTGCTCACCCATGCAGCCTAATCCGTGCTCACCCATGCAGCCTAATCCGTGCTCACCCATGCAGCCTAATTCAGTGTTTGCAGATGACACCAAGCTATGCAGTGGAATAACTTCCTTGCAGGATGTCTCCAACTTACAAGCCGACCTCAATGCACTGTCTAATTGGGCAACCATGTGGCTCGTGCCTAATCCGACGTACCCACTCGTGCCTAATCCGACGTACCCACTCGTGC
>BLSH010250063.1:1212354-1225013 GCA_018402905.1 Glandirana rugosa
CTCACCCATGCATCCGTGCTCACCAATCCAATCGTGCTCACCCATGCAGCCTAATCCGTGCTCACCCATGCAGCCTAATCCGTGCTCACCCATGCAGCCTAATCCGTGCTCACCCATGCAGCCTAATCCGTGCTCACCCATGCAGCCTAATCCGTGCTCACCCATGCAGCCTAATCCGTGCTCTCCCATGCAGCCTAATCCGTGCTCCGCCATGCATCTGTGCTCCGCCATGCATCTGTGCTCCGCCATGCATCTGTGCTCCGCCATGCATCTGTGCTCCGCCATGCATCTGTGCTCCGCCATCCATCTGTGCTCCGCCATCCATCTGTGCTCCGCCATCCATCTGTGCTCCGCCATCCATCGGTGCTCCGCCATCCATCGGTGCTCACCCTTGCATCGGTGCTCACCCTTGCATCGGTGCTCACCCTTGCATCGGTGCTCACCCTTGCATCCGTGCTCACCCATGCATCCGTGCTCACCCATGCATCCGTGCTCACCCATGCATGCTCACCCATGCATCCGTTCTCCGCCATCCATCTGTGCTCACCCATGCATCCGTGTTTACCCATCCAGCCATGCTCACCCATGCATCCATGCTCACCAATCCAGTCATGCTCACCCATGCAGCCTCATCCATGCTCACCAATCCAACCGTGCTCACCCATCCAGCCTCATTCATGTTCACCCATGCATCTATGCTCAGCCATCCATCCGTACTCAGCCATCCATCCGTGCTCAGCCATCCCCATCTCACCCCCATTCGTGCTCATTTAAGCCTCATTCATGCTCATCCATACCACATCAGTTCTCATCCATGACACATCCATGTCACTACAGTACCCATCCGTGTCACTACAGTGCCCATCAGTGCCACCACAGTGCCTCACAATAATGTAATGGGTAGTCAGATTAGATTTGAAATGTATGCCCCTAGAACGCCTGATGGTGCACCCTGCATGTTGGGCCTCTGTATGTGGCAAGGCTGTGTAAAAGTGTCACACATGTGGTATCTCTTGGGATGAGTAGCAGAATATATTTTAGGGTGACATTTTTGCTGGGTACATGCTGTGTGTTAGAAATATTGTATAAATGGACAACCTTTCCACATTTTTCAAAAACTTTTGGAAAAAATGAACCGTTCAAAAGACTCATTATGCCTCCCAGAATATAGGTTGGGGGGTTTACTTTCCAAAATGGGGTAATTTTTTGGGCGTTTCCATTGCCCTGGTGCTCCAGGACCTTCAAAAGTGCAAGAGGTAGTCAGGAAATTATATGCGTAATTTATGTCCTTAGAACACCTGATGGTGCTCCCTGCATGTTAGGCCTCTGTATGTGGCCAGGCTGTGTAAAAGTCTCACACATGTGGTATCGCCATACTCAGGAGGTGTAGCAGAATGTGTTTTGGGGTGTAATTGGTGGTATGCATATGCTGGGTGTGAGAAATAATCTGTTAATATGACAATTTTGTGAAAAAAAAAAACAGAAAAAAAAAGAATCTTCATTTTGCATGCCTCTTACTAAATACTTTGGACTGTCTACTTTCCAAAAAGGGGTAATTTGGGGGGTATTTGTACTTTTCTGTCTTGTTAGGGCCTCAAGACAGAAATGCATAGTAGCATTGCGATGCATAGTAGCCCATTATGCTTCTACTTTACAGGGTTATATTGAGGAAGTAAACCCTATCTGGATTTACTTCCTCTTTAACCATCTAAATGCCACCCAATTATGTTTGTTTTTTTTTGTTTTTTTTAAAGGTAAATTTTAATTTGTTTTTACAGACATACAAGACATCATTAATAACATATATAGCATGTATCATGTACAAATGCACAACAGGATTCACAGTATATTTGCATTTGGTTACATCAACGTTCATTATTACCTCCGATACAACGTTGTATATTTATATCCTTAAATAAATGTATCTTTTGAAACCAATATCCTGTTTGCTTCTGGGTACTTCCATAGATATGATAAGACAACATAACCAGATAGAAAAAGAAAAACTAAAAGAAAACTAGGGTTACTAAGAAATCCACTACTACCATGACCGTGTTTGGAAATTGAGTTCATTCTCTTCCTAGGTCTATTTGTATCTTCCTATCTATGCATGTCCTAGACATCAATATCCCCCAACACTGAATCAATCCATCCTGCCCAGATTTTCCCAATTTTTTGGGGGAAACCCCTGGAGGAGGTGTTCGTTAATTTAAACAATGGTAGCGCTCCATTAACCAGGTCTATCCAGAGTTGGACAGTGGGGGGAGATGGGTCCTTCCACCTAAGTGCTATGGCTTTTTTAGTATAGAAAAATATTCTCAGTAAGGTTTTAATTTTAGAGCTGGTGATCTCTTCCTCTCCAAATTCTCCTAAAATACTTCTAGCTGGTGAATATATATTTGGTAATGCTAGTTTGTCTTCTATAAAGCCCAGGAATGCCTTCCTGAGTTTCCTCACCTCGGGACACTGCCAGACCATATGAAAGAAATCTCCAATTGCAGAGTGACACCTCTGACATTCTGGTGATTCTATTCTACCCATCTTATAAAGACGTGCAGGGGTGATTCTGTGCATGTAATAGAATTGTGTCAATTTGTCTCTGACTGATATGACGAAGGGCAGCTTAGTATCAATTATCTCTGACCATGACTCCTCAGTCAGAGATGGGATATCTGATTTCCACTTGTTGGCCAACTTTTCCATCCTAGTAGATGAGGAGGTCAACAGAAGGAGATAATATCTAGAAATAAGTTTGGAGTGGTCATCTTCAAACATTAGTTTCTCCAGTGTGGCAGGGGAGAGTGATACCCCCATCAGACTGAAGTGTGTGGCAGTAGCATGTCTCGGCTGCAAGTAACGATAGAAAAACGTATTAGGGACCTTATGCTCTATTTGGAAATCCTTAAACGTTTTGAATGTGGCATCCGAGAACAATTGATGGGCATATTTAAGGACATAGTCTGCCCAGCACTGTTCATCCGGGATCTTATTTATTTCAGGGAGTAGGGTTATGCCAGAGAGGTGCGTTGGGTGATATGTTTAATGAAGAGCCTCCTATTTTATTATTGCAGATCTGAAAGATCCTATAGGAGAGTATAATCAGGCCTCCCCTGACTGCTGGGTACGGGCCATTCCTATACAGTACATTACTCAGGGCTTCATAGGATTGTACCACTGCCTCTTGAGTAGCGACAGAGGCAATTTCCATATTGGGGAAAAACCACCAGTGAATATGGGTTAGTTGGGAGGCTAAATAGTAGCATTGAAGGTTCAGAAAGGCTAAACCTCCTGCCTGAATGGGCAGCTGTAGGGTCTCTAAGGAAATCCTAGGAGGCTTATTGCCCCATAGAAAAAGATAAAATCGCTGAATTTATTTAGTTGAATATTCTTTTAGGGATATAGATAGGGGCATGCCAATATATATATATATATATATATATATATATATATATATATATATATAAATATCTAGGAATGTATACCATTTTAAATATATTGATGCATCCTATGAGGTTAAGAGGTAATTTTAGATCAGGTTTTGTCTCATTCGTGCTATCAGTGGGGAAAGGTTATTTGGTATGTATTCAGTAGAGCTGCACGATTCTGGCCAAAATGAGAATCACAATTTTTTTGCTTAGAATAAAGATCACGATTCTTGCGGCGTAACATCTTACATATACAAAAAATTGGGCTAACAGCACTGTTTAGTTTTTTGAAAGGGTAATTTTTCCAAAAAAATTGCGTTTGAAAGACCGCTGCGCGAATACCGTGTGACATAAAATATTGCAACAACCGCCATCTTATTCTCTAGGGTCTCTGCTAAAAAAATATATATATATAATGTTTGGGGGTTCTAAGTCATTTTCCAGTACAAAATACTGGATTTCTCTTATCGTTCACTGACAGACGCCGCTTCTCCATTACGTGTGGGGTTTTATGCTGGTCTCACTAAGAGTTAACTAGGCAGGGGAAAGAAACAGCCGTCCTCTCTTCCCACATAAAACCCCCTCATAGCATAGCTCTTCAGTTTCAATGCCTAGTTTGCAAGGAGTTGACCTGGATTCCCTTCAGGGGAATTGCGGTCCTGTTTGTGACCGTTTTTTATTCAAGTGTTTACCCCCCCCCCCCCTCTTTTTGACACAGCTTGGGGACGTCCCCACACGTAATGGAGAAGCTGCTTCTGTCAGTGAACGATAGGAGAAAAGGGGATTTTATTAAAACTTCTCCGAGTTCACTGACAGACGCAGCACCCACCCCTCTGTGCTCTGTTCTTGTACGGCTTGTGTACGAATTGAAGAGGGGAGGGGCCAGCTGTTTCTTTTCCCTGCCTAGTTAACTCCTAGTGAGACCAGCATAAAACCCCACACGTAATGGAGAAGATGCGTCTGTCAGTGAACTCGGAGAAAAGGATTTTACGGTAATTTTTAATCCTTTTTATTTGTAAGCAGCAAATCAGAAAAGTCTTTAAATGGTTAAACGAAACATCTTCCATACATGGGAGTTCATTCAGAGTTCATGCCTTTGAAGTAATTAACATTGTATCTATTCTAGCGTCTTTATCAGCATGACTCAGAACCTGGCTCTCTGCCCAGACTTGGAAGTCTCCCCTGAGACTCAAGTCGCTCTGACTTAGAAAAGACTTCAGGCGACTTGCATTGACTTTTATTACAGTCAAGTCGTGCTGAGTTGCCCCGCAAGTCGGACCCCATTAACTGCACTAAAAATCGCGCTAATGCCTGATGGAGATCGGGGGGGGGGGGGTGGATCGAGATCGCGATTTTAATACGATTAATCGTGCAGCTCTAGTATGCAGTAAGTGGCAGCTGGACTACTATTCCTAAATACCGGAATTTAGGTACTACCTGTAGTGGGATGTCTGGAGGCACTCCCGGGGCAAACTTTGGATCAAAGGGGAACACAGTGGACTTATTCCAATTTACCTTAAATCCGGAATAGGTCCCAAATATAGATATAAGATTCATTGCTGTAACTAAGGACTTCTCTGCATCTGCCAGATAGAGGAGCATGTCGTCAGCGTACAGTGACGTCTTTTCTTCCAGTGCATTTATACAGCAACCCTTGACATCCCCATCCGCCCTCAACACTCCTGCCAGTGGTTCTATGGCAAGGATGAACAGCAGGGGGGACAATGGGCACCCCTGCCGTGTACCCGCCCTATCTCAAAGACCTCTGTAATGCGATTTACTCATATACGGGCCACCACCTCCCAAGGACTGCCAATAAGTATGGCCACTCAATAGAATCAAAGGCCTTATGTGCATCCAAAGAAACGACCACTCTAGTATCCGGGTCTGAGCCTTCTGATTTTGTAAGACCATAAATAAACCTCTCAGGTTTATAGCCGTAGACCGTATTTGTATAAAACCAGTCTGGTCCGGGTTAACAATAGAAGCTATCACTTAGTTCAAGCGTTTAGCCTGTAGTTTAGCCAGGATTTTACCATCCACATTGATTAATATATTGGTCGGTAGGATTCACATAGGTGGCGGTCCTTGTGGGCCTTAGGGATTAAAACGATTAGCACCTCTCTAAGAGATTCGGGAAGCACCCCCCTATCAAAGGCTTCTTGGTAAACCTCCAATAGCTTCTGCGCAAAGAATTCTTGATATTTACTATACCATTCCACTGGGTATCCATCAAGTCCCAGTGTTTTGTTAGGATTAAGAGAATGCATTGCTGCCTCCATTTCCTGTACCGAGATGGGAAGATCCAACTCCATTGCTTCCTTCCGGGACAATACAGATAAAGGGACGTGCTCCATGTACTGCAGGACCTCTTCTTCGCCATAATTCACCCGTGAGGTATAGAGATCGGAATAGAAATGCACAAATGCCGTCGTTATATCATCCGGGGATTCACAAAGGTCTCCATTTTTGCCAAATATACAAGGGATAGATGTTGGGGGAAGCTGAAAGTGGGCCAAATGCGCCAATAGTTTGCTGTTTTTGTCCCCAAATTCAAAGACTCTCTGAGATTGATATATTTTTTTTTTTTTAGGTTTTTTTTTCTATCAATACCAAATCTAGTTGTTGTCTCTCCAAATCTTACAGTCAGAGGAGGATGGGTTTCTTATATTTTCTACTTCTGCAGCAGTAACTTTTTGTTCAGACTCTAGCATTCTACTTTCCCTATCTGACCTAAGTCTTTTGATAATACCGGAAATAGAGCCCCTCAGAGCAGCCTTAAAAGCATCCCAGGTATTATGCAGTGGGACCTCCCTTGTGTTCACTGACCAAAAATCTCTATTGGAGGTAACCATTCGCTTCTCAAAACACTCCTGCAGCCAGGGGGCTCAATCTCCACAGTTTATAACCTCAAGATTGTCCCAAGGATAGTGTCCGCATCAGGGGGGAGGGGTCCGAGACTGCCCTCGGGAGATACTTGATTAAAATCACTCTAAGTAAAACGTCTCTGGAAACGCAACGCAACGCATATCTAACCATGATAGTGTGTTATATGTGGAAGAAAAGCAAGAATATTCTCTAGTACCTGGGTGTTTCCACCTCCATGCCTCCACTAAATTATATTGTGACATGCATGCCTCCAAGGGGGGTATTGCATTTTGAAATGGCATCAAATCTATCCATATTAGACGACATTACCGTATTTAAGTCTCCTGCTAGTAGATTTGGACCCTTTGGAACTGTGAGTACCTTTTGACATCACTGTCTCCCAGGTTGCTACTGTAAAGGGGGTGGAATGTATATAGCTGCAAAAGTATGAGGTAAGCTATTAATTAATAAAACTACTACAACAAACCCACCAAACGGATCCGTGACAATGGCTTTGGGGGTGCAAGACAAGGATTTAGCTAGCAACACAGAAACCCCCCTAGCATAGTTGGAGTACATAGAGTGGTATGCATGGCCTATATGTGCATGCTTAAGAGCCAGAGTTTTGGAGCCAGTCAGGTGGGTTTCTTGCAGGAAAATAACCTGCGGTTTGTACTTCTGAATATATTTGAACACTAAGGTCCGCTTAATCTTAGAATTAAGGCCCCTCACATTCCAAGAGAAGACATTTAGGTTTCTAACATTAGACGCCATGGTACTTATTGTTTGTAATATAGGACCATCCAGTGGGGCATGGTATCAAGGAGTTTCCAGCAAACACATGGAACAGTTTACAAAGTCTCAGCATATTAGAGGTTTGGTGGAGATCCGACATACTCTTCATAATGTAGCAGTCCTGTGTGTAGTGGATTAGGTTGTGTGATAGCCCAAAACCCCCCCAAAAAAGAAAAAAAAGAAAAAGAAGAAACCTTGAGTACCCCAACCAGTGCAAGCATCAGCACCTAGTGACAAGTCTCTTATCCCTCCCACCCTGCCTGCAGACCCCAACATACCAAAGGCCTCTATCCCAATTAACAGTAGAACAGTCTCACCCAAGGAAGGGGGGGTCCTTCTCAGTGAAGGTGGAGATGGAGTGGCGGGTGAAGAAGTAGTGAAATAGCAAACGAACTGTGCACCGCTGCAAAATACACATGATATAAAACAGCCGAGAGTCACATGGGCTGAAAATATTGTAGTAAAACATTAACGGAAACAGAGAGGGCCTCAACATATTACCTTTCAGTAGGTATACCATAAATAAAGTACAATAACTCAGGTGCCTCCCAGGGATTCCAGCCATCCATTAGCTTCCTTCGGTGAAGTAAAGAATTGAGCTTTGCCTTTGTACACCACCCGGAGATTTGCAGGGTATAACATGCTGTAAGGCAGGCTGCGGTCCCGCAGATGCTGTTTTACACTTTGGAATGCTGCCTTGTTGATGTTAACCAATTCTGGTTTGGATCTACTTTCAGCTCTTGGAGAGGACTTCTCCTTTTCTATATTTAGTAGGTTTTTAGGGCATCATTTAGTTTCTTTTGGATAGAGGGAAAGAAGTAACTTGAGAGAGAGGCTAATAACTTGTTATGCTGTATTACAGGTAAAGCGGTACCAGTGTACCTTTGAAGGCTGCCTAAGAACGTACAGTACTGCTGGAAATCTGCGCACACACCAGAAAACACACAGAGGGGAGTACACGTTTGTCTGCAATCAAGAGGGTTGTGGGAAAGCGTTTCTTACATCTTATAGCCTCAAAATCCATGTACGTGTACACACGAAAGAAAAGCCATTTGAATGTGACGTACAGGGTTGTGAAAAGGCTTTTAACACCCTTTACAGGTAAGGACCCATACTTCAAACTTATATTTTTCTGTGTGGTTTCTTCCTTTGCAGGACATACCTGGCAGTTGTGCACACTGTACGTATAACACACATTAGAGCTGCATGACTAATTGTTAAAAAAAACACAATCTCTGTTCAACCCCCCTCACAATCTTAATCCAGCATTTCCACAATTCATGTAAACAGTGTGTAAGGGCAATTACAATACCTTGTATGCATTATATTTTGCCTGCGCTAATAAGCGCACTTTTCAGCTCTTTTGCATAATGCATTTGAGTGCACTTGTGTTAAAGCAAGTAAGACAGACACAAATAGCTGTTCACATTGCAAGCTCGCAGGGCAGTCCTCCCTTTGAATGCTTGGTCTTTTAATTTATATCATTCAGACATAGACAATAAAAGAACTTAGTGGCTTCACAATCAGCCAATCAACCTCCAAGGCACAGTCACATGACATGAGCTCAATGCAAACCACCAACCAATGACACACTTGTTTATATTCAAACGATACAATAGAAGAGGCGTGCATGTATGGGGATTGGCCAGCCTGTATGAGCAACAGCTGTCTCCAGATAACAATGGAAGCCATGTGGAAACCTGGCCTCCATTGAAACCAATGCGCTATCTCACAGAGGCCCTCCAAGCAAAATGCCATGCATGCAAACCTCGAACTGCCATTACAACGAATCACTATCAAATACAGCTCTATGAACTATACTCCATGGCAATTATACTACTGTTCCATTAAAAGGGTAAATTATGCACAAAGGAATATAGCTGTAGATTTCAGTCACATTGATCAGATGCGACAGAAAGCTTACAGATCATTATCCTTACATAAAAAGCAATACTGATTCCATAACGCAAGTAAATCGTCGCCAAGCAGATCAATCTGTACATAATACAGGGGCCCCCCCGATTGACGGTAATACACCCGCGCCACAGAACATGCATTGCACCTCAAAGATCCGGACCGGGGTTTGCACCAGCGTTAACCGCTCAGGGCTCCCGCTGGCCGGGATGATTGGGCGAATAGCGTGTGGTTATCAAATAATGGAAGGTTTCCATTGTAAATGGCCTTTCCTCAATATCGGTTAAAGCCATATTCGCTGTACACAGAGAATACCAGTAAACCGACACTGGGGGGACACTGTGACAATACATAATAAGCACATCCTAAATTTCTACAACAAGTGCAGAGCAGTTCTGCTAACAGCAGTCAAAAAAATGTAGCTGGCAATGTTTATCAACAAAGTGCTGAAAGAAAGATTAAAATAAACATTTTATTCTTCTGTTCTGTTAGTGATCAAAGGAATGAACTTCAGTCTGTAAATTAGGTCAATTTAACCACTTAAAGTGGAGTTCTACCCAAAAGTGGAACTTCCACTTTAAGGACTTCTAACCCCCTGACATGCCACATTTGGCATGTCGCTTTTTTTTTTTTTTTGGGTGGGGGCAGGTACCTGCTCTCACTTCCGCTCGTGCAGCCTAGGCGGCGACTCCTCTCCCCTGAAATCTTCTGGAACATGTCACAGGTCGGCCATTCAGGGCGCGTAGTGCGCACCTGGCTGTGAAGCCGCAAGCTGCCACAGCCAGGTGCCCACACTAGTGATGCCGGCGCGGGGGAGAGAACTGAGGATTCGGGCAGCCGCATCGCTGAAACGTGGGACAGGTCAGTGTGTGTTTGTTAAAAAAGTCAGCAGCTACAAAAGTGTAGCTGCTGACTTTTAATAAACAGAAAAACTAGTGGAGCTCTGCTTTAAAGACTAGGCCTTTTTCTGACACTTGTTGCTTACAAGTAAAAATCTTATTTTTTTTTTGCTAGAAAATTACTTGAAACCCACAAACATCACATATATTTTTTTTTAGAAGAGGCCCTAGTGAATAAAATGGCGGTCGTAGTCTTTCAAACGCAATTTTTTGGGACAAAATACACTTCAATGAGTTAAAAAAAAAAAAAAAAAAACGTGAAGTTAGCCCGTTTTTCTTGTATAATCTGGAAGATGATGTTATGTCAAGAATCGTGATCTTTATTCTAAGCAAAAAAAATTGTGATTCTCATTTTATCCAGAATTGTGCAGCTCTAACACACATCCAAAAAAACGTCATCAAAATACATAGGATGTGTGTAGTTCATCCTGTCCCTCTGCCCCCTCATACTTGCTGGGAAATCTAAACTGAAAATAAAAGTTGTGAAGATACAGCATCTGTAATAGCTGCTGTTGTAAAAAAATTAGCTGATAATCTCTTTATAAACATTGTTCAGATTCAAGATCGAGTCTCACAACATAATCACACTGTAAATCACATTAAAGTTTTATTGTAGTAATGTGAACCAAGCTGAAAGCGGTATTAAACCCAAAAACAAACATTTATAATACTGCAGCTTACCAAATCTTCTAGTACGTCTAACACTTTCCTCTCCCAAGTCTGACAATGCTGCTATCTGCAGTGCCTCCTGTGCTCACTCATCCAGAGTCGGTTCACTTTAATACCGAAGGTCTGTTACTGGCCAGATCATCAGATGAAAACAGAAGGGTAAAAGCCTAAAAAAAAGAAAACTAATGCAGCCACCACATCTAACATGTGATAAGCTGCAATATATTACATTTTTTGATTTGGGTTTAATACCGCTTTAAGAAAAAATAATATATATATAAAATCGATTTATTTATTTTTTGTGAAACCATCTTGCTAAATTTTTTCCTTCCACTTTCTGAGCTATTTCTTTTCTGCGTTGGTTGCATGAAAACATGTTGCACAGCAATAGTTGTGTCTAGGCGTATACATCTAGGCTGCACAGAGCCTAAACAATAAAGATACAAAATTCTGCACTACAAGTCGCTCACATTAATTCACAACATGCAAACACTGCTCTCTCCTCTCTGTAAGAAGGGATGTACATAAAATAGCACTGGACTGAAGTGGGAGACAGGCACAGACCTACGGGCACAAAGGGCTACAATAACATGCATGGGGGGAAGAGTCGGACAACTGAACTGCAGACGAGTCCATCCTGGGTTGCCATGTCCTTGCCCTACGCCTGTAGAGTATCATATTTTTCAAGGTCTGAATTAACTTGACGAAAAACTTGTAGACTTGGGGAGTTTTTTTTCTACTTAAAACCCCTTTCACACTTGTGCAAGTTGTCCGGCAAAGTCTCATGACAAGTCGTTCCTCGTTCCCTCCCTATGTGGGGTCTCCCCTATTACATTTCTCATTATCAACGAATCCGCTTTATTATTCCACAATTCAGCCACAGACGGCCTACACCTACCATTAATCCCCAATTGGTGGTACCCTCAGGACAGAGAGGCATCCAGATGATATTTTTAATGGTTCACTGACCACCTTGTCATTCTGTAAATGGTGGAGGGATTGTGTATTAATATTATTCTTTGTGTCTCACTTTTGACATGCGTATTAATAAACTTACATTTTTAATAGATTTTTTTTTTCTGCTCTTATTGTATTATAAGGCCATTTCCCGGTGGCTCATCGTTATGGCTTTTTGGGCAGCCCTCTGCAGCTGACCTTTGTGTTTTTGTATGACTTTTTTGCCATAGAGCCCCAGGTGCTACACTCCGAGTGGATAGGTCTTTATACTTTATCAATTAAATGGTTCCCTTCCCTTTCCCTTATAGTCTTGGACCCCCTAATTACTTACCTGAGCGCCATCTCTCTCCAGCGATGTCCACAAGTGTCTAAGCCATCTAGGACGCTCCTTCTGATTGGCTGAGGCACAGCAGCGGCGCCATTGGCTCCTGTGGCTGACGATCAAAGTCAGTCAGCCAACCAGGGGAGAGAGGTGATGGGGCCAGGTTAGGGCTCCGTGTCTGAATAGACACATGGATCTATGACTCAGCTCGGGTGCCCCCATAGCAAGCTGCTGGCTGTGGGGACACTCAACAGGAGGGAGGGGCCAGAAGCAGCAAAGAGGGACCCGAGAAGAGAAGGATTCGGTCTGCTCTGTGCAAAACCAACTGCACAAAGGAGGTAAGTATAACGTGTTTGTTATTTTTTTTAAAAAATTAGACTTTACAATCACTTTAAGGTTCCATGGAAGCCTGGTCAAGCAACCCTGCTCTAACTAATAGAGGTGAAGAGGGGAAGATATGCTTTGAAGTCTACCCTGAGTAACAACCATGACTTCATCTCTAGATACAGTGCAAGTTGAGTGAGTGAGCTTATTGACCCTAGGACCAGAAGTGTATTATTTAGAGCGTTACATACAGTATCTCACAAAAGTAAATACACGGCTCACATTTTTGTAAATATTTTATTCTATCTTTTCATGTGACAACACTGAAGAAATGACACTTTGCTACATGTAAAGTAGTGAGTGTACAGCTTGTATAACAGTGTAAATTGAAGTTTCGTATAGAAGGGGAGAAGTGGAGATAATCAATCTCGTCCCAACGAACTGGTCCGAAGGTACCTTGGAATTTCACTAACATTTCAGATTAAA
>BLSH010250063.1:1237134-1252134 GCA_018402905.1 Glandirana rugosa
TAAAATGCCATTCAGTTTTTTAGGATAAAAGAGAAAGTAATTAACTGCCTGCGTCGGAGAATTGGAACTGTGCACCCCTGTTTTACAAAGATGATGTATCAGCATCTGCGGATGCTGCTTTTGGCCGCAAAGTTTTGCAGGCTGTGGTGTAGGCGCGTCTTGCAACTCCCGGAGAGTTTCCGTTGGGTACAGTTGTTGTTGTGTTACCCACCCCCTTTGGTTGACACTGCTTTGGGATGTCCCCACGTGTCAAGGTTAAGAGGCTGCGTCCGTCAATTAATGAAAGAGAAAATAGGATTTTTTGACTTACCGTAAAATCCTTTTCTCTGAGTTCATTGACGGACGCAGCACCCACCCCTCTGTGTTCTGAGTTTGTACTGCTTGTTACGAACTGAAGTACTAGCAGGGCGGAGGGGGTTATGCAGAGTGAGGACTGCCCCCTGGGAGGGGCTAGCGCTTTTTGTCTGAACTATGTTCTGCCTAGTCTACTCCTGGTAAAAGGTGCATACCCCACATGTCAAGGTTAAGAGGCTGTGTCCGTCAATGAACTCAGAGAAAAGGATTTTACGGTAAGTCAAAAAATCCTATTTTTTTTTTTTTTTTACCAAAGACATGTAACAGAATACATTTTGACCTAAACGTATGAAGAAATTTGTTGTGTTTTTTTTTTTTTTTAAACTCTTTTTATTGGATATGTTTTATAGCCGAAAGTAAGAAATATTGTACTTTTTTTCAAAATTTTGGATCTTATTTAGTTTATATTGCAAAAATTGAAAAAACCCAGTGGTTATCAAATACCACCAAAAGAAAGCCCTATTTGTGTGAAACAAATGCTATACATTTAGTTTGGGTACAAAGTTTCATGACCGTGCAATTTCCAGTTAAATTAGCGCAATGCCACATATCAAAAAATGGCCTGGTCATGAAGGGGGTAAAATCTTCTGGACCTGAGGTGGTTAACTAGAGCGTATGCATAGGTATTTGGAGAGTGAGTATTTGAGTTATAGAACTCAAACTAGAAACTAGTAATTTCTCATAGGAAAGGTATAAAGTGGGGCCTGTTTTAAAACAGATAATTATTTTTTTCTCTGCAGGTTGAGGGCTCATAAAAGACTTCATACTGGAGAAACATTTAATTGTGTGACAGAGGGCTGCAGCAAATACTTCACTACGCACAGTGACTTACGGAAACACATTCGGACTCACACCAGAGAGAAACCTTTCAGGTGAGTTTTTACTACTTAAAACATGGCAGGCGTTTTACAGCGATCAACATTAAAGAAACACTGCCAAGAAAGAATTATCAGGGCTGCAATTGTAGATTTTGTAAAAGTTCCCTGGCTATCATGCTGCCTTCAGGCTTCACTGATTCGGAGTCATTGACCTGCCATGTAAATAAGGAGTGCATTTACTGCACGCTCGTTCTGGTACAGAGACTTGGTAAGCATTGAAGCAAGAGATTGACAGGCGGCTAGCATTTTCTGGAGATCAACAATGGGAATCCTTGTATTTTTCTCATAACATGATTCCTTTGCAGCTGAACGCCCACAGATATTAAAACACAAATTAAATGCAGTTTTGAATTTATTAAAAACCATTAAAGTGTTACTAAACCAAGGGCCCTGCATTCACTATATCTGGTCTACACAGATCATGGAAATGCAATTATTTTAGTAAATATAAACTGCTAAACACCTTTTCTCATCAGCAGTATATAGCAGTCTTATGACTCCTATCAGTGTCTGGTTAAAGCTTGTAGGAGGAATTTTCATTCTACTCTAACTGTCCTATGAGGCTACAGGACCCCCGACCCTCTGTCTGGACAGTGCTGATTGGCCCTGTGCTGATCACATGCACCCTCCCAAGAAAAAAAAAAAAACTCTAGCAATACACACCAAACTGAGCATGTGCAGAGTGTTCCCAAGGCTCTGTTCTATCAGGAGATGGATTGGAGACAGTAAAAGAAGGGGAGGATTGGAGAAGACAGGATCAAACAGTCTTTTTGCACAATGCAGCAGATTAACCCCTTAGGTTGCACAGTGAGTATAACAAGCATGCTTTACTGCATATACAGACTGATTTTACTGTTGTGGGTTTAGTAACTGTATATTTAGCTACAGTTGGTGTCAATATCTGAAATTTGTATTTGATATCAGTCTCCTCTAATTTCCTTGTCAGCAGCATTCTGGGAATGGGTGAGAGGGCACTCTTAAGCAGTCAAGATCTCCTGCAATGCACATGCTGCTGACTATGAACAGGATAGTAGAATGAGCAGAGTTGATGACTTTTAGTGCTTGTTCATATGTGCAACAGCCATTGAAGCATTTTGTGGTGGATCACTTTTCAGAGACATTTGAAAGGCAGTAAGGAGTCAGTATGTCATCTCCACACCAACTGTTTCATTTCTATAAATCCGGCACCTCTGCGCTGAAACCCTGTGCATTACATGTGGTTGCAAGGAGATTTTGACTGGGCACCAAATGGGTCACGTTCAGGTTGTGGTACTGCCTGCTGAATTCAACCTACTGTTGCATTTTTGCAGTGACCATTATTTCAAGGGTTCCTAACATTGTTGAGAAAGACTGGTCTAGGGTATTGTTTACATCACTAGGGTCTTGTGTGTAATTTTATGTTGTGCCATTGCCGTGTGTGTGCATTTTTGGGTATTCACAGAGGGCATTGTTTGAAAGAATAGGTTCACTTTTGGAACATGTTCTATGTTCCACCCATTTTTAGGGTGGAACATCTAACATGTTTCAGCATCTGCAACTCTCCTCCTGCTGACCCCCCCCTCCCTGTGACAGCAAACTGGGGATCTTCTCCCTGTACCCGCTGTCACTATTTTAAAACCGTGCAGCCGTGCAGGGTTCCGCCCACGTGGCCATGTCATTCATTCATAGTATCCTGTGAATAAATTCCTACAAGTACCCTTAGCCATCTGCTGATCTCGGGTGCAATGCTGTGCAGGCTCCTTTGGGAAAAAAATGCATATTTTTTTTACCTGCAAAAAAATTTGCATTCTTAATTTTTTTTTCAAGTGAACCTATCTTTTAAAAAAAAAAAAAACTCACGGTAGAATGTGGCTAACATGTTTCAGAGCTATAACATGCACTAGCCCTAATATTTATTTATTTCAGGTACTTATATAGCGCTCTCAATTTACGCAGCGCTTTACATATACATTGTACATTCACATCAGTCCCTACCCTCAAGGAGCTTACAATCTATGGTCCCTAACTCACATTCATACATATACTAGGGCCAATTTATACAGGATCTAATTTACCTACCAGCATGTCTTTGGAGTGTGGGAGGAAACCGGAGTACCCGGTGGAAACCCGCACAGGGATAACATGCAAACTCCAGGCGGGTAGTGTCATGGTTGGGATTTGAACCAGCGACTTTTTTGCTGCCAGGTGAAAGTGCTATTTACTACACCATAGTGCCACTTTGCCACTGTGAGTTGTATGTGCATGTTGATATCTTGTGGTGGTGCAGTCATTGAATAATAGGTTTTTGTCATTCTTCTTATTAGGTGTGATCATGATGGTTGCGGGAAAGCGTTTGCAGCGAGCCATCACCTGAAAACACATGCTAGAAAGCATACTGCTGGTAAGTCAGTGCTGCTCCTGATTCCTTCACTGTATTACTGTAGGGAGGGCAAATAATAATTGCAGCATTTGCATTCGTTGTGACAGGGGAAAGACCGTTTCATACCAGTGATGGATGTGAAAAAACTTTCAGCACTCAGTACAGCCTAAAGAGTCACATGAAGGAGCATGATCTTGCTAATTTAGAAGATCCATTCCCAAGTCATGAGGTGTGTGAGGTATTACAGTTTTCACTTCCAGACAAGAATTGTTTTATATAGAAAATATTTATTATGCATACCGTTGTTAACATGCTATGCATATATAGGTATGATTATCCAGTTTTTATCAAATTTTTAAACATATTGTGATGTTAAAGTACTGTTTTCCAGAATGAGTTGTCTTAAATATTAAAACATTGTGGTTGGAAGGTTGAGAGGGAAGGTTGCAGTAAAAATCTGGCTCATCTGTAAACCTGTTTGCTTGCAATCCATTTTCTAAAGATCTTGACCCACTATTTCCAGGTCTTTATATCCTCATTAAACAGACGCTGTCACTTTAAGGGGAACAAAAAAGTGCCACACGTAACCACAGCAGCTTTCAGCCCTTCCTGCTTCTTCCAAATGTTGGGCTTTTCTGACAAGCAAAGCTTCAGCACCTCTTGATACAGTGAGGGAAAAAAGTATTTGATCCCCTGCTGACTTTGTATGTTTACCCACTGATAAAGAAATGATCAGTCTATATAATTAATGGTAGGTTTATTAGAACGGTGAGAGAATAGCAACAAAAATATCCAGAATAACATTTTAAAAAAGTTATCAATTGATTTGCATTTTAATGAGTAAAATAAGTATTTGATCCCCTATCAGCAAGATTTCTGGCTCCCAGGTGTCTTCTATACAGGTAATGAGCTGAGATTGGGAGCACTCTCTTAAAGCGGAGGTCCGCCCAGAGCTGAAAAAATTAAGTCAGCAGCTACATATACAGTAACTGCTGACTTTAAATAATAGGACACATACCTGTACCTTCGGATCGGGGGTCGGGTGCAGCCACGTCCATTGCGGGTAAGGAAACCCGGACGTGTAGCATTACAGCTTCACGCCGGGCGCCCGAGGCTCCGCTGCGCTCTGCTATTGGCCAGGCGGCCAGTAGCAGAGCGAGAATGGAGGAGGGAGCCGGGCTGCTGACGTCAGCAGTCGCGGCTGCCAGTCCGAGCTCCCTGATGTGTAAAAACAGCTCCAAACCGTGGCGTTAATAACACCCATGTGTATGAGGCCTAAATCTTGTCAGAAAACTTGTGAGCTTATAAATCCCTGGACTCTGTCTGTGTACAAGGAGGGATTATTTGTATGAGGAGAGTTGAGGGGTAAGAAGAGGTCTATGTACTTTGGTATCCTTTAGAAATTTGGTATGCAGGGCTGACACCACTTGTTTAGTAATTCAGAGCTATGTTAGCATGTCAAAAAGGAAGGTAGTGGGACACTATATGTTTAATCATAAATACAGCACCAGTCTGTACATTCCCCCTATAGTAATTATATGACCAATTTATATTAACAGGCTGTGATTAAATCTAAACCCTGAAGTGCGATTGCCATAACTGATACAGTTGTGGTGAGATAGCTTAAAGTGGTTCTAGAAGCTCAAGGTTTTTAACCTTCATGCATCCTGTGCATAAAGTTAAAAAACCTTCTCTGTGCAGCAGCCCCACTAAAACCTACCTGAGCCATATCATACTCCAGCGCTGTGCACGAGAGCCTCGGCTGTCCGTGGACTCTTCCCGCCTTATTGGCTGAGACAGCAGCGGGAGCCATTGGCTCCTTCTGCTTTCAGTTACAGCCAGTCAGCCAATAAGGAGAGATAGGGGTGGGGCCGAGCCGCGGCTCTGGTTGTAAATGGACACTCAGAGCAGCGGCTCAGGAGCGAGACTGCCTGGGTGTCCCCATAGCAAGCTGCTTGCTGTGGGGGCACTCTGCAAAAAGGAGGGCCCAGGAGTGCCAGCGAGGGACCCAAGAAGAGGTTTGAGGGCTGCTCTGTGCAACCCCTAGCTATAGTAAGATAGGGACAAAGTTATTAAAGGCATACAGACAATACATGTGCAACCTGATAGTTTACCATAGCCAAAATAATTTTGTTCATTGTTCCTTTCTATTTGTACTGTAAACTCTATCTCTTGGGATGGAAACAAAGTCATCCTTTGCAGTGGCGCTTCCCTCATGTTGCAAGGGTTAAATGCCCATTTAAATCTAGGGTACCTGAAAAGCTTTTTTACTGCAGTTCTCTGTCAACTGGCACTCTCCTCTTCTCCCCTACACTCCAGCAGTGGACTGCCACTCTTGTGTCCTCACATGCAGTGCAAGGTGATGGGCTCTGCGCTGTACTTGATGACATCAGAGGATCTGCAACTGCCAGAGCACAGGGCAAATGAGGCTTTGGGGACTGGTCTAGTGGCACAGAGGGAGCCTGCAGGAGCGGAAGATTGGCAAAGTTAAACTGTTTTTTTTTCAGTACCCTAGACCTGTTTTTCAGTATCCTAATACCCAGACCTAAATGAGCATTTAACCCTTGTGTCTGTGTGGCACCACTGCAAGAGAGGATTTTTTCCCCCCCAGACTTCAGCTTTAAATCAAACCCACTATTGTGGGGGCGGTGTAGGGTGTCAGTAGACCCAGCTCATGTCATCGATTTCAGTGTGTTTCTCATTAATGTACTTCTGAGCTGTTGTACCTTTTCATGTTTACAAAACTGAAGCCACCTGATGTTGAGAGGTTGAACAGCTTCAAGTGCTTTGTTTGAAGTCTGCCTACATTTAGAGAGATAGGAAATATCATTGGGAAAACCCTTTATTCATCATCGACCTACAGGTGAAGAGATGCCCTGTTTTTTATAGGTAAAAGAACTCAAAGGCACAGAGTACTAGAGTGAAGAACAATCATGGTTATACCTTAAGCTTCCCAAAATTCCTTGTGCTGAAATGGGACCATAAAGCAAAGGTCATGATCATTCACAGACTGTAATGTTTTTTTTTTTCCCAGGATACAAAGGATTGGCTCTGTCTAAGTGATTTAAGCACTTTATCAACTGAATCTGAGTTGCGAGAAAATGCTAATGCAGTAAGTATTTGTGTGAGTGAATCTTGTGCTGCGTGCAGCATTTTATAAGTGTTCTCCAGGCAAAGCAGAGAAGTGCATGCTATGAAGGATATTAATCATTACCCCAGCAGCACATTGAAAACATCAGCCCAGGATTGGCTTGCGGTTTTCAGTGCATTAGTGTGAAAGAGGCCTAAGAGACTCATACATCAAGACTTACAGTCAATGCTGTAACTACAGTATTATTTAAAAGATAGATAACTATTGTTTTTTTTATTATTATTATTATTTAAAAGCTAATCTGATAACTGGCCCCTTTAAAATGGGTGTCGCTTGATCTGATAAGTAGGGAATTTGTGCACGGATCACCTTTTGAATTGGAGCAGAAGGGGACAGATGATATTTTTGTGACATCCATGCCGTTCAGTTTTCGTCTGCATTTACAATTTGGAGCTTTCATGGAGGGCCAGATGAAAACAGATTTGTGTCTGTTTACATGAGACAATCTATGATCCAAGATGTTTAGGTCCAGTAAAAAGTAAAAGCATAGATCATTTTTCCATTTTTTCTTTCCTGAACCTGGATGGACTTGGAAGTAATTGGATAACGTGCACCAGTATGTTTACATCAGGCTGCCCATAGAGCAGCATGGGTACTTTCCATCATGTCCACGAAAAAAACAAAACAGATAATGTATAGGATAAATTAAACCCGGAAAGATGGAAACATTTTAGATATGGATGTTTTCTTTAACCCCCCATCCTTAAGGGCACAATACAAAAATAGTTTAGTTGAACAGCTATTACAGATACCTACCTCTGAAAGTCCTGAAATAGTTAAAGTCTAACTCCAGCCTAAGTTGTATTAGTTTTTGGTAGAGTGGAGACGAATTAACATTTCTTTCAAGTTATTGATTTTGTCTGTCATTGGGAAGTTTTCCCTCACTTTCTGGCCTTGTGACACCCATATAAGAAACTGAGGGTGTGGTTGTCAATGGGACTAGAAAACAAAAACTATAATAAAAACATGGTGAGAAGTTTTAGCCCAGGTTCACACTTGTGCGATCTCAGACATCGCGTGTGATTCGCACCCGCACTGCGGTGCCGATCACATGCGATGTCTGTGCCATGTGAGTTCAGCCATACAGTTGTATGGCTGAATGCGCATTGGATTTGCACAGAAAAAGGTGCATGAATTTTTTTTTTCCCCCACACTGGAATCGGATCGCATGGGTGTTCTCACCCATGTGATCTGAATCCACAGTTCGCACTGCGATCTGCAAACCGATCTGGGGGTGTCATTAACATTGTATTGACACCTGCAACGGTTCACAGAGAGCAGTGTGAACTGCCTGCGGGAGAGATGTGATGCGGGACTCAGCGCTGGAATTGTGCAGGTTCCCGCATCGCACAAGTGTGAACCTGGGCTTAGCCCTGCATTTTGTACCAAAATGCGTCTCTCTCTGTGTCATCAGTAGGCCCGGTTCACTCTGCCGCAACTTCAAAATCGACATCCCAGCACAGCTTGCATACAACTTCTTTAACAGAAGGCAATGCAAGTGGTGCTGAAGTCGGACCAAAAGTAGAGCAGGAACCTTTTTCTAAGTCGGAGCGACTCAAGTCGCTTTTTTTAGAATGGTTTCATTGCACTTAATGGGGTGCGACTTGTTATGTGATATATATATATATATATGCTTTCAAAGTCTGAGTGCATGGCGCACCAGTGTGAACCGGGTCTTAGAGAGATTTTCTATCCCCTTCTGGAAAAGGGATATGCCTCCCATGTTTTCAGTGTGAGTCTTATGGCTATATCTTTATATATCTTTAGACTCCTTGGCCACATGCTGACAAATTTAAATCTGAGAGTCTCAGAGAAGCAGGATACCAAAAGTCAGATGAGTATGGGGGTCTGGTATATGTAAACACCTGAAGAAAGGGAAAGCCCCTGGACAGGTAGGATATGCGCAGTAAGATCCACTTCCAGCATCTGCAGTCCAGGACATTAAATGACACACTGCAGGATCAGAGATTTGGAAGAGTATGAAAAATATTTATAACAATTCGTAATATGCATCTACACTCCCTCCTCTATCCATTCTTCTTAACTGCTATATCAATATCTTGGTTATATAAAACTATGCACAAAAACTCCTATACAGCACTCCTCTCTACTAAAAAGTTGATACAATGTATATACATTTACATTGTATCACCTACAGCTACAGCGTGCCATGATTATACAGCCTTTTGTTTGTGAATGTGTATAGAAGAATTAGATTTTATTTTTTTTCTAGATCTGCATTTAAAGAGCGCAACTTAAAGCGGAGTTCAGGCCGAAATATGACTTTTAAGATAAAAAATGCCCCTACGTTACTCATGCCACGTGCAATGTAACAAAGGTTTGCTGTAAACTATGCCCAGTTTTCTATTTGTGCAGCATCGTTTTCTTACTTTGTGAAGTTCCTGCACAGCGCGGCCATCTCCAGAGTGGGCATCTGAAGCCGCATTGTCCTCCTTCCTGGATTCCGTGCATGCTGGCTACCCAGCATGCCGATCTCACGCATGTGCAGTGCGGTGCAATCTTGGTCAGCTTGGCATGGCATAGCCGTGCCAAGTTGACCGAGATTTTCCATAGACGCCAATGCAAAATGGGAGCAGTGCTATGCCAAGCTGACCAAGATCTCCCAGGAAGCAATGCAAAACCGGAAATGACTTACAGCGCCGTGGCCCCTAAAGGAGGAAGTGAAATTAGATATAGGCATAAATCAGGTAAGTGAACAGAAAAAAAAAAATAAATAAATTACCAATTCATTTTAAGGATGCACATTAGTGCTGCATGGTGAGGATTGAAAAATGTGGGTGGAACTCCGCTTTAAGATAACCAATCTTGCATGTTTGGCAATAGCCACTAAAAGATGGACAGACATGTAGTCTCACTCACCCACCCTCATGTATCTTTCCAGTAGAAAGCTTTCCGAAACATGAAAGGTTGTATAATGCCATATGATGCCATTGTTTTGTTTAGGCCTATGGAGAGATGTGGGGGTGGTGATCTGTAGACGTTTCCGCAACTGACTTCCACATCCAGGGACTAGGGAATGGCAATTTTGTATTCATGACAAGAAAGAGGTACTTTAACTCCAAATATAACATAACTTGATAATGATGCCATGTGCCCTACTCAGTCATTGAAAAGTGAATTTTAATGTTAGATCCACATTGATGCTATCTTTTGTCTTGTTTTAGAGTCCCGGGCAAGTTCTGGGCACTTTGTTACATCAAAATATATTTGAATCAATGTTCCAGAGTCCAGAAAATACAGAAGACAATGATATTGGTCAGCAGTCAGGTATAACACATTTACATGCTATATGATGGAATTGTACAATTAAAAAGTCCTGTGTCTGTGTGTCGCTTGTCACCAGGGGTTCTGCAGTCCATCAGGAAAAACTCAGCCAGAGCTGACATCACCATTTGGGACTTTCTTTCAGGATCAACACATATTTTGCAGAACTTATAATGATTTTCCGTGATAAAAAAGGGGTCAAATGTTTGTTTATCATATAAGTACTGTATGTTTTCCTGATTGTATAGTACAGGACACAGGCTTCTTTAAATTGTTACAACTAGGTTATTTGCAGCTACCTTGAGGTGATTGGGCCCTGGCAAAAAAAAGGTTGCTACTTATGTGGTGAGTACAAAGTGCGGACGTTCTTTAACCACTTCAATACCAGGCCTATTTTCTGTACTTGGTGTTTACAAGTTAAAACCATTTTTTTTGCTGTAAAATTACTTAAACCCCCCAAACATTATATACACACCCTAGAGAATAAAATGGCAGTCGTTGCAAAACTTTGTCGCACCGTATTTGCGCAGCAGTCTTACAAGCAAGATTTTTTTTGTTTGTTTTTAAATTCACTTTTTTGAGTGCAAAAATAAGACGACAGTAAAGTTAGCCCATTTTTTCCATATTGTGAAAGATAATGTTACACCGAGTAAATTGATACCCAACATGTCATGCTTTGAAATTGCGCCCGCTCGCAGAATGGCGACAAACTTTGCAACCTAAAAATCTCCATTGACGACGTTTAAAATTTTCTACAGGTGACCAATTTTGAGTTAGAGGAGATCTAGTGCTAGAAGTATTGCTCTCGCTCGAACGATCGCGGCGATACCTCACATGTGTGGTTTGAACACCGTTTTCATATGCGGGTGGGACTTACGTATGCGTTCACTTCTGCGCATGAGCTCGCAAGGATGGGATGCTTTAAATTTTTTTTTTTCTTATTTATTTTATTTTTTATTTTTATAACCGTTCTTTTAAAAAAAATAAAAATTGATCACTTTTATTCCTATTACAAGAAATGTAAACATTCCTTGTAATAGAAAAAAACATGACAGGACCTCTTAAATCTGGGGTCAAGAAGACCTCAAATCTCATATTTACACTTAAATGCAAAAAAAAAAAAAATGACAGTTAAAAAAAAATGGGCCCTTTAAGAGCATTGGTCAGAAGTGACTTTGCTTCCGCCCTGCAATATTATGGAGCCAAGGGGATGGCGTCTTCCTGTGCATGGGGGAAAGGACCTGATCATCTCCGCTGCTGCCGGCGGTCCAGTAAGTGGCGGAGATGACGGGAAAGTGGCGGGGGGTGACACCTCCCCCGCAACTGATAAAAGCGATCTTGCTTCAAATCCGCCGCTGAGACCACTTTTATCTTGCAGAGAATTGCCGGCACTAAAAGACGGTATCTGAATGGTGCCTGTAACTGAAGGCACCATTCAGATATCGCCACTCAAAGTCAAGGACATCATATGAAGTCCTGTGGTATTGAAGTGCTTAAACATTCATTCCCATAGTGCTGGTTACTTTTCCCCTATTGGGGATAAGGATTGCCACCTTCCACCCTTTCAGTGGCACAATTTTAACAGTTGAGGATGGCTATGTCACTAATGTCACTTTGATGCTATTTGGGTATCTTTCCAAAGCGTGACTGTGGTGGTCCTGTTGCCCTGGCTGCTTCTTCTTGCTTGTGATAATGTATTGCGCATGAGCGAACTTGGTTTCACCGGGGGGGTTGGATGCAGACTTCTGTAACTGTGCGTCCTGCCTCTTCCTCTTTGCATAGTTGAAGAAGGTGGAAAAATAGCACTCGAACTGTACATTTATCTCACTGGTATTGCTGTCTTTAATAATTTAATGGTAGTGATGTAATTGATCTGGTTCATGGGCAGGCACCTTCTGCACCCAAGAGGATCTCCATTGTCTCCTTTGGTTGCAGTGCAATGTAACAAAAATGGAAATTGAGGCACCACACCACTGCTAAGAGGTCCAGATACAACTCTATTATTATTATTAATTTAACTTTTTTCAATAAAAGTCAGGGGGACAAGCAGTGGCCAACGCATTTCAAGGAGTCCAAGAACACCCTCTTCTTCAGGGCTTTATTGACCGCAATCTAAATAGGCTAGAAGTGAATTGGACCTTTAATGTTATTTTCTCTTACGTTCATTGACAGACGCAGCCTCTATTCATGACACGTGGGTTATGCACCTTTTACCAGGAGTAGACTAGGCAGAACGGAGGTCAGAAAAGCAAATCTGGCCCCTCCCAGGGGGCCGTCCTCACTCAGCATATAACCTCTCAGCCCTGCATAGCATATCAGTTTTTTTCTGCCTAGTGCAAGGAGTTAGACCTGGTTCCCTGCTGGGATCTGCGGTTCCCCTATTTTTGTTCTGTTTTCTTTTTGCGCAAGCCTTCTGATGAAGACTGCAAGCAAGTAGCCGGCTGGGGAACATGCGGATATCCCTTGTCCTGACATCTCCCCAGCGCGGCCAACGGATGCGAGCCACCTTTAGCTATAGCGGGGTCCGCCGCATCGTGCCCGTTCCGTGCGGGTGGCCGGTGGGTTAAACGCCCCACCTGCGTACCCAGTGACCACGCTGCTGCTCGCTCCAGGGGTCGCATGGCCAGCAGCATCCCTCCCCACCTGGGGGGAGGAAGGTCTGCTCCGGGTGGCTACCCGCTACGCCCGTCTGGAAGGGTGAGTGACACCCCCCCCCCGGGGGCGGAGGGGGGGGCGGCTAGCGGTGCCCGTTCCGCTGGGGGTACAGGTGACCCGGGTGTTTCCCCAGCCCGCTCGTTCGCCGCACATTCGTTCGCGTCGTGCCACGAGGCGATCGCCGCAATTTTGGCAGCACCGGCCGCCATTTTCTTGGGGTCGCAGCTGACCGACATTTTGTCGCAGTCGCGGCTATTTTGGGAGCGGCTTTGGCCGCTTGGCGGGCATTTTTGGTTGGTCTCCCTGAATGGGAAATAACACGTGGGTGTTGGCGCCACTTCTCCCTCTTCTTGGTCGGCGCTTGGGACGGCAGCAGCATCGGCAGGCGGGGCGGCCTCTTCTCAAGCATCTGCAGGAGGGCAGTATTCAGCAAGTAGCGCTGGTTCTCTCCCTGGGGTGCGGGCACGGTGGTGCTGGGTCCTACTGGGCAGTCCCGATCGTTCTGCATGGCATTGTGCGGGGGTGCATTGTGGGGGCGTATGGCCGGTTGACCCTTATAAGTGTCCCGGCGGTGGCGCAATGGCGGCTGAACCGGCAGTTGCTTCTCCGGAGGGGTCCGCGGAAGCACAAGCTGCGCTGGGATCACTGGTTCCCTGGACCAATTGACTTCAATTTTGGAAGAGTTTTTCGCCCGGGGGGAACCGAGCCGGGGTGGGGGGGCCCCAAGAAGCGTCCACCTCCTACTCAATCTTCGGAGGAGGACTCCGAGCCGGAAGGGGGCTCTGGGGTCACAGGGACCCCCGTGGAGCTCTCGGACGGGGAGCTGGAGCCTTCGGATGGTGAAGAGGACCAGGGGGCCTCGGTGGCGTGAAAAGGCACTAGTGGGCGCCCTGGTCACGGCCGTCCGTTATTCTCTATGGCTGGACCAGGCTGGGGAGTCACAGGCGTCTGCCTACACTTTTGGGTCCAAGAAGCCCTCCCGTGCTCCCAAGGTGTTTCCCTATCTCTAGTATTTTGACCAGTTTGTCTATAAGGAATGGCAGCGTCCGCTAAATTCCTTTACTCTGTTGAAACGTTTTTCTGTGCGCTACCCTTTTGAGGACAGCCTGTTACAGAAATGGGCCTCCCCCACGGTGGATCCGCCGGTGGCCCGCCTGAATAAGGCGACGACTCTTCCCTTGGAGGGGTCCCCCTCTTTTAGGGACCCGGCCGACGTGGACGGAAGCAGTGTCCAAGGCACTTTTCCTGGTGGCGGGGGCAGCCATGAGGCCAGCCTTGGCGTCGGGCATGGTGGCACAGTCGCTCACGGAGTGTGCGATGGAGTGATGCTCGGGGCTGCGGGGATTCGCCTGAATCGGTGCAGCGAGCAGACCACCTGGTGCAGGGGCTTCGTTACCTCTGTGACGCAGTGCTGGACTTGGTGCCGTTGCTGTCAAAAATGTCTGTTTTTGCAATCATTATTAGACGCCTGCTGTGACTGCGGTGCTGGTCGGGTGACCACGCGTCTAAGAAGGGCCTTACGGACCTGCCCTTTCAGGGTTGGTCGGCTTTATGGGGCCCAGTTGGATGAAATCATTAATGATTTCACCGGGGGGAAGAGTACGTTTCTTCCAGAACCCAAACGGCGAGGATAGCGCCGCAAGCAAGGGCCTCAGTCCTCTGGCCAGAAGCGTTTTTTTCGTGCGCCCGGTTCTGCGGGCAAGGGCTCCCGGCCTGACAAGACTGCCTCTGGGACCAGTAAGCGGCCCTGGCAGCGCAAGCCCGAAAAGACGGAGAAGTCCTCCTCTGCATGATGGGTTGCCCCCGCCCGTCTCTCGGGTGGGGGGGGCGGCTTCTGGGGTTCGCGGACCGGTGGGCCGCTCGCATCTCCGACTGGTGGGTGCGGCAGGTGGTGTCCTCCAGGTACAAGATAGAGTTCAGTACTCGACCCCCGGTCAGGTTCTTCCTGTCAAATTTAAGACTATCTCCGGGGTGTCGGCAAGCTCTGTTAGAGGCTGTCCAGACGCTGTCCGAACAGGGGCTAATTGTGCCAGTTCCTCCATCGGAAAGATTCCGCGGCTTCTACTTGAACCTCTTTGTGGTGCCAAAGAGGGGGGGGGGGGTCAGACCAGTTCTGGACTTGAAAGCGCTCAAACACTTCGAGAAGGCATGCAAATTCAGGATGGAGTCTTTCCGTTCGGTCGTGGCCGCCCTGCACCAGGGGGATTTTCTGGCATCCCTGGACATCAGGGATGCATATCTTCACATTCCCATTTGTGTCCGGCACCAGCGCTTTCTGCGCTTTGCTGTAGGGGACCTCCATTATCAATTTGTGGCTC
>BLSH010250063.1:1263295-1278239 GCA_018402905.1 Glandirana rugosa
CCACCCCTCTTGATTGGCACAGCTTTGGGACGTCCCCATATGTCATAAGAAGGCTGTGTCTGTCAGTGAACGGAAGAGAAAAAGGGATTTTTTGTATAACTTACCGTAAAATCCTTTTCTCTGAGTTCACTGACAGACACAGCACCCACCCCTCTGCGTTGGTTTTGTACAGCTTGTTACGAACTGATGTGCTATGCAGAGCAGGGGGATTATATGCTGAGGTGAGGACGGCCCCCTGGGAGGGGCCAACCTACGCTTTTGTTTGTTTTTGCCTAGTCTACTCCTAGTAGGATGAGCATAACCCCATATGTCATAAGAAGGCTGTGTCTGTCAGTGAACTCAGAGAAAAGGATTTTACGGTATGTTATACAAAAAATCCCTTTTTTTGGTCCGCACTGGAATCTGATCACATCGGTGTCCACACCTTTGTGATCCGATTCCTGCACCATTTCACAGTTCACACTGCGATCTGCGAACCAGTTTGGGGGTGTCATTAACTTTGTATTAACTTCTGCAGCGGTTCGCAGATCTCAGTGTGCACCACAGTGTGATTCATGTATGATGCGCACTAGATTCACAGGGTTTCCGCATTGCACCAGTGTGAACCGAGCCTAAATCTTTGTGCCATAGATTCAACAAGGTGTTGGAAACATTTCTCAGAGATTTTGTTCCATAGTGACATGATAGCATCACGCAGTTGCTGCAGATTTGTCGACTGATCATCCGTGGTGGGAATCTCCCGTTCCACCACATTCCAAAGGTGCTCTATTGGATTGAGATCTGGTGACTGTGGAGGCCATTGGAGTACAGTGAACTCATTGTCATGTCCAAGAAACCAGTTTGAGATGTTTTAAGCTTTGTGAAATGGTGCATTATCCTGCTGGAAGGAGCCATCAGAAGATGGGGACACTGTAGTCATAGAGGAACAGACATGGTCAGCAACAATACTCAGGTAGGCCTTGGTGTTTAAACCAATCTCAGTTGGTACTAAGGGGCCTAAAATGTGCCAAGAAAATATCCCCCACGCCATTACACCACCACCAGCTTGAACCATTGATACAAGGCAGAATGGATCCATGCTTTCATGTTGTTTACGCCATATTCTGACCCTACCCTCTGAATATTGCAGCTTAAATCGAGACTCATCAGACCAGGCAACATTTTTCCAACCTTCTGTTGTCCAATTTTGGTGAGCCTGTGCAAATTGTAGCCTCAGTTGCCTGTTCTTAGCTGACGGGAGTGGCATCCGGTGTGGTCTTCTGCTGCTGTGGCCCATCTGCTTCAAGGTTCGCTGGGTTGTGCATTCAGAAATGGTTTTCTGCATACCTTGGTTGTAATGAGTGGTTATTTGAGTTACTGTTGCCTTTCTATTAGAGCTGCACGATTCTGGCCAAAATGAGAATCACAATTTTTTTGCTTAGAATAAAGATCATGATTTTCTCATCATAAGTAACATCTTACATATACAAAAAAATGGGCTAACAGCACTGTTTAGTAAGTTGTTTTTTTTTTTTTTTTTTTAAATTGCGGTTGAAAGACCGATGCGCAAATACCGTGTGACATAAAATATTGCAACAACTGCCATCTTATTCTCTAGGGCAGGCCTCGACAAACCCCGGGCGCCAGGTCGCCATGGCGACCAGAAATCGCGTCCTGGCGAGTGACTGCCGTTCCTTCTCTCCCCATGTTAAAACAGCTGTCAGATTCAGCGAGAGCCGAGAGCCGTTCTCTGCTTCATCTAACAGCTGTTAAACTTGGCGGCTGCCCGGGATATTTGTTCCTACTTAGAATGAAGAAAAGTAACAAACAGGATAGTTGTTGAGAGTTAGAAGAATAAAGGAACAACAATGTATCTTCTTCTTTCAAAGCAATTATCTCCGGGCTATCAGGAAAGTTTAACCATTTATAGACTAAACCCTCTCTCACATTAGTGGCTTACAATTAAATATCCAGTGTTTTCTGCTAGAAAATGACTTGGAACCCACAAAACATTATATATTATTTTTTAGCAGAGACCCTAGAGAATAAAATGGCGGTTGCTGCAATATTTTATGTCACATGGTATTTGCGCAGCGGTCTTTCAAGCGCAATTTTTTGGAAAAAAATACACTTTTAATGAATAAAAAAAAACTAAACAGTAAAGTTAGGCCATTATTTTTTTGTATAATGTGAAAGATGATGTCACACCGCGAGAAACGTGACCTTTATGCTAAGCAACAAAATTGTGATAAAGCCCTGAGTACCATCAACAATTACCACTCTATGTGCAGCTGGGCTCCAGTATTTCATGGTGACCGGAAACCCACCAGAGCAATGAAAAGTCACTGTGGGGGACACAGATGTAGGCAGGAAGTGGCTGCAAAGAGGCAGCAGAAGATCAGCAGCGCTGGAATACTTTTCACCTTTTTTTTTGTATTTTATTTACAATGTCACTAAGGCTTTGTTTAGATGTGCAAGTTGGGTGGTAATAATGTGCAGTAGAGACGTGTTTTTGCCACCCTTAAGCTCCATTAGGCAGGAGATGAGGGCGTTTTACATGCTGCAGTCACGATGCATTCGGCAGAATAAGGAGTTTCCCCCATAACAGATTTTTTAGTGTCACTCTTTCTGGCCAGCCTATAACCCTGATATAACGGTGGAGTTATTGACTGGCTGCTCTGCTGTGAGCAAGTTAGGGTTAGGGGCGCAAATTACTTGTCTTACCCCTGGCGCTGACAACCCCACACTACGCTATAAAAAACTGGCTCCTAACTTTTTTAGCCGGCTCCTAGATTCAAGGCAAATTTGTCAAGCCCTGCTCTAGGGTCTCTGCTAAAAAAAGAATATATCATATTTGTGGGTTCTAAGTCATTTTCTAGCAGAAAATACTGGATTTTTATTTGTAAGCAGCAAATGTCAGATAAGATTTAGTCTTTAAATGGTTAAATTAACCTCTTCTTTACACTGGAGTTCAACCCTTTGATAATTTTAATCATTGTATTTTTTTACTTCTTTTATCAACTTGACTTGGCTCTCTGCCCAGACTAAAGTCGCTCCGACTTTAGAGAAAGATTCCTGGGGAGACTTCAGGCGACTTGCATTGACTTCTATTACAGTCAAGTTGCGTTCTTGTTGCCCCGCAAGTCGGACTCCATTAACTTCTCTGAAAATCGCGGTAATGCCTTATGGAGGTCGCAGGGGGGGCGGGGTAAATCGAGATCGCGATTTTAATACGATTAATCGTGCAGCTCTACTTTCTATCATTTGGAACCAGTCCGCCCATTCTCCTCTGACATCAACAAGATATTTTCGTCCACACAACTGCCGCTCACTGGATATTTTCTCTTGTTCGAACCATTCTCTGTCTGTAAAGATGGTTGTGTGTGAAAATCCCAGTAGATCAGCAGTTTTTGAAATACTCAGACCAGCCCCTCTGGCACCAACAACCATGCCACGGTCAAAATCACTTAAATGCCCTTCCTCCCCATTTTGATGCCCAGTTTCAACTTCAGTAAGCCGTCTTTACCACGTCTAGATGCCTAAATGCATTGAGTTGTTACCATGTGATTGGCTTTGTATTACCAAGCAATTGAACAGGTGTACCTAATAAAGTGGCCGCTGAGTGCAAATAGATTCAGGATCTGAAAATAGATTGACAAGTTGAGACCTGAATCTAAAAATACATCGAACAGAGGAGACCAAGATCTAAAAATAGATTGAACAAATGAGAGCGGGATCTAAGAAACGATCAAACTGTTTAAGACCAGGATCTTAAAATAGATTCAACAGCTGAGACCACGGTCTAAAAATGGATCAAACAGAGGAGAGCAAGAGAGATTGAACAGATGAGACGAGGATCTAAAAATAGATCCAGGATCTAAAAATAGATTGAACAGAGGAAACCAGAATCTAAAAATAGATTGAACAGATGAGACCAAGATCTAAAAATAGATCAAACAGATGAGTCCAGACTCTAAAAATAGGTTGACCAGACGAGACCGGGATCTAAAAATATAAATAAAGAACGAATGAAAATTTTGAAAAAAGAAACATTTTTTTTTACTTTCTGCTATAAAACCTATCCAATAAAAAAAATTTAAAAAATCAAATTTCTTCATCCATTTAGGCCAATATGTATTCTGCTAGATATTTTTGGTAAAATAATCCCAATAAGAGTATATTGATTGGTTTGAGCAAAAGTTATAGCGTCTACAAACTATGGGATAGATTTATGGAATTTTTATTTGTTTCTACTAGTAATTGCAGCGATCAGCGACTTATAGCGGGACTGCGATATTGTGGCAGACAAATTGGGAACCAATGACATGAATACAGTGATCAGTGCCAAAAATATGCACCGTCACTATACTAATGACACTGGCTGGGAAGGGGTTAAATATCAGGGGCGATCAAAGGGTTAACTTTCTACCCAGCTGGTGTTACAGTGTAGTGGGGGGGAAGTGCTTTTTTTTTTTAGTGGAAGTGCAGGATCAAGTGATCCTGCGCAGCCGCCCTGTAGCAGTAGAACTGCAATGGGGTGGTGGGCAAGTGGTTACAAATGGACCAAACTGTTGAGACCAGGATCCTAAAATAGATTGATCTGTTTAGACCAGGATCTAAAAATAGATGGAACAGTTGAGACCAGAATTTAAAAATAGATTAAACTGTTTACACCAGGATCTAAAAAAATTAAAGTATAACTAAAGGCAAAACTTTTTTGTTTTGTTTTGGACAGAGTGGAGAGGGATTAGAACCCCCATCAGTTTTTATTGCTGTCTGTGCCCCTGTTAACGAGATTCACCCTCTCTATTTGTCCTGTTTACCATTATCATTGAAATGAAAGTAAAGAAAACCCCAAATTTTTGGTTGTCCCCAGAAAAGGAATAGATGAGAAATCTTCCAATGGGGAGACTAGTTCTGGTGACCTGGGGTGCCCAAGATATTCTTTTAATTTGCAGATATTTCCGCTAACTTCCTGTTTGGCTATAGGACAGGAAGTGAAAGGAAATCTCCGCAATGGGACAGAGATGGCGAAAAAAAATCTGACATTGGTTAAAAACCTCCCTTACTCTATCCAAAATATAAAAAAGTTTTGCCCATAGTTCTACTTTAATCAAATAGTTTAGATTAGGGCTGCAACTAAAATGACCTGTACACACAATCTGAAAATCAAATGAAAAACACAGCTTTTGAAGCGATCGTACAATAATCGGATCATTAGTACAGAGCTTTTCGAGAGCCGATCACGACAGTTCATCTGATATTATCCGATCGGAGAAGCATGAAAATATTTCTTGTACGGTAACAGATCGTACAATTTTCGTTTAATCAGTACAGTTGTCGTCTGAAAATACAATACAATGCACTGCAACACATGACATCACTTCCGATTTGTTTTTTATTCTGTCGTACGAGAATTTTCGCAACTTTAGAAACCTCTCCATTTTCGATATGCGACTAGCATGCAAAAAAAAAGTCTGTCGTCCGATTTTTGGATCATGTGTATGGGCCATAAAGATTCATTTCATAATCAATTATTTGGCCAATTTTAGTATTTTGATAAAAACCTCAAAAAAGTGTGTGTAATTTAGTTAATATGTCAACACAGGGTTAACTGTGGGCTTGCCTCTGCTCGGTGAGGATTAGATCCCACCCCCCAGGCAGCCTATAACAGTCCCCCTTGCTTCTGAGTGGAGTAGGATCTGAGGAAAATGCAGAGTGCATTGAAACGCGTCATCCCATTTTCCTGATACAGCACCGCCGTCACTTCCTGTCCACAGGACTTCCTGGTTCTGGTACCTCCTGCTCCCAGTGCGTTCCACCACAGCACCGCCTCCATCTGCTCATCAGCATACGCACCCCTAGCAAGACCACAGCCCTGGAACAGTGACACGGCCCTGGGCCTGGACTTCTTGCACCTGTGAGTATGCATTTAGCTTGCTTTTAATAAATTCTCTGATGGCATACTGCACTTAGGTCTGGTGCTCCTGTCTACCCCCCATTCCTACAGAGTTGCTTCTGCTCTTCAGGCAGCTGCCCCTAGGTGTGGATCCATCCCACTGGAGTCACATCCTTTCACATGGACTTTGAGCTCTGATTTATGGATGTACATGGACTCTTGATATGGACTAACTTATCATTGCTTTTATCTCTGGTTTTGTTATACATTCCTTTGCATCTTTTATGTACACCCTACCTTATTGACAGCTTACATGCACTTAAGGGTTCCCCGGTGTACTTTTGGTGCCATTCTCATACCTTATTCAAGTTTAAAAAAAGACTAATTATTCTTGAGTATCTATATACAGTGGCAAATATAAATAACCTGCTATATCTAAATGTAAAAAAAAAAAAATACACTGTTTTGCAGATTTTCAGACAGGACTGTAATGTAATACATACATACATAATAAATATACCCAGAAATAGGATATACAGGGTATTTCGACTGGGAGTCAGACATGAAGCTACATGAAGGGTGGAGGGGCAATATAAATCTTTTATTATTAAACCATTAGCATTTTTATATATAATGCATAATACAGGTAGACTTTTACTTTACATGTAATTGTAATGCTTTTATTTACCTCCAGTCTATTAGCCTTCAGCTTTTCTGGGTTCAGATGCTGATCTTCCCTGCACAAAACCCTTAAAGTGATTGTAAATGTTGTAATTTTTTCAAAAAATAACAAACATGCACTTAATAGCTCTGTGCAGTGGTTTTGCACAGAGCAGACCTGATCCTCCTCTTCTGGGATCCCCTGCCAGCACTTTTGGCTCCTGCTTTCAGAGTGCCCCCATAGGAAGCCACTTGCTATGAGGACACCCGTATGGACTCGATCCTTATCCATACTGTGTACTTGGCCCCATCCCCTGCTCCCTCCTCACTGGCTGTGATTGACCGCATCTGAGTGATAAGAAAGAGAGAAGCAGCACTGCTGCTCCCAGGTACATCGCTGGTTTGAGATTGAGATCAGGTAAGTATACAGGGGAGTCTGGGGGGAAGGAGAGCTGGTCACATAAGGCTTTTCACCATAATGCCTTTAAAATCACTTTAAATCACTTCCTTCTCCTACCGAGGACTACATGTCTCATGAGGTTTTGCTCCTCACACATTGACATATTCTCTGGCACTTATTGGTATGTATGGATGGTGTACTAAGTTTTCTGTGTATGTTGCACTGTGTATACTGACATATATGGACGGTGTACTGGGTTGTATGTATGTTGCACTGTGTATACTGACATGTATGGACGGTGTTCTGGGCTGTATGTATGTTGCACTGTGTATACTGACATGTATGGACGGTATACTGGGCTGTATGTATGTTGCACTGTGCATACTGACATGTATGGTCGGTGTACTGGGCTATGTTGCACTGTGTATACTGACATGTATGAACGGTGTGCTGGGCTGTATGTATGTTGCACTGTGTATACTGACATGTATGGACGGTGTACTGAGCCATATGTATGTTGCACTGTGTATACTGACATGTATGGACGGTGTACTGGCTTGTATGTATGTTGCACTGTGTATACTGACATGTATGGACGGTATACTGGGCTGTATGTATGTTGCACTGTATATACTGACATGTATGGACGGTATACTGGGCTGTATGTATGTTGCACTGTGTATACTGACATGTATGGACGGTATACTGGGCTGTATGTATGTTGCACTGTGTATACTGACATGTATGGACGGTATACTGGGCTGTATGTATGTTGCACTGTGTATACTGATATGTATGGACGGTGTACTGGGCTATGTTGCACTGTGTATACTGACATGTATGAACGGTGTTCTGGGCTGTATGTATGTTGCATGGTGTATACTGACATGTATGGACGGTGTACTGGGCTATGTTGCACTGTGTATACTGACATGTATGAACGGCGTGCTGGGCTGTATGTATGTTGCACTGTGTATACTGACATGTATGGACGGTTTACTGAGCCGTATGTATGTTGCACTGTGTATACTGACATGTATGGACGGTGTACTGAGCCGTATGTATGTTGCACTGTGTATACTGACATGTATGGATGGTGTACTGAGCCGTATGTATGTTGCACTGTGTATACTGACATGTATGGATGGTGTACTGAGCCGTATGTATGTTGCACTGTGTATACTGACATGTATGGACGGTGTACTGAGCTGTATGTATGTTGCACTGTGTTGTATACTGACATGTATGAGTGTAAATATAAAGGTATGTGCGGCGCTTACCCAGTAATCATTTGTGCAAAACCAATGTGCAACCTTTAAAGAGTTAATGTCATAATTCTGTGATAAAACAATATCATTCAAAATCAAGTGAAGATACTAAAAAAGTCTCTCTTGTGAAAATTTCTAAGTGATCTTCAATGATAAATTACAAAACAATAGTCCCAACTTTCCCAGGTGCAAAGGAAGAGGAATCTCTCCTCAAAGTGATAAGTGTATTAAACCCAAAAAAAATTCTCAAAAAATAAAACAATCAACCTTCGTGGAAAAATGTAGGACAAATCCTCCCCAATCTTGGATGAAACAAAACAGAGCACTGGATTTTGCAAAACGTAACCAATATACCGGGAGTCAAATACTTCCCGGCTCCAATCTAAAGAGAACAATGTTCGGTCCTGGTGTGTTGAAGTGAATGGTAATCACTCAGTGGGAGCCGTCATGTAAGGCAATAGAGAAAAAACATCATTGCGCAACGCCAAGAAGACAGTATAGGAGCACTGTAACAATTTTACACTCACGTGTCCTAGTGCCGAGAAGCCGGCACTGTCTGTAGCAGCGTGTGTGTAGTGGTTCCGTAGATCTCCTGCGACGGTGTACTGAGCTGTATGTATGTTGCACTCTGTTGTATACTGACATGTATGGACAGTATACTGGGCTGTATGTATGTTGCACTGTGTATACTGACATGTATGGACGGTGTTCTGGGCTGTATGTATGCTGCACTGTTTATACCGACCTGTATGGACGGTGTACTGGGCTGTATGTATGTTTAGTCAGAAACCAGCGCCAACCCAGAAATCCTCATATCATTAACTTAGCTAAGATCATTGAACCAAAATAACATATCTCAATAAATGTATCAGAGATGCCAGGAGGCTGCTGTGCTCAGGCAGATCCTGCTAAAGTAGTATAAATCAAAAAAACAGCGCCAGCCTAGAAAGTCTCATATAGTTAACATAAAGTCCATATCCAATAAGGTGACTTTGGTGCTTCAAATAAAGTGCTCTGTAGTGCTCAAAACATCAAAGTGCAGAAAGGTGACACGCTGTGATCGGTGACCCTCTTGTGCCCTCACTCACCAGAAGAAATGGACACACTACTTTTCAGTCAGTGTGTCAAATGAGCTGTTTTCTGGTGGGGTTCCCAATCCCAGTCAGCATGACAGCCTCGGAACGAAAATAAATGAATAGTTCTTCCCACAGCCGCTGTTAGTGTGTATCCCAGGGCACTCAAAAGACATATAAAAGAAAGCCCATAGTGTAATCTGTATCAAAATGGGTGTTTATTGCGCAAAATACAAATCCTACTTACAGGTCATCATGTAGACACGAACGTTTGCATAAAATCCCAATAAGGCATCCAGCACAAGGCTACGATGGCGTGCGTTCCACTCGAAACCACCGGAAATGACGTAGATTGCCGTGACGGACCGGAAGTGACGTCAACGCGTTTCGCTCGTCATAGGAGTGTCATCACGGACATGTATATACCGACATGTATGGACGGTGTACTGGGCTGTATGTATGTTGCACTGTGTATACTGATATGTATGGACGTGTACTGGGCTGTATGTACAGTCAGGTCCATAAATATTGGGACATCAACACAATTCTAATTTTTTTGGCTCTATACACCACCACAATGGATTTGAAATGAAACAAACAAGATGTGCTTTAACTGCAGACTTTCAGCTTTAATTTGAGGGTATTTACATCCAAATCAGATGAACGGTGTAGGAATTACAACAGTTTGTATATGTGCCTCCCACTTTTTAAGGGACCAAAAGTAATGGGACAGATTAACACTCATAAATCAAACTTTCACTTTTTAATACTTGGTTGCAAACCCTTTGCAATTAATTACAGCCTGAAGTCTGGAACGCATAGACATCACCAGACACTGGGTTTCAACCCTGGTTATGCTCTGCCAGGCCTCTACTGCAACTGTCTTCAGTTCCTGCTTGTTCTTGGGGCATTTTCCCTTCAGTTTTGTTTTCAGCAAGTGAAATGCATGCTCAATCGGATTCAGGTCAGGTGATTGACTTGGTCATTGCATAACATTCCACTTCTTTCCCTTAAAAAACTCTTTGGTTGCTTTCGCAGTATGCTTCGGGTCATTGTCCATCTGTACTGTGAAGCGCCGTCCAATGAGTTCTGAAGCATTTGGCTGAATATGAGCAGATAATATTGCTCGAAACACTTCAGAATTCATCCTGCTGCTTTTGTCTGCAGTCACATCATCAATAAATACAAGAGAACCAGTTCCATTGGCAGCCATACATGCCCACGCCATGACACTACCACCACCATGCTTCACTGATGAGGTGGTATGCTTTGGATCATGAGCAGTTCCTTTCCTTCTCCATACTCTTCTCTTCCCATCACTCTGGTAAAAGTTGGTCTTTGTCTCATCTGTCCATAGGATGTTGTTCCAGAACTGTGAAGGCTTTTTGGCAAACTCTAATCTGGCCTTCCTGTTTTTGAGGCTCACAAATGGTTTACATCTTGTAGTGAACCCTCTGTATTCATGCTGGTGAAGTCTTCTCTTGATTGTTGACTTTGACACACATACACCTACCTCCTGGAAAGTGTTCTTGATCTGACCAACTGTTGTGAAGGGTGTTTTCTTCACCAGTGAAAGAATTCTTCGGTCATCCACCACAGTTGTTTTCCGTGGTCTTACGGGTCTTTTGGTGTTGCTGAGCTCACCGGTGTGTTCTTTCTTTTTAGGGAAGTTCCAAACAGTTGATTTGGCTACACCTAATGTTTTTGCTATCTCTCTGATGGGTTTGTTTTTTTCAGCCTAATGATGGCTTGCTTCACTGATGATGACAGCTCTTTGGATCTCATATTGAGAGTTGACAGCAACGGATTCCAAATGCAAATAGCACACTTGAAATGAACTCTGGACCTTTTATCTGCTCCTTGTAAATGGGATAATGAGGGAATAACACACACCTGGCCATGGAACAGCTGAGCAGCCAATTGTCCCATTACTTTTGGTCCCTTAAAAAGTGTGAGGCACATTTACAAACTGTTGTAATTCTTACACCGTTCACCTGATTTGGATGTAAATACCCTCAAATTAAAGCTGAAAGTCTGCAGTTAAAGCACATCTTGTTTGTTTCATTTCAAATCCATTGTGGTGGTGTATAGAGCCAAAAAGATTAGAATTGTGTCGATGTCCCAATATTTATGGACCTGACTGTATGTTGCACTGTATTTACTGACATGTATGGACGGTGTACTGGGCTGTATGTATGTTGTACTGTGTACTGAGCTGTATGTATGTTGCACTGTGTATATTCACATGTATGGACGGTGTACTGAGCTGTATGTATGTTGCACTGTATATACTGACATGTATGGACGGTGTACTGAGCTGCATGTATGTTGCACTGTGTATACTCACATGTATGGACGGTGTACTGAGCTGTATGTATGTTGCACTGTGTATACTGACATGTAGGAACTGTGTACTGAGCTGTATGTATGTTGCACTGTGTATACTGACATGTATGGACGGTGTACTGAGCTGTATGTATGTTGCACTGTGTATACTCACATGTATGAATGGTGTACTGAGCTGTATGTATGTTGCACTGTGTATACTGACCTATATGGACGGTGTACTAGGCTTTATGTATGCTGCACTGTGTATACCGACATGTATGGACATTGTACTGGGCTGTATGTACAGTATCTCACAAAAGCGAGTACACCCCTTAGATTTTTGTAAATATTTTATTATCTTTTCATTATCTGCTGATCCCCGCTGAGCCAGCGGACTTTACGGTGCATGGATCGGATCAGAGAGCGGCGGATGTCAGCAGACATGTCACCGCTGACATCTGTCACTCCATAGAGATGCATGGAGCGTTCGTTCAGGTCTGCCTGAAAAACTGACTGGCAGACCTGAACGCAACGTCTGTGTGAAAGGGGCAGTGACTGTGCAAATTTGTTGTCCCCTCAAAATAACTCAACACACAGCCATTAATGTCTAAACCACTGGCAACAAAAGTGAGTACACCCCTAAGTGAAAATGTCCAAATTGGGCCCAATTAGCCATTTTCCCTCCCTGTTGTTATGTGAATCGTTAGTGTTACAAGGTCTCAGGTGTGAATGGGGAGCAGGTGTGTTAAATTTGGTGTTATTGCTCTCACTCTCTCATACTCATACTTTGCTCTACATAAAGATGACCTAGGCTATGAGAAGATTGCCAAGACCCTGAAACTGAGCTGCAGCACTGTGGCCAAGACCATACAGTGGTTTAACAGGAAAGGTTCCACTCGGAACAGGCCTCGCAGTGGTCGACCAAAGGGGTTGAGTGCATGTGCTCAGCGTCATATCCAGATGTTGTCTTTGGGAAATAGACGTATGAGTGCTGCCAGCATTGCTGCAGAGGTTGAAGGGGTGGGGGGGGTCAACCTGTCAGTGCTCAGACCATACGCCGCACACTGCATCAAATTGGTCTGCATGGCTGTTGTCCCAGGAGGAAGCCTCTTCTAAAGATGATGCACAAGAAAGCCCGCAGACAGTTTTCTGAAGACAAGCAGACTAAGGACATGGATTACTGGAACTATGTCCTGTGGTCTTTTGAGACCAACATAAGCTTATTTGGTTCAGATGGTGTCAAGTGTGTGGGGGCAACCAGGTGAGGAGTACAAAGACAAGTGTGTCTTGCCTACAGTCAAGCATGGTGGTGGGTGTGTCATGGTCTGGGACTGCATGAGTGTTGCCAGCAGGGGGGAGCTACAGTTCATTGAGGGAACCATGAATGCCAACATGTACTGTGACATACTGAAGCAGAGCATGGTCCCCTGCCTTTGGGGGGTGGGCCGCAGGGCAGTATTCAACACAACGACCCCAAACACACTTCCAAGTCGACCACTGCCTTGCTAAAGAAGCTGAGGGTAAAGGTGATGGACTGGCCAAGCATGTCTCCAGACCTAAACCCTATTGAGCACTAGAGAATTTGTATCTCCCCCATCCTGACCTCTTGCATAAACTATCACTCCTGGCTCTTGAATCACTAAGTGGTAGACTGGTAGGCAATGGTGGTAGGCAATTTTAATGCAATGCTTGACCCAACCAGAGACCATTTAAGAGGGATTGGTAGAGTACAGCAATTGCTTCTTGACTGGTTACAAACTTATGATCTCAGTGGTGTATAGAGATGAAGGCATCAAGATAATTGCCAGTTCTACAGTCACTCATATACTTTCAATACCATGTCTAGAATGGACTTCTCTTGCTCTGGAACTTTGACCTTCCCCCTATGGTTATGGGACTGTGGCGCTTGCATTCTCAATGTCTAGAAGACCAAGCGGTAATAGGGGCCTGCACTAAGGTCACAGCGGACTTCTGGCACCTCAGTACCGATACTGTCTCTCCTTCCTCAGAATGGGAGCCTTTTAAAGCGCCCTTATTTGTTTCCTTCATGCCTGTTACTGGCATTTTATGCAAAAAATAATGGTCTGTTTGCCAAGGAGCTTGAGTCAGCTATGCTCCAGACATCAGTACACCACTGATCCCTGACACCCACACTGGCTCCACAAACGTAGAGCGTTTGAACTTCGCCTTTTGGATCTAAAAAAAAAAGAAAATGCAAATATTTGAGCAGGGTAAAAAGCGGACCACCCCCTGGTGTATTCAGCTCTGCCAGATTATGCCCCACTTCCATTCTCTCTGAATTCTGACTTCCACAGGTACTTTAAGCACTTCCCCCCCATGGGATTCTGGATGCCTTCAGGCCCCTTTATTCCTCCCTGTACAACCCTATGGTACAATATACTGATAAACAACTTTGTGATTACTTGGGGACTGTCTCCCTCCCTTCCTTACCCCTGCAAGCATGTTTAGACAGCCCCATATCTACTGATGAAATTCAATTTGCCATATTGCAATTGTCTTCGCATAAAGCATCTTGGTTTGGATGGCTTTCAGACCACCAAATGCACGGATGCTATGTCCACATCCCCTTAAAACTTTTGTTGCAACTCTGGAGGCTGCGGTCCTCCCACCCTCTGAAAGGTACTCATTGTCCTTATATTAAAACCACATAATGACCCCACTCCTATCGTCCCATCTTTTTGATTAATGTGGATGTCAAAATTCTGGCAAAGGTCTTGGTTACTCGTATAAACAAAGTGAGTGCACACCTGGTGGGCAGTGACCAGGGGAGTTTCATTTTTTTGCAGATATACCAGAATAAATATTTGTAGGCTATTCCAAAATTTACAGTACCCCCATACCCACTCTCGTGCTTGTGTAATAGTGTTTTCTCTTACGTTCACTGACAGACACAGCCCTTCATTAGACAAGTGGGGTTATATGCACGTTGAGGACCATCCTACACGTATATTGGGGTGAACAGATTACTTCCCGACACAGACAGTCACTTGCATTCTCTTTTGTGATAATGTGTTCGTGCTCTCACCCATACCCCCATGACATTTAAAACCTTATCGGATGTTTATAAATAAGACCATATAGACGTTTTTTTACTTTGAGGGGACCAGTGACGGGTGGTCCACACGTGAGTGAAACAAATATGCTCATTGGTTCTGGAAACGGTCTTAAAACTGTAGGTGTAATTAGTTTTTCTACCCTGCTATCCTCACCCCAGTAATACACCAAAATTATATTCCTGTTACTCATGGAAAGTCTCCCACCCTCCTGGCGTCGGAGGTCTCAACGTTGTTTTCAAAATTCCCCTACACCTGTATCG
>BLSH010250063.1:1286950-1307678 GCA_018402905.1 Glandirana rugosa
ATATATACCCCCCCCCTTACTTTCCATAGCCATCATAGTTCCTTGCACATTATTATTATTATACAGGATTTATATAGCGCCAACAGTTTGCGCAGCGCTTTTACAATGTTAGGGCAGACAGTATAGTTAGAATACAATTCAATACAGGAGGAATCTTATGGCCCTGCTCATTAGAGCTTACAATCTAAAAGGGCGGGTCAAGTGATACAAAAGGTAATAGCTGTGGTGGATGAGCTGATAGAGAAAATGAAAGTACAGTTGTTAGGTGGGGGCAGGATTGACTTCTGAAGAGAAGAATTTTCAGGGATCGCCTAAAAGTGGATAGAGTAAGGAGATAGTCGGACAGGTTGGGGTAGGGAATTCCAAAGGATGGGAAAGGCTTGGATCAAAGCAACGTTAGCAACACTCTCATGACTGTCACGTTGTTTGATGTTTTTCTATTTTAATCAGATCTGTGAAAAAGTTGATTAAGGCTAGGTTCACACCTATGTGCTTTTTAGTGCATTTGCTGAAATGAACTATATTTAACATTAGTTCCTATGGATCACTTTCACATTTCTGCAGTTTCCACCAGAAAACTTATTTGGAAAGGTGCAGGGACTTTTTTTCACACAGCATGGTCCATTTTTGGCACCACAGACTTTAATGGAATCCCATGAAAAACGCATGTACATGTGTTTTTGATGCATTTTCCCACGTGACAACAGACACCTCCTCCTAGCAACATTAACGTATCCCAAAAACGCAAGACTCCAAACACATTAAAAACACTCAAGAAAAAATGCACTGGAAAATTGACACTAAAAATGCATCAACCGCACATATATAGGTATGAACCTAGCCTATGTGGTGGCTTATTTTGAGCCCTTCAGTCTTTTGGAGTCCACAGAAAAGGCTGGCAGTTGGGCAAGTTGTAAAATGTTCTGTTCTTTTTTTTTAGATGGGGATGGTATTGTATTATACTGCATATTTAATTCCATTAAATATTTGACTATATACTAAAACCATTAAAAGGGAAGTATAGCCAAAACACGTTTGGCTGTACTTCTCCTATGGATCACAGGAGTGCAATTTGTTTTGCACTCCTGTGACCCATTTTCAGCAGAGAGCAGGCTAAACTCCTCTCTTTGCTGACCAATGTCAGTCTAGGCACCGCATCATCCTGTCCATGGAGACTGGATCTGCCAGGTGCCTGGACTGACACCCGTCTCAGCTTCCCAGAAAGCCGCTGAGAGCCTAACAGGGCCCACTATGCCCCTCCACAGCTCAGTACTTGAGTAAGCGAGGAAGGGGCAGAACAGAGAGCCATGAATGACAGTCTGCAGTTCTCTGCTCGCTGAGCTCTGAAAACCGAGTGATCGGCGGTGTTCGATCGTTCGGTTCTCAGTGTAGAGGTTCTGGGGGACAGATGCAGCATCGGACCGATGCTGCATTCACCAAGGTAAGTATAAAATTGCAAAAAAAAAAAACATTACTTCTCTTTTAAAATAAAATGTATTGGAAAACAATTGTCAGTGAGATTGTAGATGGCTGATTATCAACTACAGTATCTTATGGCATGGGGAATGATTCATGTAGTAATGATAGGGTGGAGTCATAAACCTATCGCCCTGCATTGGGTGGGGTTGGAGTGGTGTCATCCAGGTTATGCTATGTTAGTCTAGGTGAGCAAAGCCCAGCCTGTAGTTGGCTCATTTCCCAGGCTCGTTTTTATGCAACTGAAGATTTGTGCGTCAGAATGATTTATGTAATGTGCGGTGATTGCATTGCTTGCATGCCCTGTAGTTAAACTCCTTCCTGTAGCCTGATCAGATACTTGAAGCTGTGCTTTTATGCTCTTACTAGCGGTGTATATAAACTGGATTCTTTTGACAAGATCTTGTCCTTTAATAAATTCCCCTCCCCTGACTGCAGCCTGCTCAATTAAATATTTACTTTTATGCCTGGTCCAGCCATCTTCACTATACCTGCCTGGTGCCATACAGCCTTCCTTTTAAACATGTCAAACAGACACTAGAAATGAACTTGCTCTTTAAAACAACACCAAGGTGTATCACTTGTCAGAAAATATACTTGCATTCCCTCTTATATAGATTGTCTCTGCCTTTTAAATGAAGATTTATTTATTTTCGTTTACAGCAGCAAGCTCCAAAGGTGGAGAAGGTGTACTTCACTACTACGGTCCCATTGACAGGCACAGGGGGTACGTTGTTTTTTCTGTTATATGTTGTTGCATTCATTTAGTTTATCTTACTATATGTTGCTAAGAATACATGGTATATTATTTTTATTAAACTGAATTGTAAAAGCATCTACTTCTAGCTGATTATAATGTGTCTGTGACTTGCAGTCCACTCTAGTGTATCTAGGTCAGCCTTTCTCAACCTTTTTAACACAGAGGAACCCTTGAAATAAATTTCCAATCTCAGGGAACCCCTGCTAAAAATGACTATATCTACAACTCATGATACATTAGTGTGATGGTCTGTGGGAAAAATGCTCCTTACACTTGTGGTCTTTGAGAAGAAATGCCCTCTTACAGATAGCTAAATAGATCAATGGTGTCAGTTGGAACTTATCTGAGATGCAGAAGTGTCTCATTGCTCAGGGAACCCCTAGCAACCTCTGGAGGAACCCTGGTTGAGAAACCCTGATCTAGACCATCTAGTGCAGGGGTGCTCAACCCATGGCCCAAGCCCTGTGATGTAGCCTGCAACCTCAAACCAGGGAAGAGCATGCCCCTGCTCTGGGATGGCATACCAGCAAGCCCAGATCGCAATCAACGGGTTGCCGACCCGCCATTCCAGAGCATCAAAGTGCATGGAGCAGGAGCCGGTGGCCACAGAGGGAGCAGGAGCTGCATAAGCCAATGCTTCCCTTGTAGTGCCAGCTCCTGTCCAAGGCAGAGTGATACCAAGTGCACTTCGCGTAAGACCTTTCTAGCAGCCTGGAGAGCGATTCCAGCAGAAGCTGGAAGAGGAAAAAGTAAATGTATTTAATCATCACATACACTGCACTTTTGCAGTGGGCATATTAGCACTTTAAAAAAAAAAAAAAAAAGGTTATTAGGCTGTTTTCACACTGATCTACAGGTGCAGCACAGTGCATCTGTGGCTTTCCTGTGGGGTAGCTGCACTGAGGGTTATCACATCCTGCGGGTTTGGTGCGCTTTCTGAAAGCGCATTTCAGAAAGCACACCACAGTGTAGGTAAACAACAGGGCATCAGTGTGAAACCAGCCCTATAGGGGGCTCAGGACAGTAAGTGCTCATTTAATTTGCAATTTTGGGGGCGGTAAAACCCCATAGTTCCTTGTGGTCTGCGACCGGTTGCCAAATCCATAAATTGGCCCTCACTCTTCAAAAGGTTGAGGGCTCCTGATCTAGTGTAAAAGGATATAACGAGCACTAACTAACAAGCATAACATTGCATAGGTTTTAAAAACTTAAATGGTTACAGGACATTATTCACAGTTATAAGTTTATGTATTGTGTAGGATATAATATCCATTGAACTGGTCATGTTTGACTGCAAGGGAAATCAATAAACCAGTATAGCAGGCACTAGGCAGGTGACACAACTGTCAGCTGCAGTTTACTTAAAATGTTTGTCATCCCAGAAAAAAAATACATATCCCGGTCCCTTAAAGCAGATTAAACAGCCCAGTGCTTGTGCTATGTAATCTGCCCCCCTCTAATCGGTAAAAAACCTCCCTGATCCCTCCACTTCCTGTGTCTCCCTCTCTGCTCAGACAACGAAAATCAGGGCTGCTGAGCACTGACTACCGTTGTCTGAGTCATCCTAAGCCCTGCTCTCAGCTTTCATCTCACCCCCTCTTCCCTGTATTGACACTTATCCCCCCCCCCCCCCCCCCCACCGTTATTAGTGAAATAAAAAAATGACAATGCTCACTGCTAGCCCCTTTATTAGAGCCTGGCATAGCACACTGTGTTAGTTTAAAAAAAAAACAAAAAAACAAGGCTTGTAAATACCTGTTTAGCGCGATCTTCAGGCCGGTCACGTAACTCTTGGCCAGTTTCCAGGGCCACTGCAGGAGGGGCTGAGTGGCCATGTGATCTCCCTAGCTGACGTCAGAGGGAGATCTCGGTCCCTCCTGCAGTATCCATGAGCTGTACAGCAGCCGCGAGTCATGTGACCGGCCTGAAGACCGCTCTAAACAGGTATATACAAGCCTCATTTTTTAAAAAAAAACAAACAGTGTGCTATGCCAGGCTCTAATAGAAGGGCTTTATGATATGGGTTTACAAACACTTTAATATGATAATAACATGCCAGTGACAGATTACAGTGAGCAGGGTGAGGAGGCTCGCTACTTGGCACAACCCCATGTCCATATACACTAGGAAGGGGGGAAAATGAAAGGGCGGAGACATTAGTGTCACACCTCAGTTGAGATGTTAGGGGTGGCACAAACCAATGCCCAATAAAAATCACGACTGATCTGTTAATATTATTTTGTTATACCAGACACCTGACAGTATCTCCTCACATGTACAGTACAGAAGCAGCCTTTTAAACAGACTTAAACAGGCATTAATTAATTGTCCTACCAATTATGGACTGTTTTCATATTGATTAGAGTGGAGCAAGGTTTAATATTCCATTACCCCCATGTCGTCTTTATCTTAGCACCAAGCAACAGTGTTGTTTCACCCTGCTCAATTCCCCTTAAAGTGTTTCCAAAGTCAAAATAGTTTTTAACCTTAATTGAATTAAGGTTAAAAATCTACTACCTATCCTACCCCCCGCCATTCCTAAACACTTACCTGACTCCTCTCACCGATCCAGCACTTTGCAGCATCTCTCAACTCTCTTCCCGGTCTAACGGGAGACAATGAGGGCCAGGAGCCATGGGCTCCTTCTTCTGTCAGTCAAATTCCCATAAGGAGGGAGCAGGGCTGTGGCTTACTGGAGCTGTATCTATTGACGCTCACAGCTCGGCTCAGGAGTACACTAGTATGGGTACCCCCATAGCACCCGGCTTGTGAAGGGTGCACTCAGAGGAAGGAGGAGTAGACAGTGCAAGCGGGGGACTGCAGAAAAGGTAAGGGACCACTCTATGCAATATCCTTGCACAGAGCAGGTAAGCCTAACCTCTTTTTTTTATTTCAAAGCAGAGTTCCGCCCCCAATTTTTTTTTCCTCTGTCATCCCCTCTTCCTGCATAGATTATATAAATAAACTAATTCATAACTTTCTATCCCGTTCCAATATATCTTTTTTTTTTTTTTTTTTTTTTTACTTGCCTGCTTTCCTTGTTCCTCTGCGCATCCATTTTTATTGTGGGCATGTGAAACCCACTCTGCCCATCACTCTTCCCATCTTCCTGGTTAAGGTGCATGCTGGTTAACCAGCATGCACCTCCCGACCTCGTGCATGCGCATTTAATCACCGGGTGCAGCGCTGATAGTTTATCTCAGTGCTGCCCACTGACTCCTGGGAAATGATGACTCACATCTCACAGGAGGCAGGAAATGACAACGATTGCCGTGGACCAGGAAGTAGCAGAATAGCTGGGACCCCATAGTAACAAGGCACTAACAGTGAGTTAAAAAAAAAAATTACCAAATGTTGTTGCTAATGATTTTAGCATTTGAAAGAGAAAAAGATTAGTTTGTGAGTGGAACTCTGCTTTAAGACAAACAAATGTACCTTTTAGTATCTCTTTGTTATATTTGTTAACGTTCTCATAAGGTGATTGATTTGATTGCACAGGAACTCCATGACAATTTTTGCAGTTACCACTATATTATTTTTAAATATAAAAAGTGTGTATTTTTTAGTTTGGCTCACTTTTGGTGATTTAGGTTAATGATGTTCTTGTTTTGGTTATTGATTAATCTTAAAATATTTGTCTTTGTTGTGTTGCATAGTAATTGTGTGCTCCAAGGGTTATACAACAATTGTTGAAAAAATAAGGCTACTTGATGGATATTTCCACCATTTTCATTACATTATTTGTGTTTGTATTTGCAGGCAATGCTGTACAGCAGATTGGTTTGAGCCTTCCTGTCATCATTATAAAACAAGAGGAGTCTTGCCAGTGTCAGTGTGCCTGTAGAGACTCTGTAAAAGAGACTTCCGCCAAGGCCAAAAGATGTTCATCTTCTGAGGTTGACCCTGTCCCCAAACCAAAGACTGACCCACCCCCTCCTGACATTGTAGCCACTCCCTCATCACCCTGCGAAGGCAGCAGTGGACACTTGCACCCCACGGACTTGCAACCTTGGACACCATCATCTTTAGACATCTCAGACTTTTTATCCCTTCAGAGCCCAGAAAACTCCTCCAACCTTGTTCCTGGGGACGCCTTACTGCAAGGAGACGATATCAGCCTTAGTGGGTTTTCTAAGTAGATATCGGTCAGTCTTTGGATATTTTCCTAAACCTCTAAACCCAAGGGGCATTCAGCACTCAGCATTCATCTCCGGTCACCCTCACCAATAGCTCACCCAGGAGCCCAGCATACAATTCTTTTTACTAATTGGTAGATCAGCACAGAGCCTTTGTTTTATTATTGTTTTTGTTTTTTAATATGGGCAAAACCCACCCAGTGGAAGGAGAGAATATATATTTTCCTTCCAGCACTGATGAGGGTTTACTGAGCTAATAGATTCATTATCCTATAGTTTGGTTGCACTATAAGTCACTTTGTTTGGAAGCCTGGAATTGTAGCAGGGAAATCTATAAATAAATATATACATATATATGTATGTATGTATGTATGTATCTTAAAAGAGAAGCCACTGGACACTGTTTTATCCTCTGTGATATTCAGAGGCGCTGTTACAGTACATTGTAAGATGGGACAGAGATATAAAGAGATCATATCTATTTTATTGGTTTTATGTATACACTTTTAAGATGGTCTAAAGCAATCATTTGTATTCTTTTATTTCTACTTAATGTTCTGTTCCTACTGCTCCATCTTTGACAATTCAAATTAACACCTAATTAAAAGATGTTATACATCTTACATAAGTGTTTTATTTACACACGTTTAGGCAGTAGTGACTAGGATAGTAAACCATTGAGTTGCAGCATGACGGAAACAGGAGAGCGATAATTATGGCCCAAATTTTATAAACCCCCCCTTCCCTTCCTTCAGGTAACAATTTATATCCCATCCACACCTGCCTATAGTACAGCATTCTGCTTCTGTGCTGTTAGGTACATTTTAGTCATTGTGTGACGCTGGGCCACAACTAGTGTTGACTTGTGACAACTTGGCTGCTAGTACTTGCTAAAGGGATGTTCCATATGACCTTTCTAATGAACACATACTAAAAGACTATAATTAAAATCCTTGACATTATCAAGTAGTCTTTTGTGTTAAATTATTTGAATGTCATGCTAAAAATAACTGTCACTTTTTTGAAAATATAAATCCCTATCCTAGTGGGGTTTTATTTTAGTAGGATTGCACCGATAACGGATTTTTATCGGCGAGTACGAGTGCCGATTTGGTCAAGTATTCACCAAAACCAAGTACCGATACCTTTGTGGTGCGACTTGAAATTGCCCTGCAAAGAATCACGGGCAATTTGAACAGGAATGTGGTGCGATTCCAGTCTGAATCGCATACAGTTTCCCGCACCGCTCCTGTGTGAACTCAGGCTGAAGATGCTATGACAAGCCTAGGTTCACGCAGGAGCGGTGCGGGAAACCACACGTGATTCTGACAGGAATCGCAATGCATTCCTATTCAATTTGCATGTGATTCTTTGCAGTGCGATTTGAGCCAGTTCATTTTGTATGGGCTCAAATCACACTGCAAAGGTATCGATTTAGTGTATGGGAGCATTTTCACGCATACTTGTGAAAATACTCAGCATCGGTGCAACCCTAGTTTTTAGCATTGTGAATTGAGCCTCCAGTATAAAATTTTCACATTGTGGTGTTGCGTTAACGGAGCACTGTACCCCAGAAAAAATAAATTATAAGTATGTATTTTTTTAAAAAGTTACTAATAATATTCATAAAAATTGTATGTTGAAGTGGCCATACCTTAAAGTGGATCTTCACTGCATCTGAGCACCACAAACCAAAAACACAATTTAACCACTTCAGACCCTGAAGGATTTACCCCCTTAATGACCAGGCCATTTTTTGTGATAAGGCACTGCATCGCTTTAACTGACAATTGCACGGTTGTACGACGTTGTACCCAAACAAAATTGACATCTTTTTTTTCCCCCCACAAATAGAGCTTTCTTTAGGTGTTGTTTGATCACCTCTGCGGTTTTTATCTTTTGCGCTATAAACAAAAAAAGACTGACAATTTTGAAGAAAAAACAATATTTTTTAGTTTCTGCTATAATACATATAAAAAAAATGTATATATAAAAAAAAAAATGTATTCATCAGTTTAGGCCATGTATTCTACATATTTTTGGTAAAAAAAAAAATCACAATAAGTGTATATTGATTGGTTTGCGCAAACATAGCATCTACAAATTAGGGGATAGATCTATGGACTTTTATTTTATTTTTTATTGTTTTTACTGGTAATGGCAGCGATAAGCGATTTTTAGCAGGACTGCGACATTGCGGCTGACAAATCTGACCCCAAGTGACACTTTTTGGGGACCAGTGACACCGATACAGTGATCAGTGCTAAAAGATGCACCGATCAATGTATTGACACTGGCAGGGAATGGGTTAATACTAGGGGGCAATCAAAAGGTTAACTGTGTTCCCTAGGTATGTTTTAACTGTGTGGTGGGCTAAGCTCACTGGGAAAACACAAAGATCGCTGTTCCTGATCACTAGGAACAGCAGATCTCAGTGTTGTCTCCTGTCAGAACGAGGATCCGCCTTGTTTACATAGGCAAATCTCTGTTCTGCCTCTCTGTGGAGCGATCGCGGGTGTCCGACGAACATCGAGTATCTGTTGCATGAAACGATGTATGGGTACGTCGATTCGCGCAATAGAGCTGCCCTGCTGCAGTATATGTGTGGTGGGCGGTCTTAAAGTGGTTAAATTATTTTTAATATTCAAAGCAAACTTCCCCCATCCACCCATGTCTCTATGATTTAATTTGTTAAGAAATCCCTTTGAAAAACAACCCCCTAGCATTTCTGCCCATTACTATCCTGAGGGCAGATGATTCATGTCACATTTACTTCCTGAAATCCATCTGCCCTTAGCTTATGCATGCATGCAGAGTATGCGTAGCTGGGAAAACACCCCCTCCTCTCCTCCCACCCTGAAGACTTCTGGGATGTATGTTATAATTTGCCTAGGCAAGAAACCAGGAATTAACTGAAGAAATGTAAAGAAAAGATTTAACACAAATTTGATGCACTTTCCTTTCCATTTACTGATGCAAGTAGCATGAGAATTACTAATTGCTCACTCAATGTTGATTGGGAGAGTGTAGTTCCACTTTAACAGAAACTGACATTTTTGCCATCTAGGCAAATTACTATAAAGCAGGGGTGTCAATCCTTTTGACCTTCCTGGGCTACATTGGAAGAAGAGCAATTAATTGTCTTGGGCCACACTTAAAATATACTAACAATAAGGATAGCTGATGAGCAGAAAAAGTCCGGCAGATCACTGATGTTGATAATGTACCTATCTGAGTAATAAAAGTTCAAATTTATTGTAATATTTTTTAGTATAAAAGAAAGGGCAACATACAGCCACATGGCTGTATCTAGGAGGGTGTTGGGGTTGGCTGCCCCCCCAGATTTCAGTTGTTTCCCCCCTCAGTGCTGTGTGGGGAGATAAAGGGGAGGTTGTGGGAAGAAAGGGATAGCCCCTGGAAGTCGTATATCTAAAATGTCTTATAGAGGTGAATAGAGTGGCCATCTCAGCCTGGACTCCAACCAGGCCACGCCCCCAACGTGTTTCACTTTGGCCCCTGGAGCTGAACCATGGGCTCCCATGACTAAGCTCTAGGGGCAAAGTGAAACACGTTGGGGGCATGGCCTGGTTGGAGTCCAGGCCGAGGTTGCAACTCTATTCACCTCTCTAAGACATTTAAGATGTGCGATTTCCAGGGACTACCCCTTTCTTCCTTGAACCATTGTAGGAGCCAGGACGGGCTCTATACCCTGTCAGCTGGTGCTATTACAAAAAACGGCAGCCCTGGCATCCTTCCAGCCATGCCTGTGCTTGGATTCTCTGCAATCTGCTATGCTTACACGGCATCTCTCCATACATGCTGGTGCCTAGCTTGTTCCTTCCAGCTGCCGTGGCTTCAATGCTTGCACGGTGTCCTTGTAGACATGCCTGGGCCGCATGCTGAATTCTCTTGGGCAGCTATACAGCCTTTTGCTGCCACTGGAAAAAGGGGGTGACAAAATTGTATCCTTCTGTGAGATTTTTGCACAGGAAGTCATGAAATTATTGCTTCTCACCCCTACATTTTAATTTTGGAATAAATCTATTCTTTTTTTAAAGAAACACCTCTAGTGTTTATATATTTACCCATTGATATTATTGAAGTTTCTTACGATAAATCAGGTCATAAAATTTAAAAAATTGGGGCATAAAGACCCTTTATCATACATAAAAAAAAAAACAACTCGGCTACTCATTCCACCATGTCAAAGTACTAAAAAATTACAATGGTCAACACATCCAGATGGAAATAAAATGAAGCATGTATTCCTTTCTCTAAAAGACTTGCTTTTATTTCACTTTTGTGAATTGCCACGGTGTTGGTCATTGTGAACGTCTAATGGCCAAGTAATGATGCATTCAAGCAAGCATGTTGTTGGGGCAGCATTCCACAGGTTGCCAGATCTCTCTTTTTGGGGGTGTGGGCAGTATAACTAATAAGTGACTTCAGTCTGAATGTGTTGCCAGCTGCACCATGTTTTCTATCAGCTACACGTAGGGCTCAATTTATGTGTATGCAATCATTGGACTGTGCAACAAGTTTTGTGCAATGTTCAGGCATCTGTACATAGAGATTGCCAACTGCTCTTGAATGCTTCCCTGACCACCTGAGTGCTGGTTGTTCTTTATTCAGCCTTCTGTGATATTGCATACAATAGTCTCCAAAAGGGGTCCACGTTTAGTCCGTTGTTTAGGCGCTACACTGACCAGATCTCTTTTTCGTTCATTGAAGGACATAGAGATTTTATTACAGTCAGGTTATAAGGCTGGCAACAAAAGGTCAGGACGTTGAAAACTTTGCAAACTAGCCACTGTATAACCCCTCCTCTACCCAGCATGCCTCTGTTTTCTTTTTTGTTAGTGTCTCTTAGGTTGGACACCTTTTCCTTCAGCACTCCTGAAAAAAAATATCTCATTTTTTTGCTGGACTTTTAACCTTAGTATACAATCAGTTTTTGCTACACTGTTGGTGTTTTTTCCTTGGTGACTTCAATCAAGACTCCCTAATATACCAATGCTTGAACTTGACTCTATATAGCAGTTATCTGGATTGGCAGCTTCTCAGCACTAGCTTTGGAAGTTGTACCTGGACTTCACTGGACTGGACATGTGGCAATAACATTTAATGTCACCTTTGGGCACTGGACTTTGCATTTGGCACTTTCCAGACCTGCCTGTACTGTGCTAGTTAGCTATGGCACAGTCATGGATGTGACCTTGTCTTTGAAGATTCAATAAGTCCTTTTGCCACCATTTTAAATGTCCTGCCATTATAGGTTTACCACAGTAGGAGTTAAGGCTGAGGGATCAAGCACTGATGTTAATCATTGGGTGGATGCTGCATACATGAGTTCCTTGCTCTTTTCTGCAGTTTTGCCTGGGGGAAGCCTCATCTTACTGCTGCTCCTGAAGCACCACGTGAATCTTTGGGACAAATTTCACTACCCCAAAGAATTATAATAAACATAAACAAATTACTAATGCATATGTAAAGTAATAATCTAGAACCAGCATTTGCTGCAGTTACTAAGGCATACGCCTCCAGCTACTACACAATATTACTCACAGCGCTACCCCTTTAAATTCTTGTATCTGATGTAAAGTGGGGCAAAAAAGTATTTAGTCAGCCACCAATTGTGCAAGTTCTCCCACTTAAAAAGATGAGAGAGGCCTGTAATTTTCATCATAGGTACACTTCAACTATGAGAGACAAAATGAGGGAAAAAAAATCCAGAAAATCACATCTCTGATTTTTAAAGAATTTATTTGCAAATTGTGGAAAATACGTATTTGGTCAATAACAAAACTTAATCTCAATACTTTGTTATATACCCTTTGTTGGCAATGACAGAGGTCAAACGTTTTCTGTAAGTCTCCACAAGGTTTGTACACACTGTTGCTGGTAGTTTGGCCCATTCCTCCATGCAGATCTCCTCTAGAGCAGTGATGTTTTGGGGCTGTCGCTGGGCAACACGGATTTTCAACTCCCTCCAAAGATGTTCTATGGGGTTGAGATCTGGAGACTGGCTAGGCCACTCCAGGACCTTAAAATGCTTCTTACGAAGCCACGCCTTTGTTGCCCGGGCGGTGTGTTTGGGATCATTGTCATGCTGAAAGACCCAGCCACGTTTCATCTTCAATGTCCTTGCTGATGGAAGGAGGTTTTTACTCAAAATCTCACGATACATGGCCCCATTCATTCTTTCCTTTACACGGATCAGTCATCCTAGTTCCCTTTGCAGAAAAACACCCCCAAAGCATGATGTTTCCACCCCCATGCTTCACAGTAGGTATGGTGTTCTTTGGATGCAACTCAGCATTCTTTCTCCTCCAAACACGACAAGTTGAGTTTTTACCAAAAGGTTCTATTTTGGTTTCATCTAACCATGACATTCTCCCAATCCTCTTCTGGATCATCCAAATCCTCTCGAGCAAACTTCAGACGGGCCCGGACATGTACTGGCTTAAGCAGGGGGACACGTCTGGCACTGCAGGATTTGAGTCCCTGGCGGCGTAGTGTTACTGATGGTAGCCTTTGTTACTTTGGTCCCAGCTCTCTGCAGGTCATTCACTAGGTCCCCCGTGTGGTTCTGGGATTTTTGCTCACCGTTCTTGTGATCATTTTGACTCCACTGGGTTAGATCTTGCGTGGGGCCCCAGATCGAGGGAGATTATCAGTGGTCTTGTATGTCTTCCATTTTATAATAATTGCTCCTACAGTTGATTTCTTCACACCAAGCTGTTTACCTATTGCAGATTCAGTCTTCCCAGCCTTGTGCAGGTCTACAATTTTGTTTCTGGTGTCCTTTGACAGCTCTTTGGTCTTGGCAATAGTGGAGTTTGGAGTCTGAGGTTGTGGACAGGTGTCTTTTATACTGATAACGAGTTCAAACAGGTGCTATTAATACAGGTAATGAGTGGAGGACAGAGGAGCCTCTTAAAGAAGTTACAGGTCTGTGAGAGCCAGAAATCTTGCTTTTTTTTGTAGGTGACCAAATACTTATTTTCCACCATAATTTGCAAATAAATTCTTTAGAAATCAGACAATGTGATTTTCTGGATTTTTTTTCTCATTCTGTCTCTCATAGTTGAAGTGTACCTATCATCTTTTTAAGTGGGAGAACTTGCACAATTGGTGGCTGACTAAATACTTTTTTGCCCCACTGTATATAAGTTTATATATAATCACAGCATTACACCAAACCCACTGTGATATGTTTTTTCATAATTCACATTCTTAAAATTTCACTAACTGCCTACAGTAAACTGGTCACCTGTGGCTGCCTGAAGCTTATCAGCACCTGCTGTCCAGGTTTGAGTATTGAGGCCTTGTTTCGCTCTAGGTGTAGATGCAGTACTGCTGTGTGGACACACAGGGGTTGATTTACTATAACTGGAGAGTGCAAAATCTGGTGCAACTCTGCATGGTAGCCAATTCGCTTCCAACTTCAGTTAAGCTTTAACAAAAAAAAAAAAATGGAAGCTGGTTTCTATGCAGAGCTGCACCAGATTTTGCACTCTCCAGTTTTAGTAAATCAACCGCACAGAGCACAGTCCTGCTCCAATAGGTGATCTCAGCTGATAGTACCCTGGTTGTTCTGGGGGCATTTATCTGGTTTCCCCAGGAGTTAACAATGTCTGCAGTCTGTAACCTGAGACCCCTATCTGTTAGGTCCTCTTCACTGGAGCCTCCTGTAGCTCAGTTGAGGGAGGCTGAGGCCTCCATGTCCACAGGGACCTCCATGTACACTTTAGACTTTCTGTCTGTATCTTGTTGCTGGAGCAGAGTGTGGGCCAGATCTTCCTGAGTCCAAAAATCAAGCCAAGCCTGAGGGCCGGGTCACTATGATTCAGAATCTAAACCTCAACAGTCCCCCTTGGAGACTTCACTTAGCTTGCAGCCACAGCATCCTTTGACAGATTGAGTCATTCATGGCATCTCCCCGTGGCTTGCCTGGATTCCTGCTTCGGCTTCACGGCACTTTCTCCAGCGGTTCTAATGGGGACTGAACTTTGGACCAGGCTCCACACTAAGCTTGTTTTATACCTGTCACCAGCGATGTCTGAGTGCAATACAGTTTAATTTGAACCCTTTTATTAAATAAACATTGCTACACTATTGCCGGCTTTGCGCCTCTCTCACTTCCTTCCTTTCCTCCCTTGCAGTGTGGGAAACGGCATGTGATTCAGACAGGAATTGCACCACATTCCTGTTCAAATCACATGCAATTCTTTGCAGTGCGATTTGAACTCATTAATTTTGTATGGGTTCAAATCACTCTGCAAAGGTATCGGAGCAAGTACTCATGTGAATGTTTAGTATTGGTGCATCCCTAATAGGCACCAGGCAAGAAAAATTACGGTAAGTATTTGATACAATTTTCCATGTTCCTGGTGCCTACATGGCAGCATCCCTGTGATAAATGGCTAGCTGCCAGGGTGGGTAGGTTGATAAAGGTTTTTTTTATTGTATGGCTGATAGAAGCTTGGAAAGATTGTTTGTTCATCATTCAAATTCCATGGTTGTCACAATATTTGGATCAATCCTATAATCTCTCAGAAAGGTAAGGTGTGAAGACCAAGAGGTAACATCTATAAATACTTCCTGTAAACAATATAGTTTACTGAGACAATTCTGCAAGAATATTTTTTCTCTTTCGTTCATTGACGGACGCAGCCTCTATTCTTGACGTGTGGGGTTATCCACCTTTCACTAGGAGTGGACTAGGCAGAACACAGTTCAAATACCAGCAGACACAGCCCCTCCCAGGGAGCAGTCCTCTTTTGGTATAACCCCTCCCTCCTGCTCAGCACAGACAGTTTTTTTCTGCCTAGTGCAAGGAGTAGGACCTGGCTCCCTGCTGGGATCTGTAGTTCCCCGTTAGTTTTCCACTTTTTTTTTTGCTCTAGACTTCTGAGGAAGACTGAAATCAAGCAGCCGGCTGGGTGACAGGCTGGATATCCTAGGTCCAGGGAGTCTCCCCAGCCTGGCCAATGGACGCGAGCCAACCCTTAGCTGCATGCGGGGTCGGCCGCGTCGGGCCCCGTTTTGTGCGGGGCGGCCGGCGGGTTAAACGTCCCGCCAGTGCACTTAGGACCTGGTCCTCGGGCTCGAGTCACGGGTGTCGCTTGGCCGACAGCTCCCCCAGAAATGGCAGGGTGGTAGGTCTGTCTCGGGTGGGTGACCCGCTACGCCCATCAGGATGGGTAAGTATGCTCCCCTTGGGGCGCGGGGGGCAGGCGGGTTCCCCCCCTGGGGTGTTAGGCTGGCAGGCTGGTTCCCCCCCTTTTCTTCACCCCCCCCTCGGTGCTGCATTACCGCTGCCCCCACCCTCTCCGGGGGTCCCCTGGGTTGTGGGGGCCCTTAGTGGTGCCCCTTACCTTCAGGCCGGCCGCATGGCGGTCGGTAGCCGCGGCCGGTGCCATTTTGCGGTGGTTCGGCCGCCATTTTTCTGTAGCCGGCCGCATGTTCAGCCTCTATTGCTGATCGCGGCCGCCATTTTGACCTCTAGTGTGCATGGCGTCCATCTTGTGGTGGCCCATGCATTCGGTCCGACCTGTATGTGTGTGGGGGGCGGTTCCTTGGCCTTCGGGCACTGTTTTACCCCCCGAACAGTGGCTAGGTACCGGTCACTGTCCTGTTCGGCATGTCTATGGGGAATGTGTTTTGCACAGGCCTGTTTGGCATGTGTAGGGAGGGGACGGCATGTAGCGGTGTGGGCAGCAGCGGCAGGCATGGCTCCTTCAGAAGGAGGGAGCGGGCAGGTGGTAAGGCCCCCTGGGGTTACCCTCCTGTAGAAGTCCTGAGCACTGTTGGTGTGGGGGGCTACTGCCTGCTCTCCTGGTACTACAGGTCCCTGTTTGAGGACCACGCTGCCAGGGTGGGTTACAATGGCAGCCGATGCAGGTGCCTCCCCACTTGACCACTCCGTGGCGCCTAGGGACTGTGAGGCGGTCCTGGTTTTCCCGGGCAGGTCGTGGGTGTATGGTGGGCCGCACCCCCCTCCGTTCTCTGGGATGAGTCGGACCCTGACGGGGCCCCCCCTTGAGATATCGATTGGTGTGCCCCGGTTCCCCCGCATAGTATGTAGGGGTATGCCACAGTTACTGCGGCGCATGGGAAGGCAACAAGGCAGCGCTTTGATCATCAGCGGGTGACCGGTGGCAGTTGTCCTGTTTTTTCGGACATGTCACTTCATGTAGGGTGTAGCTCGGCCCGCGTCACAGGCAGGCCAGCACCGGTACGCCCGGCAGTGGCCCCCTTCTCCCATTGTCGGGGGCCACGGGTTCCCGGTTTGTGGGATTATGGCTGGTCCCTTGAAGGGGGGGGCTGTCCCTGTCGGGTGGGTTTCCCAGGTGTCCTACCTGTAGTGCTGCTGCGGCGACTGGGAGTGGTCTCGGTTCCCCTTTTATCCTGTATGTGGCGGCCCGTGGTTGAACCCACTATGTTTCGCCTGATCGTGGCGACCACAATCTCGGGGAAGGCACGCCGTCCTTAGGCCTGGCCGACAGGAGCGCTGAGTCTGCCCCCAGATCTGGGTTTTTCTGGCGGGGTCAGCAATTCGCCTGGAATTGACTTGCCTGCGAGCGATGACTTTTCTGAAGTTTCGGTCCGCTGGGCGATTTTGTCTGGGTACAAAATGGGATTTCGTTCCCACCCTCCCGGGCAGGCTGCTGGCCTGGCTGGGAACCGGCTTCATCAAGGGGTAGATACCCTTGTCCCATCTTTGGGGCGTACCCTGATTTACTCCGTCCTGCTTGTGGTCAGAGGAGAATGGGGCCCGGCCAGTATGGCTCGGTGGCCCTCCTCTGCCTTGTACGTGTACGATGGTTCGAGATGGCATCTGGCCACCATTATGGTGGTGCACCAGGGTTTCTCCCTGGCTTATCTTGACAGGGCAGTTGCGCACATGCATATCACGGTATGTGCCCTGCACCAGCATTTCCTGTGCCTTGGCGGTGTTGGAGCTTCACTACACGGTTATGGCTCTCTCATTTTACCTGGCTTCTGCAACTCTGGTCTATGAGGCTGAGGGGCTTCACGGTGGATCTGGCCGACCTGCCCTAGCGGGCAGAGTTGGCTCCAGCCCTGAGGGATAAGGTGACAATCACCAGGCGCATGCCGTGGGTGTCTGGCTGGGTGATACCTCTCCTGTATTCGGTGTGGGCTCAGTCACACCGGTTGGGGGTTCTGGCTCTGTTCCAAGATTCAGTCCGGATGGAGGTTATTTCCTTCCTATGGCCAAGCACAGACGTTTCAGTTGGCGGGTCAGTCCCCGCTATCCCGGAAGTGGTCCCTCCTGCGCCTTGCAGGTGGTTTCTGGGGCTCTGGTTTTTCCTCCTTGGCGGCGGTCCCATTTGCGCAGTGTCACACTTGCTCGGTAGCGAAAGTGTTCTTCTGCAGTGGGACAGGTCCCCCTCATCCCTGGTTCAGTTGATCAGGTTGGACCGCCAGTTGTTGTCTTCCCTGTTTTTGGACGGTGGTCGCTACGGATGCCAGTCTGCCTGGCTGTAGTCCTGGGGGTGTGGGCGACCTGGGGTCTCTGGTCCCAGGAGGAGTCTCGTGTCCAGATACATGTTCCGGATCTTCGGGCTATCTGGCATTGCCTCTCCCGCTGGTCGGGGAGGCTGTAGTTTTGTCCTGTCTGAGCTCAGTTGGAGATTGGCACGGCGTGGCATATGTGGATCAGCAGGGCGGGACTAGACGCTCAGCTGCTGCTTCGACGGTGGCTCTCGTTCTGCGGTGGCAGAACTTCACGTATTGGTGATCTCCGCCGTTTACATTTCAGGCGTCAAGAGTTGGCTAGCGGAGTGCCTTGGTCGTCTGAGGTTGGACCAGGGGGGATGTTCCCTGAATCCGCATGTGTTCTGGCAGATTTGTCTTTGGTAGGGTACGCCAGTCGTGGTTTGGCTGGCATCCAAGTGGAATCGGAAGGTACAGACCTTCGTGAGCTGAGCGAGGGACCAGTTGGCTGACGTGGCGGGTGCCTTTGCGGCTCTGTGGACCCGTCTTCGGCTCTCTGTTTTTTTCCATTCTCAAGTTGCTCCCGTGCCTATTGCGCAGAATAGCGGCAGAGGAAATACCGACCATTCTCATAGTGCAGGGGGTATGGGTACGCCGGCGTGGTGCGGATGGTGGTGAATGCTCCCTGGTGTCTCCCACTTCGCGAGGATCTGCTGTCCCAGGGCCCCATCTTGCACCTTGCTTCGACCTCGTTGGCTTTAACGGCCTGACTATTGGATCCCAGGTGTTCAGGGATCGGGGGGTCTCGGAATCGGTGATTCCCACCATATTCAAGGCGCGTAAGTCCACTTCATGCAAGATATGCCACCGCACCTGGACGGCTTACACTGCCTGGTGCAAAGCGGGGGGTGGAACCCCGGTTCTTTTTCAGTAGCTCGAGTGCTGGCCTTCATTCAACAAGGCCTAGATCACTAGCTGGCATTGAGCACCATCAAGGGGCAGGTTTTCTGCCCTGGCGATTCTTTTTCAGCGCCCCTTGGCAACGCATTCTTTGATTCGTACCTTGGTCCAGGGGGTTTGTCATGTCGCCCCCCAGGTACAGTCACTTTTGGCACCATGGGACCTTAATTTGGTCCTCTCAGTGCTTCAGGAGCCGCCTTACGAAAATATCAGGGAAATCTCTGTGCAGCTGCTTTTGCAGAAGAGGACTTTCCTGGTGGCTATCACATCCACCTGGCGGGTGTCTGAGCTGGCGGCTCTGTCCTGTAGGTCCCCTTATTTGGTCCTACATTAGGATAAGGAGGTTTTTGCGCCCGTCTCCTTCCTTCTTGCCGAAGGTGTTTTCTTCTTTTCGCATTAATGAGGACATTGTCCTCCCTTCCCTGTGACTGCGCCCGACTCATCCTAAGGAGGTTGCTTTGCACTCTCTGGATGTGGTTGGGGCTCTACGGGTCTGTCTGGAGGCTACGGCCCCCTTTCGGAGGTCGGATGCGCTTTTTGTCGTTGTGGTTGGTCCGCGCAAGGGGCTGGTGGCCTTGTTGGCCACTATTTCCGATTGGATAAGATAGACGGTGAACTGTGCGCATGCTGATCGGGGCCAGGAGCCCCCTTTCCAGTCACGGCTCACTCTACCAGGGCGAATAGTACTTCCTGGGCTTTCTGACGCCAGGCGTCGGTTTCTCAAGTGTGCAGGCGGCTACTTGGGCCTCGGTGCACACCTTTTTCTAAGTTTTACAAGGTTGATGTTTCCGCATCCTCGGATGCTGCTTTTGCCCGCAAGGCTTTGCAAGAGGCAATGTGAGGTGCGTCTGGCTGCTCACGGAGGGCTCTTTAGTTGGGTACAATTGTTGTTGCGTTACCCACCCCTCGTTGTGACACTGCTTTGGGACGTCCCCACACGTCAAGAATATAGGCTGCGTCCGCCAATGAACGAAAGAGAAAATAGGATTTTTTGACTTACCTTAAAATCCTTTTCTCTGAGTTCATTGACGGACGTCGCAGCACCCACCCCTCTCTTTTATGAGTTTGTACTGCTTGTTACGAACTGGCTGTGCTGAGCAGGAGGGAGGGGTTATACAAAGAGAGGACTGCCCCCTGGGAGGGGCTGTGTCTGCTGATATTTGAACTGTGTTCTGCCTAGTCCACTCCTAGTGAAAGGTGGATAACCTCAGACGTCAAGAATAGAGGCTGCGTCCGTCAATGAACTTAGAGAAAAGCATTTTAAGGTAAGTCAAAAAATCCTATTTTTTGTTTTTTTAACTTCTTTTCAATGAGACCTTTTATTTTCTCCATAAAGGGAAGAAAGATTCAAGCTTCTGGAGAAAGTGAAAATAACTTACTAAGCCTTCTTTGGAGGTTCCTCCCCATCCCATCCAACAGCTTGTTTGATTTCCTGCATGTAGGATTATACAAGCGCAAAACTGAAACTCAAATGTGCAAATTTCTCATCTGATGAAGAAACATCATTGTTGTCCTCCAGTGGTTCACTGGTTTTGGTTCTGGGGAGGAACCCAAGACAAGATGTGAGAAATGGAACGATGTGAAGATGGCTCGCCTTTCTCAAAAATGCCGCGGGTTATGGTAGTAAAGTACCGCCTTATTATGACATTGGGCAATCCGGAAGTGGTTAACGTTATTACCGATTTAATCAAAACCATCATCGGAAAAATAATTGATTATGAAAATAATGCTTAGTTGCAGCCTCGCCCCTCTAAACCCGAACTCATATGAATCACACAGGTTCTGTGGCTGATAAAGGTGCTAAGTAAACTCGCTTGGTGCCTTACCTGCATTAATTCAGCCTCAGAACCTGTGTAATCCATGTGTGTTTGGGTTTAAAGGGATGAGGTGGCAATGGAATTGGGGGGGGGGGCGAGTTGGGATTGGGGGGCAA
>BLSH010250141.1:0-19637 GCA_018402905.1 Glandirana rugosa
TGTAAACCTGCGTTCCTAATTCACAAATCACATTCACCTGAACTTCCTCGTTATTCGCTCGTAACACGTCACTGCGTTCAGCTTTATTGGCCGATTACTTGACTCATGTCACTGCGCTAGACAAATCCGCACACAGCCAATTTGGACAAAAGTTGGACATTCAATTGGCCAACAATCTGCACGTGGGTACGAGGCTTTAGCACACTAGACATGTGCAATCCGTTTAGTTCCGAATCGAAATTCAGACACATTTTTAATTATTCGGATGCATCCGAATTACAATATTAACGATTTTAAACAAATCCAAAATAATAATTTTATTCAAAAAATTTCGGCCGAAATTCGAATCGAATTCGAAAACAAGTCGAGACTAATTCAGGAACTAATTTGAAACAAATTAGAAAAACATTGATTTTCTAAAATAGAATATAAAATAATAAAAATAAAAGAATAGTAAAGGATAAAATAGAATATAATAGAATATAATTAAATAAAATTGAATATAACCAATTGACCATCTTCCGAAATTCAAGTTTTGAATAGTATAAATTTTAAATAGATTGGAAAATAATCAAAAACAATGAAAGCCAAAAAAAATAAAAAGAATAGAAAATAGAATAGAAAAGAAATAGAAAACACAGTCTTCCGAAATTTGAATTTCAAATAGAAAAAATTTGACTAGAACAGATCAGATTAAATAATATATAAAACAATCTTTCAAAATTAAAATTTTGAATAAAATCAATTCCTATTTCGAATACACTGAATTTGATTTCAAATAGAAAAGCTTATAATAGAACAGAAAATAAGAGAATAGAAAAATAATAGAACAGAATAGATTAAAATAGAACATATAACCATCTTCCGAAATTCAAATTTCAAATACAATGAATACAAATAGAAAGGAATAGAATAGAAAAGAACAGAATAGAGAATAGGAGAATAAAATAGAAAAGAATAGAATAGAACAACAATAGAAGAGAAAAGAATAAATATATAAAGGTTATTAAAGAATAAAACATAAGATAATGCAATAAAATAGAAAAACAATAGAAAAGAATACTGTACAATAAAATATAAAGAAAATAATATATAACACTCTTACGAAATTCAAATTTAAAAATTTTTTTTAATCCAGTAGAAATGTTTTGAATACGATAGAATTTTTTCGAATGTGGTAGAATTTTATTGGTATAATATATAACAATCTTACGAAATTGGAATAGACTGGTTAGAATAGAAGGTTAGAAAAGAATTGAATAGAACATTAGAGAATAGAATAGAAAAACAATAGAAAAGATTGTTATATATTATACCAATTAAAAAAATTCTACTGTATTTGAAAAATTTCTATCAGATTAAAAAAATTTCTACCGGATTCAAAAAATTAAAAAAGTTTAATTTCGGAAAATTGTTATTTATTATATTCTTTCTGTTTTATTATAAAGTATTCTTTTCTATTTTTCTATTCTAACCTATTGTATTCTCTTATGTTCTATTCTTTTCTAATCTTTTCTATTGAAATTCGAATTCATTCTATTCGACATTGGAATTTAGGAAAATGGATAAATTATATATATATATATATATATATATATATATATTCTATTTTATTCTATTCTGTTCCATTGTTTTTCTATTCTTGTATTCTCTATTCTATTCTACTCTTTTCTATTCTAATCTTTTCTATTTTCATTCATTCTATTCTAAATTTAAATTTCGGAAGATGGTTATATATTCTATTTTAACCACCGCTATAAATAAAAAAAGAGCGACAATTTTGCAAAAAAATCAATATTTCTTTCTTTTTGCTAAAATACAAATCCCAAAAATAAAAATTAGTTTTCATCGGTTTTGGCCGATTTATATTCTTCCTCATATTTTTAGTTAAAAAAATCGCGTTTATTGATTGGTTTGCGCAAAAGTTGCCGCATTTATGGATGATGAGAATTAATTTCTGGGGTTTTTATTTATTTATTTATTTTTTACTAGTAATGGTGGCGATCTGCGATTTTTAGTGGTACTGCGATATTGCGGTGGACACGGCGGGCCATTTTGACACTTTTTTAGGACCATTGGCATTCATACAGCGATCAGAGCTATAAAAATGCACTGATTACTGTGTAAATGCCATTGGCAGTGAAGGGGTTAACCTGCAGGGGGCGCTCTAAGGCAGGGCTTGACAAATTTGCTTTGAATCTAGGAGCCAGCTAAAAAAGTTAGGAGCCAGTTTTTTATAGTGTAATGTGGGGTTGTCCGCACCCCCCCTCGGGGTAAGGCAAGTAATTTGTGCCCCCCCAACCCTAACTCACAGCAGAGCAGTCAGTCAATAACTCCAACGTAACACCGTTACATCAGGGTAATAGGCTGGCCAGAAAGAGTGACACTAAAAAATCTGTTATGGGGGAAACTCCTTATAATATGTAATGCATGGTGACTGCGACATGTAAAACGCCCTCATCTGCTGCCTAACCGAGCTTAAGGATGGCCGTTGGTGGGTGGCAAAAACATCTCTACCCTGCACATCTAAATGATGGCTAAAAAAGGTGAAAGTCCAGTGCTGCTGATCTTCTGCTGCCTCTTTGCAGCCACTTCCTTTCTACACACGTGTATTTTCATTGCTCTGGTGGGTTTCCGGTCACCATGAAATACTGGAGCCCAGCTGCACATAGAGTGGTAATTGTTGACGATACACAGGGCTTTATCAGAGAACATAGAAAAAGACTCTTCTGCATACCCAGCTACCTCATCTCCCCTCCCCCACCTCACAGCACACTGTAGAGCTGCACGATTCTGGCTCACAATTTTGTTGCTTAGAATAAGGGGCGATCCTAGGCGATTTGCGATCCGACTTGTGTCGCCCCAATTCGCCTCAAATCGCCTGACATTAGAAATCCCATTGGAATGAATGGAGCTGTCTTAATATGCGCTACTCAAGTCCAAAGCGATTCCAAAAAAGGTTCCTGTTCTATTTTCAAGCGGCTTCCAGGGCAAATTGAGCCCATAGAAGTCAATGGAAGTTCGCTTCCAAGTCGGATCCCCATCTATGAAGAAGCGACTTTCTAGGAAGAAGAACATAATTTTGCCAGAAGACACATCTCTCATGTCCCAGGTACTCGTGTTAAAATCGCCTAAAATCGCCTGATATTGCGCAGAAGTCGCGCCGCTTTGCCTTTTCAAATCGCCTAGTAAAGTCGCCCCAAAGTTGGATCGCCTCAGTGTGAACCGGCCCTGCAGATCACAATTCTCGCAGTGTTACATCTTTCACATTATACAGAAAAAAGAAGTGAGCTAACTTTACTATTTTTTTTTTTTTGTACTTCATTAAAGTGTATTTTTCAAAACAAAATTGCATTTGAAAGACCGCTGCACAAATACAGTGCAACATAAAATATTGCAACAACCGCCATCTTATTCTCTAGGGTCTCTGCTAAAAATATATATATATAATGTTTGGGGGTTTTAAGTAATTTTCTAGCAAAAAAAAAAATTGGATTTTTACATGTGGGCAACAAATGTCTAAAAAAGGTTTGGTCTTTAAGTGGTTAAACTTTCCCTCGTCTAGATCTGAGTTCAGTTCTTTGAAAAAAAAAAAAAGCAAAAGATACATTTGTATCCCTTATCAGAGAACTTGGCAGACTGCCCAGAGTCTATCAGCCTCAGGCAGTGAACGGCTTGAGTCGGAGATGCTGTTAAGTGAGGGGAGAGAAGGGATCGGATGCCGCTCACCAAGACGCTACTTCTGGTCGCCCTGGCGACCGGGAATTGTCGAGCCCTGCTCTAAGGGTTAAATGTGTTCCCTCAGTGTGTTCTAACTGTAAGGGGGCTGGGCTGGCAGGGGGAGAGGAGTGATCACGGCTTCCATATACAGGAAGCCTGTGATCACAGCCCTTCCCCCTCTCAGAGAATGGAGATCCATGTTTACATACACCGACCTCCGTTCTCTCACTGCAGGGGGCCATCGCGGGTAGCCAGCAGCAATCGAGTCCTCCCTACCCGCTCCCTGGCCCCCCCCTGGACACTGTGAGCGCGCCCACAGTACTAGTTATCGCAGCCGCCGTCATAAGATGGCGGTTTGCGATAGCGAGCCACCTTGTCGCCATCAGATGGCGGTCAGCAGGTGGTTAATCTATTCTGTTCTATTGTTTTTCTATTCTATAGTTTTCTATTTTATTTTCTTCTTTTCTGTTCTATTCTATTATTTTCTATTCTATTATAATCTTTTCAATTCAAGTTCAACTTCAGTCTATTCAAAATTGGAATTCATTCTATTCGAAATTCGAATTTCGTAAGATTGGTATATATTATACCAATAAAATTCTACCGCATTTGAAAAAATTCTACTGAATTCAAAACGTTTCTATCGGATTCGAAAAAATAAAAAATGTGAATTTCGGAAGTTTTGTTATATATTATATTCTTTCTAATTTATTATATAGTATTATTTGCTATTTTCCTATTCTATTCTTTTCTAACCTTTTCTATTGAAATTGGAATTTGAATTCATTGTATTCAAACTTCGAATTTTGGAAAATTGTTGTATATATATATGTGTGTGTGTGTGTGTGTGTGTGTTTGTATGTATGTATATATATATATATTCTATTTTTCTATTTTGTTCTTTTCTATTTGTATTCATTCTATTTGAAATTCGAATTTTGGGAGATGGTTACAAATTCTATTTTAATCTATTCTGTTCTATTTTACAATTCTATAATTTTCTATTCTATTATAATCGTTTCCATTCGAGTTCAATTTCAGTCTATTCGAAATTGGAATTCATTCTATTCAGAATTCGGAAGATTGTTCTATATTATATTTCTGTTTATTATACAGCATTCTATTCTATTTTCTACTGTTTTTCTATTCTATTCTATTGTATTCTTTTCTAACCTTTTCTATTGAAATTGAAATTTCGGAAAATTTATATATATATATATATATATATATATATATATATATATATATATATATATATATATATATATATATATCCATTTTTCTGAAATTCTAATTTCAAATCTAAACTAATTTTTCATCCTGCACATGTCTAAATTGTGTTCATAGCTGTGATTGGAGAGTATAGCCACATGGTACAGACAGGGCCAATCACAGCACATCTGTCAGGGAAATGACCAAAGAACTGGCATTCTTGCCAACGGCCATCATGGCCGCATCAGGCGTGGCGGTGCAAACGGGCACGCGCAGATGCGCGATGGCACAAATGGGCACGCGGAGGCACAACGGCACGTGCACAGCTTGACAGATGCTGGCGCCTCCTGGCCTATATAAACCCACTGCTGAGGGCTGTTATTATTGTCGGCTCCCCTGTGTTCCCGTGCTCCAGTGTATCTTGATCCTTGTGTAGCTCTACCCCCATAGGAGCTGCTTTAGTATATTTAGTCCGTTACTCTGCCTCTCCATCCCAATACAGCCTCAGTCCCCTCTGGCACTGCTGGCAATAGTGGACTTGCAATGCCCAGTAAAACAGACACAAATGTAGTGAACAGGAAGTTTGTTTTCTGGGAAACTTTCCACAACCAAACAAACAATTTACTGATATTCAAATGTCAAAATGGCAGACGGTGATATTTAATGGTATAAACCAAAACCCAAATGCAGACTTCAAATTAATACAGTCAAAAGGCTTAAATGGCTTTAAAGTGGCCTATGCACTCAGGCATAATGGGGAACCAATCTGACCTAACAGTCTGCTTCCCTCAAATGCTGAATTCACAGACCCAGGCAATGAACATGTGAGGCAATAGGCCACAAATGCAAATTATCACTGTAACAGTTATAGTGAGAGTTCCCCTTTACAGGTAGTCACTAGGATCACTAAATTACTGATACCAAGGAAGGAACAACGAGGGCCCTCACAATGGAGATATCCAAGATCTTCGGCTAGCCTGGGGCACTTGGTGTCCTGTTGAGCAGGATAAACAAAGGGTACTTGTAAATATCCTGGTAAGGCAAAGTGGAATATAGTGACTGTTCAGAAGAGAGAAAGAGCAATGATATCTGTACACAGTGTCTGTCTAAATGGCCTTGTATCCTGAGGCACTACAAGTATCAGCAAGATGACCACCAGCAATGCTATCTGCACACAGGGTTCCATATAAATATAAGTCTGTGCAGTGTCCTTGTTTCCTGCAAATGGTCACAGATAACTTTTAGAAGAAAACCTTGGTAGTGATTACTGACCTCAGGATATCTGTTAACCACTTCAGCCCCGGAAGGATTTCCCAGGTTAGGACCAGAGCACTTTTTGCGATTCGGCACTGCGTCGCTTTAACTGACAATTGCATGGTCGTGCGACGTTGTACCCAAACAAAATTTGCGTCCTTTTTTCCCACAAATAGAGCTTTCTTTTGGTGGTATTTGATCCCCTCTGCGTCATTTCTGATCGCCGCTATAAACAAAAGAAGAGCGACAATTTTGCAAAAAAAAACCCCAATATTTCTTACTTTTTGCTATAATACAAATCCAAAAAAATATATATAATAAAACATTTTTTTATCAGTTTTGGCCGATTTATACTCTTCCTCATATTTTTGGTAAAAAAAAAAAAATCGCAATTGGCGTTTATTGGTTGGTCTGTGCAAAAGTTGCTGCATTTACGAATGATGAGAATTCATTTATGGGGTTATTTTTTTAATATATATTTTACTAGTAATGGCGGCGATCTGCGATATTGCAGCAGACATGTCGGACCATTTTGACACTTTTTTGGGACCATTGGCTATGAAAATGCACGGATTACTCTGTAAATGCCATTGGCAGTGAAAGGGTTAACCTGCAGGGGGCGCTGTAAGGGTTAACTGTGTTCCCTGTGTGTTCAAACTGTATGGGGGCTGGGCTGACTGGGGGAGGGGAGTGATCACAGCTCCCATATGCAGGGAGCCTGTGATCACAGCCCTTCCCCCTCTGTCAGAACGGAGATCCGTGTTGCGATAACGAGCCAAGTTGCCGCCATCAAGCCACGGCGGGTGGTTGGCAACTGGTTAAAGAAGGACCTGTGCACAGGATTTTGTAATCCACTATGAAGACTGAGTCTGTACTGACAAAAGAGGGATAAAAACAACTGAACATACTCAAAGATAGGTCTCAGCCTGCTCACCGCCCTTGGTTAGCTGATCACAGAGACGGTCCGATGACTCTGGAACTGATGACTTCTGCTTGCTCTTGGGAAAACAGCCTCCACTGTATAGCTTGCAGGATCTCTCTCTTCCCCGATCGATGCGGCTGTTGCTGTGTTCCCTGCTGCTCTGGAACGGACTTAGATGTCTGTAAACTGCCTCTGCAGATCACCCACTGGAACACTGTAGCACCGCAGCTGGCCTGATCGCTGGAAGGACACAGAGGGCCCTTACTCATCAGCCATGCCATCCCAAGAGGCTGAAGCAGGCCGCAGCCTCTGCTTAAATAGTCTCCAATGAGGCACTGTTCTTTTTCCCATCCATCCTTCTCTGCTGCACAGTCTTGTGGGAGATGTAGCTCTTCCTGAAAGCAGCTAAAGGGAAACTTCCTGGGAGTGAACTACAATGCCCAGGATGCAATGCTCTGCTGGAATGAAACACTGTGTTGTAAAATGTGACAAAATGATCTTCTGTCTTTGGCCACTAGAGGGAGTCAGCTCCACATAACAACACTACACTCTGTCTCTGAAATGCAGGCATAGATATGCATATGCTCCCTGCTAAGAATGCCTGTATACTTTCAGAGGCCATTTGGTAAAGCCTCAGAAATAGCGGACAGCAAAGCGGCCCCCACTACACTTGATTTCCTGTTACTGACCGGCTTGCCTTGACCTGTTATCCTTACCTCCTGGTTTGACCTCTGGCTTGTACTACTGACTTCGCTCCTGTCTGCTCCACTGTGTTTGATCTTCGCTGGGCTCACTGACTCCACTTCAATCTGTTTCACCGCGTATGACCCTGGCTTGTTCCAGTCCTGCTACCTGAATCTACTACTGACTGATCTACTGTATATGACCCCTGGCCTGGTTCCAGGTTCTGTTCCCAGTTTGCTCGTTTGCCAAGCTCACCTGGTACCCCTCAAGCACACCTACCTTCTGGTGACCAGCTCTTCAACCACAGCAACTGGCAAACCGTGCTTCTCTTTGCACTGCTCTCCCTGTACAATTTATATGGGAGTACTGCACTTAGCCACAAGGGGAGCCCTCTCAGCACCCCGGCCTCACACCTGGTACATGACAACATCTGTACCATGTGATTAGCTCTGGCTAATCACAGCAAATCAAAACAAAACACATTGAATTGGTTTCATTCAGTAAAATGCTTGCTTATAGTAATGTAATTCACTGCTATAAGCAATCATAATTTGTAAAAAAAAAAATCTATGGTAACATTATATTGCTGTGGTCACAGAAAAAAATCATAAAAAGAAGAAAAAATGTAATAAAAAATATTTTAAAAAATTGAAAAAATATTTTTTTTTTCCTGGCCTCACACTGTCTGCTGATGCCTTTCATGCTCCATACACAAGGAGATTATAGCACAATACGAGTCATGTCAGTGGTATTCTGTGCTCATCCTGTGTATGGAGATATCACCGTCTCTACACATGGAGGACAATATTGGGGGGTCTCCTCCATTATAACATTTTTCTTATATAAGTAGCCAGGTGCTGGACTGCAGGAACATGGAGAAGGTGACATTTCCTTCTTTACAATCGTTTTACTTTCACTTTCTGCTGCTATGCTGAATGTTGCACTATTCCCTCCAGTCAGCAGAGGGAGAACTATAGCCAAAGAAGCCTGTGGAATGTTATGCACAGTGATGGGGATCCTGGGATTTAAAGTCCAGGAAGTGAGCCATATTGTGCAATATAATTCCCAAGAGACATTGTGGCAAGGAGGAGCAGCTTTTCTGAGACTATCCAGCTAGGTTCTTCCTCTTGGCACCCAGGCAACCAATGACATCACATCTGCTGCATGCTGACTAAACCCCCTAGAGGCCAGACCAGCAGAGGCAACTGAGGCAAAGCAGCACAGATGGCAGCAATGGTATCTGCCCCGTTGCCTCAGGGAGACCAGAACATCCCCCCACCTCTACCTCCCACTGCTGAATCTCTGGAGGCATTCTGTGGCGAGACTGAGGGGGCCATCTTTCTACAGAGAGAGATCACAGCTGTACCACAGGGACTGGTGAGAGGGCACTGCCAATTGTGCACACTGTTAGCAGGGACTGATTTGCTGGAGGCAGGACATTAAGTATACCGTACCTATACCACACCTTAATGGCATGCTGGTTTACTAAAACTGTTAAGTGCATTAAAACTTTCTAAAGGGCCCAACGATAGCCCACAGAAGAACAATGTAAAGGACTGCCCCTCCCATAAAACCATCCTGCAAGTCCCCTTTGTTCCCATTTCCTTCATTTCTATGGGCAGTGCACATCCAGTTGGTCTAGGCTTAGCATAGTCACTATCAATGCACTTTGTCTGTATAGTTCCTGTGTTTGGTAAATAAAGCTTTATTACTTCCCACTGCCGCACTTCAAGGGATCTTGCTACTGTTTATGGTGATCTGGACACCATGGGGTTGATTCACTAAAGGCAAATAGACTGTGCACTCTACAAGTGCAGCTGCTCCAGAGCTTAGTAAATGAGCAGAAGATCTGCTGGTTTCCATCATCCAATCATATGCAAGCAAACATGTTGTGTTTTATTTTCCTTGCATTTGATTGGGTATTGTTTGCAAAGTGAAGCTTTTCCTCATTTACTAAACTTTGGAGTAATTTGCAGAGTGCACAGTCTATTTGAGTTTAGTAAATCAGCCCCATGTGTCATCTTCTGCCCAGTCTCCATTACTATTTACCCTGTATGCTGAATTGTGTTATTACCATTGTTAGTCCATTTCTATGCTTCCTTTGTTACCAATCATATCAGTTGATAACCTTTATTAAATTTGCCTTTACTAACCGGTTCAGTGCCAGTTTTCTCTGGCATAGAACTACCACTGGGTACCAAGTATTACTTTCAGTGAGGGTCATATTGTAGGTTTGTGCATTCAACCTGGAGTGTCAGGGGGGCTGAAGAACAGAGGACCCCTCCTAACCAACGGCTGATAGGGGGCAGCGCTATCTAAATATCTATTGATGGTTTTATAAAGGGATCTGATATTAATGATTCCAATAAAGAGAGAAATGAGTTCCATTCATGTAGAGCCGGAGTCGGGAAGCCGATGGGTAGATGACGATCAGGGCAGTGCCAATGCTCCCCCCAGGCTCTGCTGGCATTGCTCTCCATTCACTAGCAGAGAGGAGTGAGAGGCAAAGCCGTGCTGGGTGGAGGGCGGGGCTGGGGACTGCTTTAGGTAACTTTGCAAGATAACTAGCAGGTGATTGGTTGTTAGGTGGTCCTAGGATAACTAAAGCTCCTCCCCCTCCATTCAGCACTGCGTGGCCTCTCAGGCCCCATTCACTCCTCAGAGATTTGTAGTTTGAAGCTCTAAAACACTGGAGGGGAAAAATCAATTCTCCTCTATGGAGAAGATTCACAGCTCCACTCCAATCACCTGAAGCCAAATGCCTGAAGCTCAACAAACTTCTGCAGCTCTTTTATGCAGCTTGAATCAGGCAGAAGATTTTGGTGTTTTTACTCCTCATAGAAATGAATAAAAACGCCCCCTGCACGCGATTTCTGGGCGCAGTCACGCATTTTGGTGCAATTTTCTGCTCAAATGTATAAAATAATAATGAATAAATAAATGTAAAATAAATACAGAAATAGCTAAAAATCATCATAAATAAAATAATAATAATAATAGAGGAATCAATAATAACCCCCAACCTTAAATATATGAAATTATTATTTATTTATTTAGTATTGGAGTTCAGTGTTCAGTTATTTATTATTATTAAGGGGTGAATTATTTATTATTACTTAGTAGTAGCAGTAGCAGCAGTAGTAGTAGCAGTAATAGTAACAATAGTAGTAGTAGTAGCAGCAGTAGTAGCAGCAGCAGTAGTAGTAGCAGTAGTAGTAGCAGTGGCAGTAACAATAGTAGTAGTAGCAGTATCAGTAGTAGTAGTAGTAACAATAGTAGTAGTAGTAGTAGCAGCAGTAGTAGTAGTAGCAGTAGCAGCAGTAGTTGTATTAGTAGCAGTAGCATTAGTAGTAGCAGTAGTAGTATTAGCAGTAGCAGCAGTAGTAGTAGCAGTAGTAGTAGCAGTAGCAGTAGAAACAGCAGTAGTAGTAGCAGCAGTAGTATTAGAAGTAGTAATAGTAGTAGCAGCAGTAGTAGTAGTAGCAGCAGCAACAGTAGTAGCAGCAGTAGTAGTAGCTGTAGTAGTAGTGGCAGTAGCAGTAGTAGTAATAGCAGCAGTAGTAGTAGCAGTATCAGTAGTAGTAGTAGTAACAATAGTAGTAGTATTAGCAGCAGTAGTAGTTGTATTAGTAGCAGCAGCAGTAGTAGTAGTAGCAGCAGCAGTAGCAGCAACAATAGTAGTAGTAGTAGTAGCAAGAGTAACAATAGTAGTAGCTGTAGTAGTAGTGGCAGTAACAATAGTAGTAGCAGTTGCAGTAGCAGCAGCAGTAGTAGCAGTAGTAGTAACAATAGCAATGGTAGTAGTAGTAGTAGTAGTAGCAGTAGTAGTAACAATAGTAGTATACAAAATGATTAAAATAACCCCAACTCCTAATCCTAGCCCTAACCTATATTGAACTCTAACCTCTAACCCTAAGGAAATAAACATTACAATAAATGAATAATAATAATAAAAAAATAAATCAAAATCTAATGGAAAAGCTAAAAAAAGCTGAAATACTGAGCAACAAATAATAGTTTTTCTCTATTGGCCAATAATAAAATGTCAAAGCCAAAAAACGCTGCATAAAAACGCTTACAAAGACGCTACACTCAGGGTGAATGCAGCCTCACTCCTCTGTGATGTAGAAGAGATGAGAGGTTGGAGAGAGAGAACTACAGCTGTGTGTTGGGAGCAACAGGGGAAACCGCTATAGAGGGGCAGAGGACACTACTGTGTGTGGGGGGGCACTACAGTGGGGGGAGGGGCAGGGGACACTCCAGTGGGGGGCATAGAATATTACTGGGGGGGGGGGGGTGATATGAAGTGGGACAGATGACATCACTGCTGTTCTTTTTTGGAGGCTTTATTTTATTTTTTTTATTTCCTCCATGTTGTCAGGTAGAGCTCCTCCTCTGCCTCCCCCTGATGTAGAGAATTCCATTCATTCCTGGGGGAGAAATTCATTTTCTTCTGCTAACATTCTTCTCTTCTTCTACAGATTGACCTCCAATCAGCTGACAGACAGCTCCTCCCCCCACCTGGCTTCTGGAATAAGAAATAACCGGACACTGAGGACACTGAACCTGATTGGGAACAATCTGGGGGGTCCTCATTTCAGGGATCTGATGGAAGCTCTGACAACAAGCCGGATAGAGGAATTACAGTGAGTACAACAGGAAGACTGAGACAATCATATTCTGGGGCAGTTTTATATCCAAACCCCATAAATAATATAGAAATATAATAAATAATAATAATAATATAGAAATATGATAAATAATAATAATAATATAGAAATATGATAAATAATAATAATAATATAGAAATATGATGTCATCACAATCCAGCTTTAGGATCCATAAATATCCAATCAGAGATGTTTTCTAATTCTTGGATCTCTTATCACTCTGTTATCAGCAATGAAATAATTCTTCCTTAACCCCTTCACACCCCCCCTGTATATAAATCTCCATCCAGCTGTGCCCAGTGCTGGGGGAACATTTAATCCTCACAGCTGCCCCCCCCCCCCCGGGGATTGATTGGATCTCTATGGGGTCTTCAGACTGCTTTGGGGGGCTGGAAGATTTGATCAGTAATCCCTCTTAGTGGTGCCTGGTTAACCCTTTCCCCGCCATCCCAGCTATAGCAATGCAGTGAATAGATGAAAAGAAATCTGCAGCCATGGGTTTGTTTTATTTGTATTGCAGCATTTATAGATTCCTATAGAAGAGATCTGAGTGGTTGGACAGTCATCTGACCATTTATAAATGTGGGTGGGACGGAGATCAGTGACTCCACCCCCTGCATAGGGACCCAGAATCCCAGACCCCGGGCTCACCTTGCTCCACTTTCAGCCGGGGACTCCTGGAGGCATTCAGGATGGAGAGTGGATTGGTTGGAACCCAAAAGTCCTCATCTTGGAACACTTCGGGGTTCAGAGTTGTCATTATCACAGCACAGATGTCGGCTGTACAAGAAGCTCAGATTTCTCTCCCCCAATCTGCTTTGGATTGTGATATGAGAGAAATGAGGGATCTAATAGACTCCTGATGTCTCTATAAAGATTACCTGCTGTGATGAGAATGTGAACTTGGCACCCCGAAAACTGTGTGAGAAGACACAGGGGAGACAAGTGGTGTGAAATTCATAAACCAGCAATGACAAGTTTTAGGATTGGAGACAAATAGCAGCAATGACCCCCTTTTTATCAGTTTTATTTTCATCCATTAGGGGTGCAGGGGCACCGCCCCCCCATCCATGCATCCGACCCCCTGATCTACATGCAGGGCTGCAGACCATGGAGTCCTAATAGGGTGTTTTTTTTTTGAAGCATGTGAGGCCTGAGGCTCTAATAAGTGGGATGGAACACAGAGCACAGCACTCCAAGCCAACCCAGTTGTGTGACAATAGCCAATGAATATTCTATTGCCACACTGATCCTCCTCCCAGCCAATCAGGAAGCGGGTCAGCCCAGGAATGGCCATTAACCTTTCTGCAGTAACCTTACTAAAGGCCCATACACACGGTACAATAATCGGCCAACAATGGTTGTCCAACAGTCTATTGGTCAATAATCTGACCGTTAGTACGCACGATCCAACAGACACTTTCCAATTGTTGGCCAATAGAAGTTGACTGACAAGGCTAGAAAACTTTTGTTGGCCAAGGAGGTGTTGGCCAATTGTTGGCTCATGTGTACAGAAGTTGGAAGTGCAAACACGCATGCTCAGAATCCAGGAAGTACTCAGTCATGTAAACCTGCGTTCCTAATTCACAAATCACATTCACCTGAACTTCCTCATTATACGCTCGTAACACGTTACTATGTTCAGCTTTATTGGCCGATTACTTGACTCATGTCAGTACGCTAGACAAATCCGCACACAGCCAATTTGGACAAAAGTTGGATGTTCAATTGGCCAACAATCTGCGCATGGGTAGTAGGCTTTAGCAGACTGGACATGTGCAATACGTTTAGTTCCAAATCGAAATTCAGACAAATTTTTAATTATTCGGAATTCAGATGTATCCGAATTACAAAATTAACAATTTTAAACGAATCCGAAATAACAATTTGATTGAAAAAATTTCGTCCGAAATTCGAGACTAATTCAGAAAATAATTGGAAACAAATTAGAAAACCATTGAATAGAATAGAAAAGAAATAGAAAACACAGTCTTCTGAAATTCGAATTTCAAAAAGAAAAAAATTTAACTAGAACAGATCAGATTAAATAATATATAAAACTATCTTCCGAAATTCAAATTTCGAATAGAGTCAGTTCCTATTTCAAATACACTGAATTTGATTTCAAATAGAAAAGCTTATAACAGAATAGAAAATAAGAGAATAGAAAAACAATAGAACAGAATAGATTAAAATAGAAAATATAACCATCTTCCGAAATTCAAATTTCGAATACAATGAATTCAAATTTGAATTTCAATAGAAAAGGTTAGAAAAGAATAGAATAGAACATAAGCGAATACAATAGAATAGAAAAACAATAGAACAGAATAAATTAAAATAGAATATATAACCGTCTTTCGAAATTCAAATTTCAAATACAATGAATACACATAGAAAGGATTACAATGTGATAGAAAAGAACAGAATAGAGAATACGAGAATAAAATAGAAATGAATAGAAAAACAATAGAACAGAAAAGAAAAAAATTAAATAAATAAAAAAAAAAAAAAAATATATATATATATATATATATATATATATATTAGTAAAGAATAAAACATAAGATAATACAATAGAATAGAAAAACAATAGAAGAATACTGTACAATACAACAAAGAAAATAATATATTACAATCTTCCGAAATTCAAATTTTTAATTTTTTTTTTTTTAATCTGGTAGAAATGTTTAGAATCTGATAGAATTTTTTCGAATGCGGTTGTTAGGAAAAAGACTGTGATTCTGGAGTTGTGGAGCTTGTGCACGCGCCTGTGCGCGTTCGCGCGCTCCCGTGCATGTGCACGCCCCTGAAACAGTGCCAAACGGCCCCATTTAAGCCCACAGCGCCCAGCAGCCAGTGCTGTCCATTCTACAGCGTGTGAGTGTTCCTGAGTTACCTGATTGCCTGATTATCTGTTCCTGTGATCCGGCTTGACCTTGACCGTGTTGATTTCTGCCTGCACCGACCCCCAGCTTGCCAATGACAACTTTTCTGCCTAATCCCTGTGTACTTCTGCTGCCAGCCCGTTAACGACCCTGCCTGCACCTGACGACTCTTCTGCCTGAACCCTTGTACCGCATTGCCAGCCTGTTTCCGACCTGGCCTGTACGACCACCCGCTACCTGCACGAGCTTCACTGGACCTTCCATACCACCAGGGAACCTGTCCAGCCCTCATGCCCCCCTGAGCTCCTGTGCTCCCTGTCTGCTCTACCAGGGACCCTCGAACCAGGGCGGCAAGAGTGGTTGCTTCCTGCATAAGACAGACTCCACCACCAGGTGCGTGACGGACAACCATGTCTGAGTCTGCGCAGGGAGCACCCTCTGCCATGGATGAACTTTGTGTCCATCTGGCAGGCCTTACACGGGCAGTCCAGAGCCTGCAAGAAGGCTATACCCGGCTGGAAGAACAGGTTCAGGAGCTTGCTGCGCCTGCAGCCTCCGGAGCTGGTCAGACCACAGGTAGCACCATTGTGGCCTTGCCATCTAAGTTTGCGGGGGACTGACGCAAGTTCAGAGCCTTCAGGAACGCATGTGAACTGTACTTCGGTCTCAAGCCCCGTACCTTTTCACTTGAGGCCACGAAGGCGGGACTTGTTATCTCCCCCCTGCAGGATGAACCCCAGTCCTGGGCCCATAGACTTTGGGAACAGAGACCCCCAGAGGTTGCCACCCTAGCTGCCTTTTTCCGAGCAATGGCTCAGCTCTACGAGGATCCCCACCAGGCCTCTACAGCTGAAGCCACATTGCATGCCCTCCAGCAGGGCCGTCAGTCCATGGAGGACTATGTAGCGGAGTTCCGGAGGTGGAGTGCAGACACGGCCAGGAACAACGCTGCACTCTGTTACCAATTTCGCCTGGGCCTGTCTGAGTCCCTCAAGGACGAGCTGGCCCGCGTAGGTGTGCCCAACACCCTGGAAGCTCTCATCAACCTGGCAATCCAAATTGACCGGCGTCTCCGGGAACGCCGCGCCGAAAGAGCTTCGGCACCCTTACGTCCCACCTGGATGCTGGCCAGTGTCCCAAGATACCCAAGCCCGGCTCCTTTCCCATCAACGACCTCCTTCTCTCCCGTGGATCAACCAGAGCCCATGCAAATAGGGCTACTGCGCCCTTCCCTGACCCCTGAAGAGAGGCAACGGAGGTTCTCCCTGAATCTGTGCCTGTATTGTGGGGAACCGGGGCACGTAGTGAGATTCTGCACCGGCCAAGCGTGGTAAGTGCCCACCAGTTTCCTCAGCAGGAATGTCTAATATCCCAAGTCAGGTCTCTCACTTTGACCTCTCCCTTTCTCTACAGCTTCCCAGAGTGACTACCCAGGTCCTAGAAATTGTTGACTCCGGAGCATGCAGTTGCTTTGTGGATGAAGCCTAAGCAGCTGCTCATCACATACCTCTCTGACCCAAGACCCACCAGATGACCGTCCGCCTGGTGGATGTATCCCCCATCAAATCCGGCACCGTCACCCATGAAATCGATTCTCTCCTCGCCACCAGAGCTGACGGCCATCGGCAGTTGCTTTGTTTCATCCCCATTGTTTCCCGACATTTTGGGCCTGCCCCAGCTCCGGGACCATGACCCCAGTATTGACTGGACCACCGGAACTGTCAGCTTTTGGTCCAACTACTGCCAACGCTGCTTCCCGCATCCCAATGGCGCTACTCCCTCTCCGCTTAGCCTGAACCCGGATCCCGACTCTGACGTCCGGCTAGTTGTGCCCTCTGTCTATCACAACTTTCTAGATGTCTTCAGTAAGAAGGGGGCGGAGCAACTACCACCTCACAGGCTGTACGATTGCCCCATCGAGCTCCTACCCGGAGTGGAAGTACCCTTTGGGAGGATCTATCCCTTGTCCAAACCAGAGTTAGCGGCCCTCAAGGCCTATCTGGATGACAACTTGGATAAAGGCTTGAACTCCACGTCCCCTGCGGGAGCTGGCATCTTCTTTGTAGGAAAGAAGGATCGGTCTCTGCGACCTTGCATAGACTACAGGGAGCTCAACCAGATTACGGTTAAGAACCGCTATCCCCTAACCTTTGTTCCGGAACTGTTCCAGAGACTGGGCTCCGCTGTAGTCTTCACTAAACTGAAACTCCATGGGGCATACAACTTGGTCCGTATCCGGGAAGGCGGCGAATAGAAAACCCCTTTTTGCACTCGCTTTTGGCACCTTTCAGCACTTTGTAACTGATGTATTCTGGGACTATTTGGACTTGTTTGTCATCATTTACTTAGATGACATTTTGATTTTTTCCTCCTCCCTTGAGGAGCATCTTGACATGTCTCCTTAGTTTTGGGTTGTCTTCGGCAACACGGGCTCTATGCCATAGTGGAGAAATGCTTCTTTGAACAGTCCAGAATTCACTTCCTCGGGATAGTCATCTCCATAACAGGCATCAACATGGATCCACAAAAGGTCTCTACTAGAGTTGAGCGAACATCGACTGTAAAGTTCGGGTCCATCCCAGACTTTAGGGTGTCCATGCCCCGAACCCGGACATTTGAAAAAAAGTCCGGGATCGGGGTCAGTATTCGGGTATTTTTCGCGCCTTTTGTATAGCTGCAGGGCAACCAATCAACAAGCATTTCACTTGTTTGCCCTTAGAAGCCATCACAGCCATGCCTACTAATGGCATGGCTGTGATTGGGCAGTGCATCATGTGACCCAGCCTCTATATGAGGCTGGAGTCACGTAGTGCCGCGTATCAGATCGTCTCATACTAGAGTAGGGAGAGCTTCATGGCGGTGCTGTGAGGGAAAGATTAGTGTTCAGAACCATCTCATACTGCATTAGGGAGAGGTTCCTGTCTGTGCTGTGAGGGAAAGATTAGCGTTCAGAACTAGTGTTGAGCGAACTTTGGGGTGTCCGGAACCCGGACCTGAGCCCGAACATTTCAAAAAACGTTCGGGTTCTGGTAGTTGATCACGCATGTTGAATAGCTGCAAGGCAGCCAGTCAACAAGCGTTTGCCCTTAGAAGCCATCACAGCCATGCCTACTAATGGCATGGCTGTGAATGGCCAGTGCATCATGTGATCCAGTCTCTTTATAAGCTGGAGTCACTTGCTGCTGCAGTCACATGATCTCTGAGAATCTGACTAGTGTAGGGAGAGGAAGCTGCCAACGCTGTGAGGGACAGATTACAGATGTTTTCACATCTCATCCTGAGATTACTACTACTGTTGCTCTGAGGGACAGAGTGCAGATCTCACCCTGCATTACACAATGATCTGACTGGACTAGGTAGAGGCTTCTGCTTAGAGGGACAGATTATTGTTCTAAAATCATCTCCTAGTTCTATAGGGAGAGGTTCCAGCTGTTGCTTAGAGGGACAGATTATTGCTCAAAAATCATTGCCTACTCCTATAGGGCCAGGTTCCAGCTGTTGCTTTAAGGGACAGATTATTGTTCAAAAATCATCTCCTAATTCTAAAGGGAGAGGTTCCAGCTGTTGGTGTGAGCGGTGCACTTCTTGCACCAAAATAAAAAGTGCATCTACGTTGGTGTTTTCCAAAAAAAAGAAGGTATTAATTGGTATTAATAAATACTTAAATAGGGCTGCATAGTACATTTGCGGGCACAATGAGGAGAGCAAATAAGGGACGTGGTCATGGTGATGCTGGTGCTGCTGGTGTTGGTCGTGTTGGTGAAGCTCCTGTTGGAAGGAGAGGACATGGTCGATCTGTGCCAGCTACACTCACAAGTGAAACACCTTCCTCAGGTAGCCAACAGAACCTTCTCCGGTATACAGTCCTGCTCACCATTATTGGCACCCATGAAGTTTATGTACATATTGTGGAATATCTACTGAAGGAAATGTATCAAATTAACCAACATATTACTACAGATAGCTTGTGTTTGACAAAAAACTGTAAATGATAAATAACATTTAAAAAGATAAACATTATGAGGAAAACAGAGAAAACCATAATGCTTTCCTTGTCAGTGGTATTGGCACCCTTTGCTGCAAATCAGTATGGAAACCCAATTTGGCTCACCTGTTGCAGATCTCAAATGAGGATCACCTGTGATGAATTGCCTCCACCCATGTGACCCAAATTAGCCAATAAATGAACATTTTGGTTTTATAAAAAGCCACCTGTTATTCCCTCTTCATGTGTGACAATGGTAAAGACAAAGGAGCTGTCTGACGACACCAGAAATGCTATTATTT
>BLSH010250141.1:31814-70608 GCA_018402905.1 Glandirana rugosa
GTACACGTTCCACCTCAAGGTGGAACACCCGTACAGCGTATACTCCGCAACTCGCCCTTCCGGATTCAAGGCGACGTCACGTCTGTCCGCTCGTCGTCGTCCCACTCTTTCGGATTTCATGCGTGTCTGCCGGGCGTGAAATACGTCGCCGAGACTGTATAGGCTCATCAAAAAATCTTTTAAGAAATGGTGGTTTAAGTCGTGTACGCGGTCCGTTCCCTACACGCAGTTTGCCCGATCCGGGTCTCGGCGATGCTCTAAAGCGGGTAACAGCGTGTGGTGGTCCGGCCCGAACTCCGAGTCACCGTTGTTGGTGAGTAACCAGACAACAAGTTACGGGCAGGTGTCGAGGACGTGTCACACCCCAAGCCCGGCCTGGTGGTGTGCGACAATGGGCGAAATCTCGTAGCGGCTCTGGGCCTAGCCCGTTTGACGCACATCCCTTGCCTGGCGCATGTGCTGAATTTGGTGGTAAAGAATTTTCTAAAAAACTACTCGGATATGTCAGAGCCGCTGCATAAAGTGCGGGCCGTCTGTGCGTACTTTAGGCTTTCTCACCCTGCTGCTGCTCGCCTGTCTGCACTGCAGCGGAACTTAGGCCTTCCCGCTCAACGCCTCATATGCGACATGCCCACAAGGTGGAACTCCACCTTGCACATGCTGGAGAGACTGTGCGAGAAGCAGCAGGCAATAGTGGAGTTTCAGCTGCAGCACGCACGGGTCAGTCGCTCTGCGGAACAGCAACACTTCACCACCAACAAGTGGGCCCCCATGCGAGACCTGTGTAGCGTATTGCTGTGTTTTGAGTACTCCACCAACATGGCCAGTGCCGATGACGCGGTTCTCAGCGTTACTATCCCACTTCTATGTCTCCTTGAAAAAACACTTCGGGCCATGATGGAAGAGGATGTGGCACAGGAGGATGAGGAGGAGGAGGAGGAAGAGGGGTCATTTCCACGGTTATCAGGCCAGTCATTCGCAAGTGGCTCGGAGGGTGGGTTCCTGCACCAGCATAGGCCAGGTCAAAAATATTCAAGCCAGTGCACAGTTCTGGAGGACGAGGAGGATGAGGAAGATCATGAGAAGGTGGAGGAATCGCAGCAGGGTGGCACCCAACGCAGCTCGTGGGCATCACTGGAGCGTGGTTGGGGGCATACGGAGGACACAGATGATATACCTCCCACAGAGGACAGCTTGTCTTTGCCTCTGGGCAGCCTGGCACACATGGCCGACTACATGCTGCAGTGCCTGTGCAACGACAGTCGAGTTTCCCACATTGTAACGTGTGACGATTACTGGGTGGCCACCCTGCTGGATCCCCGTTACAAGGACAACGTACCGTTCTTAATTCCCTCACTGGAGCGTGATCGGAAGATGCGCGACAAGCGCACGCTGGTAGACTTGCTGCTGAGGGCATTCCCAAATGACACCGGGGGCTCAGTGGAAGCACAAGGCGAAGGCAGAGGAGGAGGAAGAGGCCGCCAACGCAGCTGTGGCACCGCCAGCACCTCAGAAGGCAGGGTTAGCATGGCCGAAATGTGGAAAAGCTTTGTCAGCAGCCCGCCACAACAAACGGCACCACCAGCCGATAGACAAAGTCTTAGCAGGAGGCAGCATTTCAGCAACATGGTGGAACAGTATGTGTGCACACACCTACACGTACTGACTGATGGGTCTGCCAGATTCAACTTCTGGGTCTCCAAATTGGGCACATGGCCTGAGCTTGCCGTTTATGCCTTGGAGGTGCTGGCCTGCCCTGCAGCCAGTGTATTGTCTGAACATGTGTTTAGCACGGCAGGGGGCGTTATCACAGACAAGCGCAGCCGCCTGTCCACAGCCAATGTGGACAAGCTAACGTTTATTAAAATGAACCAGGCATGGATCCCACAAGAATTGTCTGTACCTTGTGCAGAATAGACATTTAGACCGGACTCACACAGCCATTCGTATACTTGGTTTTTGAATATGTTTCAATATTATAAACCAAGTATAAACAAAAAAAAAAACAGTGTTGGCTACCTCCTCCTACTCCTCCACCATCGCCAATTCCACCTACACTGCCACGGTCATTGCCTAGTCAACCTCTAGGCTCCTACTCCACATCCACCCCCCTTCCCATTTTTTTTTTATTTGATTTTAATTTATTTTCCCTATCCCCATTTTTTTGTAGGGCACTTGCCCTACTCTTAACCCAATTTTACTTCCTTTTGCAGCCCTCTAGCACTTGCCAGAACTTTGTTACAGCCATTTTTGTGCCTAAAAGTTCAGGTCCCCATTGACTTCAATGGGGTTCGGTGTCCGGGATAAAGTACGGGTTGAGTTCGGTACCAAACCCGGACTTTGTCCCGAAGTTCGGCCGAACCCACCGAACCTGAACATCCGGGGGTTCGATCAACTCTAGTGCAGAGTGAGGTGGGCACAGAGTGAGGTGGATGCAGAGAGTGAGGTGGGTGCAGAGTGTAGGCCCCCCCAGATTCCAGTGCAGAGTTACACTGCCCTCTCCCTCCTGATTTCAGTCCAGCACTTCTCCCCACAAGTAGAAGGCTCTCCTCCCACAGCCCCCACCCCAGGATTCCATACAGAGTTTTCCTCTGCCCGCTGCTCACAGTCAGCACGTTGTGCCTCGAGGCTGCTTCCCTTTAGCAGATTCCCCGCCCCTTCCTCCTCTGCTCTCATAGGCACTGAGGGGCCGCAGGGGGGAGGAGTGATGCCGCTTGTAAATACAGAAGCAGCACTTCTGTATTTACAAAGTGACAGTAGCAAACAGCCTGCATGTGGCTGAACTTCGGAGGGCAACGCTGGGCTCAAGGGATAGGTAGCGCAGAGCCCCCAACAATGACTGGACCCTGGGCACCTGCCCCTTTTACCCTGCAGTAAAGACGACCCTGGTGTCCACGTATCAACATTTTCCAAGGGTGGAGCAACTTCTGGCAAAGTCAACACAACTCCACTAACACATTTTTGTAATCCACTTTTGGTCAAGATGAATGTATTAGTCTGAGGATATCACCAATAATATCTAGGATCAGGCAATTGCAAAGGCTTCCCACTTGAGCCGGTAGAACTGCAAGAGGGAAAGCCGCTCCAGGTGGAAATAATAACTCCAAAAGGCTGTGTGCACGTCCGGTCCGTGAGCCGATAATATGGAATCCAAAAACAGCAAGTTGACAGCACCACAAAAACCTCTGAAGAAGTTGTGTTTGTGATAAAACAGCATACACGTAAATCACATCGTAGTCCATAGGAAGTACATCATAAGGCACTAAAACGATTGACGCGTTTCACGGGAATTCACACCCGCTTAGTCATAATCTTCCCACTTGAGCCATTAGTGCTCATATAATGCTGTATATCCTTTTGGTTAGGCTGACAAATGATTACACAGTCAAAGTTGATGAGGTGACCATATCCCCAGGTCTGTAGGATGTTTGCATACTTCTCAGCACATTGTGGTGACATCTTCTTCAATTCACCACAAAGTGGAATATTTAAGTAACTCCAGATAGCAGCATCAATCCATTGCATTCTCTTTTCCTGAATCTCCTTTTCCAAATAAGCAGGCACATATGGATATAGGTAGCCATATTCCTCAGCCACCCTCTTTATGACAATCCTCTGTATCCTGGACAGCCTAGGCAGTGTTTTGGGATCTCCACACCCAGGTAGAATCTGCACATTGGCATAGCTCCCAACTGTCCTTGATTTGGAGGGACTGTCCCTCATTGGGAACAATTTCCCTCCATCCCTCATTGCTCTTCATTTGTCCCTCATTTTGGTCTGATGCATATTCCTATATATAAAATGCACTATTTATCTATCAAAATTTTTTTAAAAATGCAAAACCTTTCATCCAAGTTCTAAATTGCTGCATGTGTACATTTAAAAAGCCAATATAAAGAAATAATAGTGGTAAAAAAAGCACTTGTGGGTTTCACTAATAATTTTTTTGTATAATTCTCCTTTAAGGGGGCGTGGCGTGGGGTGTGTCCTATGCCTACACACTTTTGCAAATAGGTGTCCCTCATTCCCGTCTCAGAAAGTTGGGAGGTATGCATTGGAACCTATGCCTAGTAAGGGTATCAGGCTTACAGGGAAGTTTAACAGACAGGAACAGTTTAGGCTTAGCAGTCTTAGGAATTTGGGCCCATGTTTGCCCACCACTCTTCCTCAAATGAATTTGCAAGGGACAAGTGTGGTACCACATCAGTAGACAGTCCAATTTTTACACTGGAGGCCTTAATAGGGAGGATCTCATTCTCCTCTACATCACAAGGTTGTTCCTCATCACTATCAGTCCACTTTCAGGCCAGGGCAAAGTGTTTGAGAACAGTTTGGAATAAGATCAGATGGAATATCTGAGTCGGATACAGTGGTGGCCTATGCATTGAGGGCACACGGGCCCCGCCCCTATCCCTGCCACCGCCCCCTATCCATGCGCCCGCCCCCTTTCAGGACACTGGGTGCATGGATTACTATGGCGGGGATGGGGCAGGATTGTGGTTGTTGAAGCACATGATTAGAGCCAGAGGCTCTAATTGGCTTCATCAAAGGGTGGGCTCAGATTGCAGAGAGAGCACCCCGATCCCACCCAATTGTTTAAACACAGACAATGAATTTTTGATATTTTCACAGTACAGTGCTTCCCCTCCAATCAGGAGGCAGGTTGGGGAGACCTGTTTCCCGATTGGCCAACGCGCTAAGCAGTCCTATTGGATTCCTAGCGCTGTGGAAGAGGAGGCATGCTGGAGTGTAAAAAAATGAATAGGGACACATTTTTACCAGTGGGCGGGGCCGTATTATAATAAAGGGGCAGGGGCATCCGTTTGTAGGTGTGTCAAGAAAAAAAGTGAGTAAAGCAGCGCGCTTGAAGGGGGTGTGGCTCAAATGGGGTGTGGTTCGAGTCTGAGATGAACGACAGATGGAGGGAGAAAGAAATAAATAGGGAGGTAAGGAGAGAGAAGGAAGGAAAGAGAGGGATGGAGGTACAGCAGGTCCAGATACTACACCACAATACAATATGTGTATTCCCTTACAGTGTAACAATCAGCAGATAAAGATTCTCCAAACACCTGGTGTTGGCGCTTTAATCATCCCGGCACCATGGTGTCAGGATGATTGAAGCGCATTTTTTCTAATATTACATTGTAATATAAAATGAAATAGTTCAACTCACCATAATGCAGAATTGGTGGGAGCCCCGAGTGTGTCACTTGCCACGTTGCCTGCCAGAAGATGCAGCTTGTCAATTGCCATGTTGCCTCCCACCAGATGCAGCTTGTCAGTTGCCGCGTTGCCTGCCAGATGATGCAGCTTGTCACTTGTCACGTCGCCTGCCACCAAATGTAGCTTGTCACTTGCCCCGTTGCCTGCCAGATGATGCAGCTTGTCACGTCGCCTGCCACAAAATACAGCTTGTCACTTGCCACGTTGCCTGCCACCAGATGCAGCTTATCAATTGCCACATCACCTGCCAGATGACGCAGCTTGTCACTTGCCACATCGCCTGTCACCAAATGCAGCTTGTCACTTGCCACGACGCCTGCCACCAGATGCAGCTTGTCAATTGCCACTAGATGCAGTTTTTGTCACTTTGTCACCACAGATGCAGCTAGTCCATGCTTCTCTGTCTTTGTGGTCCCTGTGTCCCCAGGGGGGGATGGTAGTTCCTTTGTCCCCAGGAGGGGGGTTTGGTGGTCCCTTTGTCCCCAGGGGGGATCTGGGGTCTCACACTGACCTGTACAGTGCATCAGTGGCTGCCGGCACTTAGAAAGTCTCCACCGCCATTGTGAAAAAGGTCAGAGCTTGTGCAGCAAGGAAGAAATAAGAGGCGGAGCCCGAGCAGCTGCCAATGGGGCAGTTGCTTTCATTGCCGCCGGGGCTTTGCCTCTTATTTCTTCCTTGCTGCACGAGCTCTGACCTTTTTTATAATTACGGTGGAGACTTTCTTAGTGCCGGCGGCCGCGGACCTCTAGCGGCCGGCAGCGAAAAATAGGGATAAAACAAATTTCTCTGGACATTTCCTGGGAATCATTAAGGCCCGGGAAAAAGGTCTGAATCCCGAGAATGCCCCGGGAAAATAGGGACTGTTGGCAAGTATGGTGTAGATATCTCTATGCCTATGAACACTTGACAGTGGTCTCCCCTGCTTACATGCTCTTTGCCTGTGTTTCTCCAGCTACCTGAGCCTTTAGATGGGTATTATAGTGCTTTCATTATATCTTAGGTTCCAGCCCACCTGCACCGTTTAAATTGCCACATGCATCCATGGTACCCTGCTTCACGGACTGCATTACAGTAGTGGCCCCACAGTGCTCAGCATTGTCAATATTTCATGTGACACAGAGATCAGATGTGTGTTGTGGTCCGATCCTGCAGTCATTTGTATGCAGATTGGGGTGAAGTTCAGCTGATATCCCCGCTTCACCCTCACCAGAAAGTTGTCAGGTGATCCACCTACTTGTCTGGCCGATTATAGTACAGCCAATGTCATTGTCCTTGTTTCCTCCTCATTCTGGATGCGGAGATTGGGGGATTTCTCTGATTGCATTTGGGCGAGAGAGAGAGTGGATCATCCGGGGAATGTGTGCATAGATGAGATCTATCAATCAGCTCTGTCCATCAATGTGCTGATAATCCTCGAAGGCTGCTAACTGCACTTGTTTGCAGTTGTCTATGCATGGTTTACAGTTGTCTGTAATTGTAGATATTGGGGAGCTTTGTTTAAAAATGTAGAAATCAGAAAATAAACATGTGTTCTTGTTTGAGCCAAGGCTGCAGTTTTATGAATTTAGCAATCTGTTTTATTCTTTTTATCAGCATATCCCACTTTCCTGGCTCAGCCTCATGCCAGCATGACCTTGGGTCAACCCCTCCCCTTGACCCTGTATAGGACACCCTGAACTAGCACATAAAAGCAGGCAGTACTTGGCACATGATGTTCTTATTCTGTCCTTGCTCCCCTGAAGAGGCATTCTCCTGGTGCCGGAGATGGTCACATGCATAAAATGCTATAAGTCGCATGGTAAGGGCAGCAATCCTGGGCTTTAGAGATCTTAGGTGTATACAGGGCTGGCACAAGCATAAGGCCACTCAAGCGGCTGTCTGGGGGCGCCAGCATATGAGGGGTGGTAAAATAAATCCCCAGTCACTTGCTGCGCCCACACTGACTGGTCATTTCTAACTGGAATCTGTCCTTAGACACAGATCCAGGCAGAACCAATCACTGTAGTGCCTCCTATGCCATCTAAATCGCATGTGCAGCTTCCCCCCTGACGAGCACCCCCCATACAAAGTACTATGCAATGTGTGGTCCAGTCCAGCCCTGCAGCACTCAGGAGGAGGGGCCGCTCCTTGTTCTGACAGGAGGGCTACTTTAGTTTAGTTTTCACTCAGTCAGATTTGCAGGACTGAACTTTTCACACCGGACTCTGCACTGTCTGCCAACACCAGCTGGACTGCCTCCCCTCCTATCTCACTCCTATTTCTATTACAGGCTGCATGGAGGAAAGACACTGGGTGAGTCACTGTCTAAAGTCGGCTGTGTTCTGGAGGATGGAATCTGGCATCACTTTATACGTGCTCTGTAGAGTTGAGCGAACACCTGGATGTTTGGGTTCGGTGGGTTCGGCCGAACTTCGCAAAAAAGTTTGGGTTCGGTACCGAACTTGACCCGAACTTGACCCAAACCCCATTGAAATCAATGGGGACCCAAACTTTTCGGCACAAAAATGACTGTAAAAAAGTTCTGGAATGTGCTAGAGAGCTGCAAAAGGTAGTAAAATGATTTTAGAACAATAATCTGTCCCTTACAGCAACAGCAGGAACTTGACCCAATAGAACTAGGAGATGATTTTAGAACAATAATCTGTCCCTCTAAGCAGTAGACTCTATCTAGTCCAGTCAGATTGTTCTGTAATGCAGGATGAGATGTTATTAGATCTGCAATCTGTCCCTAAAAGCAGCAGTAGTAATCTCTACCTAGTCCACAATCAGATCGTTCTGTAATGCAGGATGAGATGTTATTATATCTGCAATCTGTCCCTCACAGCGCCAGCAGCATCCTCTCCCTACACTACCCAGAGAGCATGTGACATGCAGCACTAAGAGACTCCAGCTTATAAAGAGGCTGGGTCACATGATGCACTGGCCAATCACAGCCATGCCATTAGTAGGCATGGCTGTGATGGCTTCTAAGGGCAAACCAGTGAAACGCTTGTTGATTGGCTGCCCTGCAGCTATTCAACAGGCAGGATCAAATACCCGAACCCAGAACCCGAACCTTTTTTTAAAGGTCCGGATCATGGACACCCCAAAGTTCGGTACGGACCCGAACTTTACAGTTCAGGTTCGCTCAACTCTAGTGCACTGGGCTCTGAGCTGTCCCTGCTCCAGTAGATGTTTTTTGGCATGATAGATTATATGCATAGGATACACAGCCCCTCTTCTTTCCTGCTCCTCAGTAGTCTATCTGCAGATGTGATGTATAATAAGATGTACTATTAGGCCCCTTTCACATGGGCAGACTCTGGTTCAAATCCTCCTGTTCAGCAGGAACACTTTCTCCTGATCCCCATTGAGCAGGTGGATGACCGGTCTGTGTCTGCTCCGCTGTGCAGAGTGGACACGGGCAGAGCTTGCTCTCCTCTGTGGGCAGTTGGATGTAAACGATGTTAGAGTGTTCTGCGCAAATGGAAAGGAATACTCAATTTCTGTTAGAGCTGCTGCCTCCACCGAAAAAACTCACCTGAATGAGGTTTTCATGATAAATATATGAATTATTGATGGAAATAGGCGCTGCTCTATGATAGGTGTTATTCCAACAAAACACTGAAAGGACCATTAAGGTCGTGTATGCTGTAATATTGGAAATGAGTCCTAGACGACTGTCAAGTTAGATATCAACTGGAAATGGGCCCTGTTTGATATGTGTGACTATTAGGTACGATATCATATGTTCTAATAGGTGCTGTTGCCAAAAATACCCAAAGTGCTACTGGAATAAATGAATTAAATGTAGAAGGTGATTGGAAAAATGATAGAAAAAAAGTGGGTGAATGAATAAATATACATGTGAAAAAAAAATATATCCAAAAAATTAATTAAGAATAATTAATTCCAATTAATTAATGAAATCCTGATTTGTACAAAGAATCATATATTATTAAAACATGAATAACCAAAAAAAAACAAAAAAAGGTGCCGTTCAAAAAAATATACTATTTAAATACTCTATTAAGTATTTGAGCAAGGGATAAAAAAAAATGATTTAAGTGCAAGGTGCTGTGCAATGGTCCGTGCAACAATAAACACTCTATGTGCAATTCCTTTTAATAGCTTTCCTCCAAATAGTCTGCTGCCACAAATTGCTAGGAACAATCTTCAAGGTGCTTATCAGGTGACTCAAAATTCACTTCAATCGTGATCCACTCTGTGCTCCGCGCCCCCCAATGCCCAGAACACTCACCAGACCACTCATGATTCTTTGTACAAATCAGGATTTCACTTAATTAATTGGAATTAATTATTCTTAATTCATTTATTGGATATATTTTTTTTTCACATGTATATTTATTCAGTCACCCACTTTTTTTATATCATTTTTCCTATCGCCTTCTACATTTAATTAATTTATTCCAGTAGCACTTTGGGTATTTTTGGCAACAGCACCTATTAGAACATATGACATCGTACCTAATAGTCACACATATCAAATAGGGCCCATTTCCAGTAGAAAACGTGATATCTAACTTGACAGTCGTCTAGGACTCATTTCCAATATTACAGCATACATGACCTTAATGGTCCTTTCAGTGTTTTGTTGGAATAACACCTATTAGAACACCTGACTACTATCATAGAGCAGCGCCTATTTCCATCAATAATTCATATAGTTGGATGTAAATGAACCTTGTGTCCGTTTACATCCAATTTTTATCCAATCAGCTAGACGGATGGGGAATGGATCCCAACCCCATCTGTTTTTAACACATCAGATTGGATGCAAGCAGGTGTAAATGGACACATGTTCATTTACATCCACCTCTCCATAGAGAATGGATGGTCCAATCGAGTCCACCTGAAAAACAGACAGGTAGACTCAATCAGAACATCTGTGGGAAAGGGGCCTTAAGGATCCTTTCACACACACGGACCATTCATCAGTTCATCAGTTCCGTCACATCAAAACGGATGAAGTATTCGTGCGTTTTTCATCTGTGGTCATCAGTTTTTCATCCGTTTTTTTTTAACCACTTCAGCCCCGGAAGGATTTCCAGCTTTAGGACCGGAGCCCTTTTTGCAATTCGGCGCTGCGTCGCTTTAACTGAAAATTACGCGGTCGTGCAACATTGTACCCAAACAAAATTTGCGTCCTTTTTTTCCCACAAATAGAGCTTTCTTTTGGTGGTATTTGATCCCCTCTGCGTCATTTCTGATCGCCGCTATAAACAAAAGAAGAGCGACAATTTTGCAAAAAAAAACCAAATTTCTTACTTTTTGCTAGAATACAAATCCCAAAAAAAAATATAAAAAAACATTTTTTTTCACCGTTTTTGGCCGATTTATATTCTTCCTCATATTTGCGATCAAAAAATCGCAATCAGCGTTTATTGATTGGTTTGTGCAAAAGTGGTCGCGTTTACGGATGATGAGAATTCATTTTTGGGGTTTTTTTTTTTTTTTACTAATAATGGCGGCGATCTGCGATTTTTAGCAGTACTGCGATATTTCAGCGGACATGTCGGACTATTTTGACACTTTTTTGGGACCATTGGCATTTATACAGTGATCAGTGCTATAAAAATGCACTGATTACTGTGTAAATGCCATTGGCAGTGAAGGGGTTAACTTGCAGGGGGCGCTGTAAGGGTTAACTGTGTTCCCTGGGCGTTCTTACTGTGGGGGGACTGCCCTAGCTGGGGAAGGGAAGTGGTCACAGCCTTCGTATACAGGAAGGCTGTGATCACAGCCCTTCCCCCTTCACAGAACGGAGGTCCGTGTTTACATACACGGACCTTCGCTCCGGGGGGGGGGGCCATCGCGGGTAGCCGGCGGCAATCGAAGCCGCCGCACCCGCTCCCTGGCCTTCCCCGAACACAGTGAGCGCGCGGGCGCGCCTCCGGCGGCGCGCGCTCACAGTGCGCGTTATCGCAGCCGCCGTCGTATGACGGCGATTTGCGATGACGAGCCACTTTGTCGCCGGCAACCTGCGGTTGGCGGTCAGCGAGTGGTTAAATCCACTAAAAATGCAAAAACGGATGAAAAACTGACCGTTCGTCCACTTACATCCGTTTTTCATCCGATCCGTTTTTTTGACGGATGAAAAATAGGACTTTCAGACGTTCAAAAAAACGCATGTTGACGGAAGCGGATGAAAACGGATGCAAATGGATGATCATCCGTTGTCATCCGTTTTTCCATAGAGTTACATTGATGTCCGTTTTTCATCCGTCAACGGATGGATGAAAAACAGACAAACGGTCCGTATGTGTGAAAGGGGCCAAAAATGGTAGCAAACTGCAGCAGTTTAAAAAAAAAAAAAAACCTGCAAGACAACAGCATAATGTGCTAGTATGCATCGCATACTAGCACATTATGAAATACTTATCTTGGAACGAAGCTCTCCAGTGGTGCACTGTCATCACTGACAGGGCTTCCATGTTCACCACTTATTCCTTCCAGGTTCACATGCTCTAGCTATATGAACGGCCAAGCTGCGATGAGGTCTCGGTTGTGCCCTCGGTTCCAGCATGTCACTCTGAAGGTGTGGCACAGTATTTCGGACCTTCAAAGCACATGCACCAGTGATGTCGCTGCCGGCATGCAGGCTGACTGTCTCCTAAACACCACGGGTTTAGGAGATATTCGCTGTACCTACAGGTATTATAGGCTTACCTGTAGGTAAAAATCACAAAGTGGACTTTACTACCACTTTCAGCCCGGGTTCAGACTTGTGTGATCCTCAGAGATCACATGTGATTCACCCAATCACATGCGTTCTCTGAGCAGTGCAAGTTCAGCCATACAGTTGTATGGCTGAACTCACATTAGACCAGAACAAATCTGGGGGTGTCATTAACTTTGTAATGACACCCGCAGCAGTTCACAGAAAGCAGTGTGACCTGACTGGGGGAGAGAAGCGATGCGGGAACCGACTCTGTAATCGCCCTGCTTCCTGCATCTCTCCTATGTGAACCCGGGCTAAAGGTAAACCTTGTACGTTGCAATGTGAACAACACAGTTTTATATTACATCTCAATCAGAACACTTTTGAGGCTTTAACCACTTCAGCCACGGAAGGATTTCCAGCTTTCAGACCGGAGCCCTTTTTGCGATTCGGCACTGCGTCACTTTAACTGAAAATTGCGCGGTCGTGCGACGTTGTACCCAAACAAAATTTGCGTCCTTTTTTCCCCACAAATAGAGCTTTCTTTTGGTGGTATTTGATCACTGCTGCGTCATTTCTGATCGCCGCTATAAACAAAAGAAGAGCGACAATTTTGCAAAAAAAACCCAAATTTCTTACTTTTTGCTCAAATACAAATCCAAAAAAAAAATATAAAAAAACATTTTTTTCACCGTTTTTGGCCGATTTTATATTCGTCCTCATATTTGCGATAAAAAAAATCGCAATCGGCGTTTATTGATTGGTTTGCGCAAAAGTGGTCGCGTTTACGGATGATGAGAATTAATTTTTGGGGTTTTTATTTTTTTTATTTTTTACTAGTAATGGCGGCGATCTGCGATTTTTAGCGGTACTGCGATATTTTAGCGGACATGTCGGACCATTTTGACACTTTTTTGGGACCATTGGCAATTATACAGCGATCAGTGCTATAAAAATGCATTGATTACTGTGTAAATGCCATTGGCAGTGAAGGGGTTAACCTGCAGGGGGCGCTCTAAGGGTTAACTATGTTCCCTGGGCGTGTTCTAACTGTGGGGGGACTGCCCTAGCAGGGGAAGGGAAGTGGTCACAGCCTCCACGTACAGGAAGGCTGTGATCACAGCCCTTCCCCCTCACACAGAGCGGAGGTCCGTGTTTACATACACGGACCTCCGTTCCTTCACTCCGGGGGGGCCATCGCGGGTAGCCGGCAGCAATCGAAACCGCCGCACCCACTCCCTGGCCCTCCCCGAACACAGTGAGCGCGGGCGCGCGCCTCCGGCGGCGCGCGCGTGCGCTCACTAGGCTCTGTCCCGCGGTCGCCGTCGTATGACGGCGATTCGCGTTACAGAGCCACTTTGTCACCGTCAATTGCCGATCAGCCGTCGGCAAGCGGTTAAAGTAGAACTAACAGCAAAAAAGGAGGGTTATAACCCCTGCCAGCTTTTTTTTTTGCTTTCTGTGCGGGAAGGGGGGATTTGGTACAATGGGGGGGGGCACCAAAATGTACCTTCGCCTCTGTAGGCAAAAATCCTTGCACCGGCCCTGGGTGTATATGTGAAGGTTCCAGACTCTCTACAGTGGCCAGTTTATTGTTAGGACTATGTCTCCTTTTCGTTTGCACACTTTAGGGCTATCTTGCAGATAGGGAATCGCGTGGTGAGGAGCTAGGAACACAGAGTGTCCTCCATGTTCCTCCTCCTTCTTCCTGCTTCTGCGTTCCACTGACCGGAATGACGTTACCGCGCCTTCCCTGATTGGCTGAGCGGGCGCAGCTGTGATTGGTTGGCCGGCGGCCACGTCTGATTGGCCGTTTCAGGGGAGGTGGCGAATTTAAAGCAGGAAATCGATATGTGGGTTTGTGGCTGTCAGTGTATTTCACTTGGAGCGCAGACCGGTTAGCAGCAGCTATACTGACAATCTCCATTTGCTGCTGTTCAGGGGAATATTTAGGAGGCTACTGAGCCGGTGAGTACCTGCGCTGGGGGATAATGTATATATATTATCTAGAGAGGCATACAGAAAGATGGGTTTAGCCCAGGATGAGCATGCCAGCCCCAGTTTAAGAGGCACCGAAGACTGAAAGGTAAGGGACTTCTGGGAACTCATTTGTTTTTATTTAAGTACACCTCCTGACAGGTTGATGTAGTTCCCTTATTCCAGGGGTAGAGGTTCCTCTCTCAGGAGTCATAAAAGGGCAATTTCTTCTTCAAGCAATCATCGTTCTCCATCCCCCAGGATTCCTCACTCTAAAGCCAAATCCAAGTGACACCATGTCAGGCACAGTCCTTCCTCTGGCTCCCCAAGATCGATTGGTGGCCAACCTACAGGTCATGGCCCTTCGCCCTTGGCTGAGGTCTGCTGGGCTTGTGGCGCTGAGTCATTACCATCTAAACGTCTGTGTGAGACATGCTTTAGAGATGCAGGACAGTCAAGCCAGTCGGTTACAGAAGATATTAGAGCGTATATTAAGAAGGCGGTGGAAGAAGGAGTGAAGGCACTAGTACCAGTCCCTGCTGTTCCTGTGAGGTCAGGCCGTAGGACGAGAGGAATTGAATCCCCGGGATCGGGTGTGGTTAGCTCGGATTCGGATGCAGACTTTTCAGGGGGCCCAGAGACTCATATTCCTTTGACTTTGCTCTAGTACCATCCTTTATAATCGCAGTAAAGCAGGCGATTGAGTGGGAGGAAGAGCCTGGGAGCTGCCAGGAACCCAAGAGATACTATCCAAATTTAAAGAGAGAGCTTCCAAAATTTCTGTTTATAGTGGAGATTAAGGATCTGATGGAAGAGGAGTGGTCCAAACCGGACAGGAGGTCGCCTTTGCAGAATAGAGTAACCAAGTTATATTAATTTAAGCAATCGGAGGTGGATTCTTGGATATACTCCCCCCCCCCTAGTTGATGCGTCCCTGCAATGCCTAGCAAGACATATCACCTTGCCCTTGGAGGAGATGGTCTCATTCAAAGATGCTATAGAGAGGAAGGCTGATTCGGAGTTGAAGAAGGTATTTACTACGGCTGGTGCCGCTTGCAGGTCAGCAGTGGCATTGACCTCAATTGCCAGGGCCATAAAGGTCTGGTCGGCAAACGTGGAATCATCTCTGGATACCCAGGTAGAAGAAGACCTTCTATCTGCCAGTTTGCAAGGCCTGAAGTTATCAGCTGAGTTCTTGGCAGAGGCAGCAGTTGATTTGGTTAGATTTACCACCCGTATTATGGGCCACTTGGTCACGGATAGACGGGCTCTTTGGCTGAAGCACCTGTCTGCGGACTTGGCTTTGAAACAGGCATTGTGTTCAGTTCCCTTTTCGGAGGGCACGCTCTTTGGCAAGACACCGGAGGACGCTATCCGCTGAGTGATGGGGGAAAATCAGGTCTCATGCCCCAGGATCGAAAGTGTAATCGTCAGTCCTTTCGTTTTGGTAGAAGAACCAGGGACCAGTACAAAGAAGCAAGATCTTATCGACCAGGCAAGGAATTCTCTCGATTCTTGTGATGGTCACGGGAGCCTTCACCGATCAATCTAGGGGTAAAGCCCCTGAACCTGGGAAGACTGCAGCAAAGTCTTTCTGAAAGGCAGCCTGCTCGGGGACTGCCAGTAGGGGCAAGATTAGCAGCCTACGGCAGTGTCTGGGCAGAGAGAATAGAGGACGTTTGGGTCTTGGAGGTGGTGCAAAAAGGTCTTTGCCTTCAGTTTCAAAGGGCACCTTCAGGCAGAATCTGGATAACTACAAAGACGCCCTCCTGGCCGGAAAAGTGATCTGCTCTCGAGTCATGCATAAGGGAGTTGATTGTTTTTCGAGCTATTTTTCCAGTGCCAGAGAGAGAGCACGTCAAGGAATATATTCCCCGATTTTCCTCGTCCGAAAGTTGTCAGGCAAGTGGCGCCCGGTTTTGGACTTAAAGAAGTTGAACTCCTTTCTGAAGCCAGTCATTCCGGATGGAGTCCCTGAGACCTATTTCAACTTGTCAGGGCAACTGGATGGTTTCCGTGGACCTGGAAAATGCATACTTCCATATTCCAATATCTGAAAGTCATCAGCGCTTTCTTCGTTGTGTATATGCAGGCAGCTATTTTCAATTCCGATGCCTTGCTTTTGGTCTAAGTTCAGCACCCAGAACATTTACCAAGGTCCTGGTAACAGTAATCGCTTACCTTCGTCAACAGGGAGTAAGAGTGTTCCATTATCTGGACTATGTGCTAATCCTTGGCCAGTCCAGAAGCCTCCTATTACAGCACCTAGATCTTGTTCTCACCAACTTGGCGCAGTTTGGGTGGATGGTAAACATGGAAAAGAGCCAGCTCAATCCATCCCAGACACTGTACTGGAGTGTGTTGAAAGACATGCCTAAGAATACCAAAGTATTCCTGCCAGAGGACAAAATAGTTTGCATATCAGCAGAAGCGGCGGGGATGGAAGCTTCTCCAAAGATTACGGTCCACAAGGGGGTGAGTTTTTTGGGGAGCCTGACGTCTTGCATTCCGGAATTACCATGGGCCCAGTGGCATACGAGGAGGTTTCAGTTTGCCTTGCTCAGCCAATGACACCGTGGCTCGCTTCATCAGAAAGGTCACAAGCCTCAATTCATCTAAAAAGATCTTCAATGGTGGTCAAGGAGGGACAACCTGTCCCAGGGCAGGTCCATCAACCCAGGGGATTGGATAACCATCACAACGGATGCCAGTCTCCAGGGTTGGGGGGCTAATTGCCAGGGGTTCGAGACCCAAGGGAGGTGGCCTTGAGTTCAGTTTTCCTCCAACCTGATGGAGCTCAGAGTGGCCAAGGAGGCTTTGAGATCATTTCTTCCCATAATTCAAGGCAAAAGGGTGAAACTACTTATGGACAACAAGACGGCAGTCGCCTATGTAACCAAACAAGGGGGAACACGGAGTCTGCGTCTCCTTCAGTTATCTGCGGAAATCTTTGAGTTCGCTGAAAAGAATCTCATGGATTTGACGGCAGCATATCTCCCGGGGGTTCAAAACACCACAGCAGACCTCCTGAGTCACAGGTTTTCCGACAACACAGAGTGGATGCTGAATCCCAAGTATCTGGAGATAATCTTTCGTCAATGGGGAATGCCCGAGGTGGACCTGATGGCGAAAAACTGCCAAGTTCCACGTTTTTTTTCCCGATACCACGGTCCGCATGCGATAGGACAGGATGCCCTCTCCCAGAAGTGGGACTTTAGCCGAGTTTACATATTTCCACCGAAGGCCCTAATTCTCAGGTGTCTGCTGAAGATTATGGAAGACAAAGTACGGGCAATAATGATCGCCCTGTTTTGGCCGAGGAGGCCAATGGTTTGCCCTCCTCTGGCACCTGGCAGAGTGCCCTCCAGTCAAATTACCGCAGTTCCGAAACATGCTTCTACGAAACAGCCAGTATCATCCCAATCTAGCTTGTCTAGCCTTGACTGCATGGCTGTTGAACTGGAAAAATTGACTAATCTAAATCTATCAGATTCAGTGGTGACGACCTTGTTGGCGGCAAGGGAACTGTCACGTATCACCGAATATGGAGACAGTTTGAGATATTTGCTTTCCAAAACGGGTTAAGCTGGATCTAAAGTCTATTCTGCAAATATACCTGTTGCGAACACAGTCATTTAGGAAATCAGATGCTCTTTTTGTATACCCAAGCGGTCCTAAGAGAGGTATGCCTGCATCACCAAGAGTTCTCATCATGGATCATGAAGACAATCCAGGCAATGTATTTTCTAGAAGGCCTCTCTCCTCCTGGGAAGATCCGTGCTCATTCGGCCAGGGCGATTTCATCCTCCTGGGCGGCTAGGTGCAAGGTGTCGGCGGAACGAAATTTGTAAAGCAGCAAGCTGGAGTTCTCCCAACACTTTCATTAAGCATTACAAGCTGGATATTACCTCTCGTTCCTATACCATGGGAACTTCTATTCTATCTTCTGCCCTTGTCCTTAAGCAGCACCTGGCGTTTAATTGTATTTCTTGCCCTCCCTGGTGTGTGCTAGTTAGGTCCCGAGGTCGTGCTGACATGAGGCTGAGCTCTGCCTCGTGACAGCACACACCCTCCCTGGTCCGTCGCAAGCTAGTTACAGAACATCATGTGCCAGGTACTACCTGCTTTTATGTGCTAGTTCAGCATGTCCTATATGGGGTCAAGGGGCGGGGTTGACCCGAGGCCGTGCTGTCATGAGGCAGAGCCAGGAAAAGAAAATTACGGTAAGTATTTGATAATAATTTTCCGTTTTATTGCAGGTTTATTACTCTGCAGATTAGGTTATGGGAACCTTAGTCTGAAAATGTATAATTCAGAACGATTATAGTTACATAGTTAGTCAGGTTGAAAAAAGACACAAGTCCATCCAGTTCAACCAAAAAAAAAAACTGAAAAATGATATATAACCATACATTCCACTTTTTTACTAATCATTACTTACCACTAATTATTAGCTGCCATAGTAGCGCGAGGACCCCCACACCACTTCTCTATATACAGTTTTTAACTCCTTAACTCCCAAAGCCCTATTTTACATTTGTTGTTTACAAGTTAAAATCAGTTTTTTTTTTATAGAAAATTACTTAGGACCCCCAAACAGTATATATATTTTTTTCAAACACCCTAGAGAATAAAATGGCGATTGTTGCAATACTTTTTGTCACACAGTATTTGTACAGCGGTCCTTCAAGTGCTTTTTTTTTGGAAAAAAATCACCTTTTTGAGTTAAAAAATAAGACAACAGTAAAGTTAGCCCTATTTTTTGTATATTGTGAAAGAGGAGGTTAAATAGATACCATACATGTTACGGTTGAAAATTGCGCACACTCGTGGAATGGCGTCAAACTCCGGTACTGAAAAATCTCTATAGGCGACACTTTAAAAAATTTTAACGGTTACCAGGTTAGAGTTGCAGAGGAGGTCTTTTGCTAGAATTACTGCTCACACTCTGGCGATCCCTTGTGATAGTAATATATGGTCACAGGTACTCTTTATGGAGGGATGGGGGGTCTAAAAGACCCCCATACCTCCTTTACACTTCACAGTATTCAGATCGCCAAAAACTGTGATTCTGAATGCTGTCATTTTTTTAAAACCGGCACCGTTAGCCGCCAATGAAACAGAAGTGACGCTGTAACGTTGCTTCCGGAAATGTACGAAGGAGTCCCGATCGAAGCTGATTCCGGCTTCCACAGGGACTCCACATCGCAGGCGGACGTGCCGGATCGGAGCTCCGGTCTCCTGGTGTGACGGGAGGCCGAAAGTGGCGGGAGGGGGGATTTCACTTCCCGCTGCCTGGGATAACGACTGAGCGGCTCCCGAGCCGGATCGGCTGTTATCAACAGATAGCCGGCCGCCTGCTCTAAAAAACGGTAAAAAACGGTACCAGGGTATAGCCTGTAGCTGCAAACTATACCCCGATACATCCACTTAAAGCTGGCGCCGTTTATAAACAGTGATTAACGTTAAGTGGTTACACTAATTTACAACAGCAGGTCCCGTTCCTGCGCCCAACAAAAGTAACTGCAAGGGCTTACAGTGTTCTGGCACCGCCAACACCCAAGGCCCAATTTTTCACCACCTGTTGGACTGGGGCATGTCATCACAATTTTTAACCACTTAACGTGAATCGCCGTTTATAAACGTGGATGTATCGGGGTATAGTCTGCAGCTACAGGCTATACCCCGGTATCGTTTTTTAGAGCAGGCGGCCGGCTATCCAATGATAATGGCCGATCCGGCTCGGGAGTCGCTCGGTCTTTATCTTTAGCCACCCCCCCTCCCGACACCGTCCGCCGCTCTTCTCTGGTCTCCCGTCCCACCAGGAGACCGGAGCTCTTCTGGCCGCTGTGTGGAGTCCCTGAGGAAGCCTTTGTACATTTCTGGAAGCAACGTCACAATGTCACTTCTGGTTTACTCAGCGGCAAATGGTGCTGGTTTTAAAAAAATTACAGTAATCAGAATCTCTGTTTTTGGCCCCCATCCCTCCATAAAGAGTACCTGTCACCATATATTACTATGACAAGGGATGTTTACATTCTTTGTGATAGCAATAAAAGTGATCAGATTTTTTTTTTTAAACAAACAGTTTAAAAAAAAAATAAAATAAATAAAAAAATGAAAAAAAATTTAGAGCGCCACAGTAACCGCGAGCTCGCGCAGCAAAGATAACACATATGTAAGTCACGTCCGCATATGAAAACGGTGTTCAAATCACACGATCACCAGAGTGTGAGCAATAATTCTAGCAGAAGACCTCCTCTGCACCTCTAACCTGGTAACCGTTAAAAATTTTTAAAGCATCGCCTATGGAGATTTTTAAGTACCGGAGTTTGTCGCCATTCCGCAAGCATGCACAATTTTTAACCCTAACATGTATGGAATCTATTTACTCGAAGTAAAACATCCTCTTTCACAATTTCCAAAAAAATTGCGCTTGAAAGACCGTTGCGCAAACACCGTGTGACAAATAGTATTGCAACGATCTCCATTTTATTCTCTAGGGTGTTTGAAAAACTATATATAATGTTTGGGGGTTCTAAGTAATTTTCTAGCAAAAAAATGATTTTAACTTGTAAACAACAAGTGTAAAAAAAAGGGCTCCAGGGCTTAAGTGGTTAAACTAATTTACAACATCAGGCCCAGGTTCTCCGTCCAACAAGAGTAACTGCAAGGGTTACAGTGTTCTGGCACCGCCAGCACCCAAGGCCCAATTTATCGGCACCTGTTTGACTGGGGGATTTTATCACAATTTTTAAACTAATTTACAACAGCAGGGCCCACGCCAAAATTTAAAAAAAAATGACGTGCGGTTCCCCCCAAAATACAAACCAGGCCCTTCAGGTCTGGTATGGATTTTAAGGGGAACCCAAATTAAAAAAAAAAAAATTCAAAACAGACCCTTATCCGAGCACGCAGCCCTGGCATGGCAGCAGGGGGTGGGGACGAGTGAGCGCACCCCCCTCCGAACCAAACCAGGCCACATGCCCTCAACATGGGGAGGATGCTTTGAGGTCACCCCCAAAGTGCCTTGTCCCCATGTTGATGGGGAGAAGGGCCTCATCCCCACAACCCTGGCCGGTGGTTGTGGGGGGTCTGCGGGCAGGGGGCTTATCAGAATCTGGAAGCCCCCTTTAATAAGCCCCCCCATGTGAATAGGTTTGGGGTACATTGTACCCCTACCCATTCACCAAAAAGGGAGTGTAATGTAAAAAAAAACAAGAGGCAGTTTTTCAAAAGTCCTTTATTGTGTATTATAGCGCTTTCTTCTTTCTTCCTCCATCTTCTCCTGCCCTGGCCCTTCTTCTGCTTCCTCTTTTAGTCTTCTTGCTTCCTCTCTTCGTCTTCAATCTTCATCTTCTTTCACCGCCGCTCTCTCCGCTGCTGCAGCCCGGCCCCTGCGTGTCTTGCAGAATGGGCGGTCTTCCCGATGACAGTACTTTTATAAGAAGGGGCAGGTCACCCATTTATGTCACTGGCTGGCCCCGCCACTTCTTATAAAAGAACTGTCATTGTGAAGACCCCAAACCTGTTCAAATAGGGAGGGCGGGATCTAGGGGCCTTATTAAAGGGGGCTTCCAGATTCAGATAAGCCCCCCACCCGCAGACCCTCACAAACACAGGCCAGGCTTGTGGGGAAGAGGCTCTTGTCCCCAACATGGGGACAAGGTGCTTTGAGGTGGGGGGGCAGAGCCCCCCTGCCCCAAAGCACCCATACTTCCCATGTTGAAGGCATGTAGCCTGGTACTCGTCCCCCCCCCCCATCCTAACCAGCCAGGACTGCATGCTCGGATAAGGGTCTGATTTTGATTTTAACGTAAATGTTTTTTAAAACTTGGCACGGGGTTCCCCTTAATATCCAAACCAGACCCGAAGAGCCTGGTTTGGACTGGGGGGGCGCATGCACTTTTTTCAGCGATTTTTTTTTTTTTTTGTATATTGCCCGGAACCGGCAATACATTACAGCCGCAATTTTAAATTACAATTTTTCCTATGGAAATGTCATTTTGCCCTGGCTATGTTCTACGCATCACAGAGATGCACCCTTTTACACACAGACTAAGGACGACCCCCCCCCCCCCAGGCACAATATTTAAAGGAATTTTTATTTTTTTTCCATTTTAAGCATTATTAAAATCATCCCTCCTGAAAAAACGATTGATTTAAAAACTTTTTTTTCATTGATACGTCCCCTAGGGCAGGGCCTGGGTCCCCATACACTTTTTAGGGCAATAACATTGCATATAAGCCTTTAAAATGAGCACTTCAGATTTTTCATGTTCGCGTCCCATAGACTTTAATGGTGTTCGGATGTTCTGGTCCGGTGCAAACCGAACGGGGGGGGGGGGGTGTTCGGCTCATCCCTACGGTCCACACTGTAGCAGCACTGGGCAGTAATAGTGATAGCTCAGGGACAGCTGGCAGGAAAGAGAGGGGGAAGAAGCCAGCTTTCAATTGCTGAAGAAGAGAAACTGTGCAGCGTCCTGCTGTACCAATCCCCCCGTGAACCCCTGTCGGTGGCCCTGAGCGGAGTGATAAGTGTGGAGGACGACTGCTGAACACCATGGACAGACAGAGGCAGGCTGCAGGTGAGACCAGCACATTAGAATCTCACCTGGCTCCAGCACCCAGTAACTGTGTGGCTTCCTCCAACCTGGAAGCACCACCTCATCTTATCCGCAGAAGCATGTGGGAGATGTAGTTCTATGGGGCTACTGTGAGGCGTGGACGAGACACCTTGTATAGGATGGCCAGTCAGTGTGCTCTCTTCTTCCATGCGTGCTCATAGAGAGGGCTCTGCGTGCCAGCTGTGGCACACGTGCCATAGGCTCGTCATCACTGTCATAGAGTAACACAGGCTGTCTGCACACAGCTTCAGACACATTTAAAAAAACACTAACTCAAACTGTACAGGCCACAGCGCCCATGTGAATGAGCCCCAATACCTCACTCACACACAGAGCTTTATTTATTAACTCAATTCAGTTTTGTATTTTAGATTTAGCAGGAATTGTGTAAGTTATGTTTGAGTCCGCTAATAATGATTTTAGTTTTTTTTTAGAGAACATATTGTTTTGATAATTTTAGGGGGGTGGGGGGGTGATGTCTGATAGGCTGTACAGGACCCTGTGATTTCTAACAGCGGCCCTGAATTGCTGGCCAAGCTCAAAACTCAAACCACATTGTCACTGATAGGGGATGACACTCAGCCTCACCATGCAGTACACACAGATTGTGGTCCCAAGAGTGCCAGCAGACAGAGTGCTTGTCACTGGGTTTAGTTAACCATGTAACTTGTTACACCCCAAATCATCATCCAATCACAATATCAAATACAACTTAATAAATGTCTATAATACACACTGCCAAGGCAGACAAGAATATTCAGAGATTTGCATTGTAGTAGCTCTTGAGAGAGACAGGGATTTTTTAAAGTTCTGTGTTAGTGCATCAGAAATATTTTTTGATTTTAAAATATTGTTTTATAAGTAAACAGGTAAAATGGTGCAAACAAATATTAACCACTTAAGGACCGGAAGGATTTCCAGCTTTAGGACCGGAGCCCTTTTTGCGATTCGGCACTGCGTCGCTTTAACTGAAAATTGCGCGGTCGTGCGACGTTGTACCCAAACGAAATTTGCGTCCTTTTTTTCCCACAAACAGAGCTTTCTTTTGGTGGTATTTGATCCCCTCTGCGTCATTTCTGATCGCCGCTATAAACAAAAGAAGAGCGACAATTTTGCAAAAAAAAACAAATTTCTTACTTTTTGCTAAAATACAAATCCCCAAAAAAAATATAAAAAAACATTTTTTTTCACCGTTTTTGGCCGAATAATATTCTTCCTCATATTTGCGATAAAAAAAATCACAATCGGCGTTTATTGATTGGTTTGCGCAAAAGTGGTCGCGTTTACGGTTGATGAGAATTCATTTTTGGGGTTTTTATTTTTTTTTTATTTTTTACTATTAATGTCGGCGATCTGCGATTTTTAGCGGTACTGCGATATTTCAGCGGACATGTCGGACCATTTTGACACTTTTTTGGGACCATTGGCATTTATACAGCGATCAGTGCTATAAAAATGCACTGATTACTGTGTAAATGTCATTGGCAGTGAAGGGGTTAAGCTGGAGGGGGCGCTCTAAGGGTTAACTATGTTCCCTGGGCGTGTTCTAACTGTATGGGGGCTGCCCTAGCTGGGGAAGGGAAGTGGTCACCACCTTCGTATACAGGAAGGCTGTGATCACAGCCCTTCCCCCTTCACAGAACGCTCACTAGGCGCAATCACGCGGCCGCCGTCAGATGACGGCGATCCGCGTTACAGAGCCACTTTGCCGCCGTCAATTGCCGATTGACGGTCGGCAAGTGGTTAAGATAAAAATGTATTACAAAGGAAAAGGGACAATAATGCATCAGAAATACAAAAGAGTTTATTGTTGTGTAGCACCCTCTAGTAGGCAAATTTATCTGGCACAGGGATAAACCTGAGGCATGGAATCTGGATCAGGTTTATTAGAGGTCGGGGCTGGATAACTCATTATGGCAGCTCTATAGTGCCTCCCCTTGTTTCTAGAATGTTGGAGAATGTTCAAGAAGATAGCGGGCTGAGGCTAGGAGGGGTTGCCTTCATTATTTACAGGCCCTTGTCCAATCCCCAGGAAGTGAACCTGGCAGGGGACCGAGGAGTCCATAAATAAGAATGAGCCATGTCAGTCAGGAGTCGGGTGGACGATGGAGAAGCAGCGCTGAGGGCAGTCTGTCGGTGGCCCTTGAGGGACCCCTGCCAGGGAGCTCGGGAGGCTGGCCTGGGAGGATCCCACCACAGGAGGCAGTTGGGGGGACCCTAACCAGAGAGGCAGTGGAGAGAGCAAGGACAGAGAGTGAGTAGATCCAAACAGTGCAGGGACACACTAGGAGGGGACTGGCAGCTATAGCAGGTCTCTCTTGAAAACAGTGGTGTGCCAAGTCTTCATCTAACCTAGCCCTGGGAAGTCTTTATGTGTATGTCAGTCAGGAGGACTGGGAAGACAAAGCAGCCAGGTTTACTAGCATTCCTTCAAGCAGTAGAGCTGGGATCAGTGTCTACAGTGAAGCAGAAGGTGGTGAGAGATGCTGTTCATGCCACATGTGCTACTTCAGTGTTTCTCAACTCCAGTCCTCAAGGCACCCCAACAGGTCATGTTTTCAGGCCTTCCGTTATTTTGCACAGGTGATTTGATCAGTTTCACTGCCTTAGTGATTACCGTAGCCGTTGCATCTGAGGGAAATCTTGAAAACACGACCTGTTGGGGCGCCTTGAGGACTGGAGTTGAGAAACACTGAGCTACTTTACCAAGGGACTGAGAGTTCTTAGCCTGTAATGGGCTGTTGCTGAGCTAACGAGAGACTGTCAGCTCCTCCAGGAGTGACCTAGTAGAAGCTGTACAAAAAGGAACCAAGTTTGTGCAGGAGGAAGGAAGAAGAGGAATCTGTAAATAGGGAGGAAGTTGTTCCTGGTTTTGTTTGTTGGACATTTTCAAGTTGGGCATCCCACAATCCCTTACCCCATCCAAGTTATAATCCCCTAATAAAAACAAGAAAAACAATCCAAATGAATGATTTCTGTGTCTGGATGTAAGAAGGAAATGCTGTGTGACTGGCTGTGTAGCAGTGGGGAACCCTGACATCAGAAACTCTTACATGGGTAGTGCTACAAGTCCAATCAATGGGCACAATATACATTGGGGTTGGCTCTCACAAAATCTTGGTGATGTTATTTGTTTAATGGCAAAGTAGAGTTCCAGACTGCTGGTGCAGCCTCTTTTTCTAATCCTTGAAGCGGCTGTAAACAAAAATGAGCTGACCAATAATGAGGTCTGAGGAGTGGACAATGGGAAGTCAGTTTTTATGACCATGTATGAATCTCTTCAAACATCTGATCTTCAGACTATGGGGGGCAGAAGGACTGATGCCAGCGGGACTAAAAAATTCCCCAGTGTTAGTGGGAGTAAACAATGCCTCTGGCTTGTGAGTAAAAAAATATCAATTGTGCCCCATCATTGGTGTCAGTGGAGGGAATAGTTCCAATTTATGGTGTCAGTGGAGGGGATCATGCCCTATCATTGGTATCACTGGGATGATTAGCATTTTATCATTTAGCTCAGGGGGAAGAATAATATTCCATCATTGGATGTCAGTGAGAGGAATTATGAGCCATTGTTGGAGTCAGTGAAAGGAATGGTGTCTCATTGTTGATATCAGTAGGAGGAATGGTGCCCCAAGGGTCAGATAAATGCAAGCAAAGAGCCACATCTGGCCCCGTGGCCTCAGTTTGGAGACCACACTTGTAGATTATTGTCCAGCATGAAATTACCTTTTGAATGAAGACAGATATGATGGGTTTTAGATGCATAGTCCATCTAGGAGATGGAATATACCTAACTCTCGTCCATTACCATCTAAAATAAGTGCATTTGGATTTAAAATGCTGCTAAATCATTAATATAGGTAAATATGTCTATTATTCTTGTTCTATTGTTACCATCTCAGGAGTTATGGAACACACTTAAGGTCAGTTTTTAATAGGAAAGCAGAGGGGCTGGCAGGATCACCAGAGATTTCAGACAAAGGAAGCAATACAAAGAGAACAGAAGACTTTCTCATACAAGTACATGGTACAGCAGCCACATATCAGTAATAGGAAATATTGGGATAACATATTCTTTAAACAACTTCTGACATGTCCATCCTGTATTGTTCTCCAAGGTTCTCCATCAGGGGTCAATCCACATGGTCCACAATGAGTCAGTGTGGGAGGCTGGTTAGCCCACAGTGTGCTTAGAATCATGCAGGCACTATGATAAGGGGCATAGGCAGGACTGAATCTTGTTCTGAAACCTTGGATTTCTCTTCCCTTGTAGAAAAAATGGGGTGGCTGGCAAAACATTGGCACAAGACTCCATTGAGAGAAAAAGGATCCTAGCAGCTCTAGAGGTTTATTAAGAGATGTGTAAAATTAAAACGATTGTAAAGGTCATTTTTTAAAAAAAAATAACAAACATGTCATACTTACCCCCTCTGTACACAGAGTGGCCCCGAACCTCCTCTTCTGGGGTCCGTCAGTGGCACTCCTGTCTCCTCTTCTTCTCAAGTGACCCATCAGTGAAGCGCTTTCCCTGGGGTCTCTCGCGCGGGCTCGCTCCTGTGTCTGCATCCCTTGACACAGACAACAGGACTCGGCCCCGCCCCGCGTCATTGGATTTGATTGACAGCAACTGGAGCCCATGACTGCGCTGTTATCAATCTATCAAATTAGGACCCGTGACACCGGCTGGAGCCGGTCTGCTTGTGCCTGGTGCAGGAACGATTGGGCTCAGGTAAGTAAAGGGGGGCTCTGAGGGACTGCTGCAACCAAAAAGGTTTTTCACATCAATGCATAAAATGCATTAATGTGAAAAACTGTGAGGGTTTACATTACAACCCCTTTAAGGCAGGGGTAACAATTGGTACCGATCATCAGTCTGGCTGTGTTCCCTCATTTTATATTTCATGTTTTATCTATAAAATGTTTATTTTTGAAGGAGAATGCCTTTAACCCCTCTCCATCCTATCCTGGTGCATGAGTTCATCTTTGGAGCTTCATTCTCCTCTTGGATTGGATTTGTAATTTTGGAATCTCCTTCTCCTCATCATCCAGAGCAATGTCCTGACTCCATTCACAGACATGGCAAAGCCTCTTCTCTGGGGTTATTCTGAGGAAATCTTCAGTCTCGGCCAGAGATTTTCCAGCTTTCTTAGTTCTCTTTTTGCTTCCTCTGACAAGTTGTTGTCCCTGATCCTAGAAACAGTCATCAGATCTCAGCAGAATGCTCTCACATTATTTCCCAGCATTTTCCTCTTATAGATCTTCTCCAGTCAGAACAGAAATATAAATATCTTTATTGATATACAAAAAATGATGTATATATAATGAATCCAGTTTAGACAAGCCCCTCCCTCCTCATTAGGAACAGACAATGTTGTCCATGAGCTACACACTATATCCCCCTATCATTCTGACACATTGCCAATCATATAGTCAGAATCAAAGTAAATATAATAAACATGTTAAACCAGGGTTTCTCAACCAGAGTTCCGTGGAATCCTAGGGTTCCTCCAGAGGTTTCTAGGGGTTCCTTGAGCAATGGTCAATTTCTACCTCTCAGATAAATTCCCAGTGACATCATTGATCTTTTTAGCTATCTGTAAGGGGGGTAATTCTTCCCAATGACCACAAGTGTGAGGAGCATTCTTCCCATTGACCATCACACTAATGTATCATGAGTTGTAGATATTTAATTTTTAGCAGGGGTTCCTTGAGACTGGAGAATTATTTCAAGGCTTCCTTGGTGTTGAAAAGGTTAAGAAAGGTTGTGCTAAACCACCATAAAGCAATAATGTATATAAACATCTATAAGTTTCCTCCAATTGCATTGTGATCATGCGTTATGTGCATACAATTATAAATGAACATCAATGGCACTCCAAAATGATGCATAGGCCCCCATAACCATACAGTGATATCTGCTTCAGAGAGTGGTGAAGAAAGTAAACAAAAGTCTCATCCATCCTGGCAGTCACAAGTAATAAGGTAACAGCACTTCCTTATGTCATTAGGGTCGCCAGACTCGCCACCTTTAATTTAAGCAAACCCAAACACATAGGCAGCGCACAGCAATTATTTTTGGTAGTATACATTATAGGATTATAAAAGGCCTGGGACACAATTGGGTGCCCCAAGGAGGGTAGGAATGCGGCACGCTACACGAGCCACAGTGACCAGTCAGTGTGACCAACTTGCATTAACAGTGAGAGGGGCCTTTTGGGAAGGATAGAAAGGAAAGAAAAATACTGCTTTATTCTCCCTGGGATCTCCTGTCATTGACGGCTGGCTAGATTTTTCTTTTTCCTTCATTTCTTTTCTTTTTTAGTCCTTCTGACACACTTAAGACTGGGGTGCCGGTAGCTGGATCCGGTGTTGACCTTGATTGCCTGGGTGTGTGGAGTGCTCCCCAAGCCGATATCCTTCTACTGTTGGTTCCTCCCAGTGGCTGTCATTATATTGTCTCCCCTACTACGAGAGCTTGCTGCAGGAGCGCTTTGTGCGGCTCTACGTCGGAGCTGCCTGGCTTGTCTCTAGAGTGATCCTCTGGCTGAGAGTGTATCGGGGAAATAGTGCTGCGTTTTCACTGGGTGTTAACCTGTGCTGTGAAATCTTCCTCTGATATTCTTAGCAGCCAGGACAGATTGGGAAATTGGACAAGCAGCTGTCAAAGTCTCAGCACTCGAGGAAAAAGGCCCCACGAGAGAATAAAGGAGCGGGGGAAATTTAATTTAAATTTTTTTTAACCATCAAAGGGCACTGTGCAGCACCACTAACTCTCAAAAGAAGTGAAGGTGGAAGATAGTGGAGCACTAGCAGAAACAGCCCAATAGACACAATCAACTTTGGTGCTTGATTGTGGAGGTTCTCAGACTCTCTCTGGTAGGCAGGGTCGGATAACCTGAGCATTGCAACATCTATGAATACCCAGAACAGTGCAGCAATTACTCAGTCCTCATCCGTATAGTAAGTCTATGGAGAGTATAGGGGAGGGCAATGGTGAAGAGGAAGGTGCAGATCAGGAGGAGTGTGAAGAGGATGAGTAGATTCTGCCTGAGGCACTAAGCAAGTGCTTTGCCTTATTACCTACTAAGCTGTACATGGAAACTAGATTAAGCCAGCTGAAGATTGCACATAGACAGGATATAGAGGAATTCAGAGAAGGCATGCAGAGTTTCCACCAAAGACGAGATGTTGTAGACAATAAGAAGTGTGTCCAGAAAGTAATGTGAATGATATTTTAAAAATTATTTTATTGAAAAATTGTACAATTCAACATTACACTATACAACATTGTCTGCTTTAAAATACGCAATAAATAATGAATTCACTATGCTATTTTGACATTAAGAATAAATCCAAAACGTAAAAGACAAAGTCCATATAAAACAATCCCAGCATTTGGTGATCTAAGGTGCTCGGTATCAGAATCCTGTAACAATGCTGCAGATGTGCTCAGACTGGGTGCCCCACATGGATGTGCACTCACCTCTGGTAGTTGACCCACTATCTCTAGTGTGATCAAATGTGCCTGTGGGGTAACCCATGTAGGTTTCTGAAGGTTGCGGACTCATGAGTTGGAATTCCATCACAAGGATCACATGTACAACAAAGCAAAATACCTCACTGCGCAATAATGCTTGAAAGGTGTTTATTGGATGAAAGCATAAAAACCACTCACATGCTACAGTGCCTAATCATCCTGGCACCCGGTGTGTGTAACAGATGATTTCTTTAGGGGAAATCCGCCCTGTAGTGTAACAGCCGTCGTCTAGTAAATTGGCTTAGCTCGATTTCCTGTAAACAAACGTGGGTGTAAGTGTGTCGCTGTGACGTGATCGAGCCTCGACGCGTTTCAGCCAATCAAAACGGGCCATCATCAGGAAACTCTGGATCCGTCAAGTTAAATCACCTGTTATTGGTGCAAGGGTGCTAACAGTCTAGTTTACTTATTTATAAATACATTCACTTGGGTTGTTAGATAATCAAAACATAATAAAAACAATACCAATTTATAAAAGCAATAAGATTAAAAACAGCTACTATATTCAATACTTTATACTGGTTCAGTAATGGAAAGGAATGAAGGCCCTCTGATGGTAGCACTAGGATATGCACCGTTGATGAACATAGGCACTAGAAGTGCCATTCAAATGTCTAAAGTGCATGGATGGAGGCTACAATTAGAGTTGAGTGGACACATGGATGTTCGGGTTTGGCGGGTTCGGCCGAACTTCGTGAAAAAGTTTGGGTTCAGTACCGAACGTGACCCAAACTTGACCCCGGACCCCGAACCCCATTGAAGTCAATGGGGACCCGAACTTTTCAGCACAAAAATGGCTGTAAAAAGTCCTGGCAAGTGCTAGAGGGCTGCAAAAGCAAGTAAAATGGGGGTAAGAGTAGGACAAGTGCCCTACAAAAAATGTGGATATGGAAAATAACTTAAAGCGGTGTTCCATGCTTTTTTTGTTTATTAAAAGTCAGCAGCTACAAAAAGTGTAGCTGCTGACTTTTAATAAACAGTAACTTACCTGTCTCCCGGTCCAGCGACGGCTGCTCCCGAAGCCTCGCTCGTCTCCCCCCTCCTCCCTGCGGCGCCGGCATTGCAGGTGTGGGCACCGGCCGTGGCTTCACGGCCGGGCACGCACTGCGCATGCGTGAGTCACGCTGCGCATTCCTAGTGGCCAGGCAATCTTCTGGGACCTGTGACGTGTCCCAGAAGATTGCCAGGAGGGAGGGGCCGCCTAGGAGGAGAGGAGGAGTCGCCTAGGCGGCCCCGAGGCGGAAGGTGGAAGAGGGACAGGAAGTCCCACTGAAACCTGGGGACACACCCCCCCCCCCAAAAAAATGACATGCCAAATGTGGCATGTAAGGGGGTGAGGAGTGCTTAAAGCGGAAGTTCCATTTTTGGGTGGAACTCCGCTTTAAAATCAAATAAAAAAAGGCCATGACCGTGGCAGTGTAGGTGGAAGTGGCGGTGGTGTAGGAAGGTGAGGAGGTAGCCAACACTTTTTGTTGTTTGTTTGTTTTTTTTTGGCTGTGTGAGGCCGGTCAATAATCTGTCCCTTACAGCACCAGCAGGAACCTCTCCCTTTAGAACTAGGAAATGATTATAGAACAATAATCTGTCCCTTACAGCACCAGCAGGAACCTGACCCTATAGGAGTAGGCGATGATTTTAGAACAATAATCTGTCCCTTACAGCAACAGCAGGAACCTGGCCCTATAGGAGTAGGTGACGATTTTAGAACAATAATATGTCCCTTACAGCAACAGCAGGAACCTGACCCTATAGAACTAGGAGATGATTTTAGAACAATAATATGTCCCTTAAAGCAGTAGACTCTACCTAGTCCAGAATCAGATCGTTCTGTAATGCAGCATGAGATGTTATTATATCTGTAATCTGTCCCTCACAGCACCAACAGCATCCTCTCCCTACATTAGTCTGAGAGCATGTGACATGCAGCAATACTTGACTCCAGCTTATACAGAGGCTGGGTCACATGATGCACTTGCCAATCACAGCCATGCCATTAGTAGGCATGGCTGTGATGGCTTCTAAGGGCAAACCAGTGAAACGCTTGTTGATTGGCTGCCCTGCAGCTATTCAACAGGCGGGATCAAATACCCGAACCCAAACTTTTTTCAAATGTCCGGGTTCAGGTCTGGGTCACGGACACCCCAAAGCTCGGTACGGACCCGAACTTTACAGTTCGGGTTCGCTCAACTCTAGCTACAATTGATGAATGAAAGCTGCAATTAATAGTGATTTTAAAAATTGTGTAAATTAATTGTGCATAATTTAATATAAAAATAGAAGTGAAGGCTGGTTTTAATTAGTGCTGTCTTTTGCACCCTTCTTCATCTTTGGGAATATGAAAAAGTCACATGTTGGGGCTGTAGTGTGGATGGGGAAGCACCGTGATGCTTTTTTCAGCCAAAAACTCAGTGACAGGCAAAGCCCTGTGACTCGTTGCGTTGTCGTGATGAAGGATCCAAGTTGAGCTGATCTCAGGATGCACACGAAAAACTCTTTGTCTCGACCACGATATCTCTTGGTGGACCGTTTTGCTTACGGGGGGCGAGTGTCCTATTTACACGGTCTAATTCCAGACGTTCTATGGGGATAGAGGGGGCTAGTTCCTGGAAAAGTGCGGTGACTGTGGACTGTAGATCTTCTACAGATTCAGGGATGCCCCTTATGCGAAGATTTGATCGTCTTGAGCGGTTCTCAAAATCTTCTAATTGTGACTGTAATGTGAGGTTCTCCTCTCTGAGCACTTCCATGTCATTAGATTGGGTTGCTAGCTGCTGTTCTAGATCATCCACTCTTTGCTCCAGATCAGAGGTGCGCTGACCCAGCTCCCTGATTTCCCTGGTTAGCTGCTCAGTGATTTGATCTGAGGTGTGCTGTAGGGCACGGTGCAGCATTTTCTCAAATTGTTTGAGGATGGCGGATTGTGTGTCTCCTGGGAGGGGAGTTGCTAGGAAGTCTGTATCTGACTCACCTTCATCTGGGTGGCGGAGGCGAGGGAGCCTCGGAGAGCGCGGCGTGGAGGCCTTGGAGGTGTGAGGCGGCGCCATCTTGCCGGAGGCCCGCGCCAGGGCCTCGCGTATATTTTTCGACCGGATCTTCGGCTTGGTTCCAGTGGCGACCATCCCAGCCGTAGCGTGGCGGTCCTGGGGCTCGTGAGGGCAGCGGGGCGTAGTTGCTGGCGTTGTATCGTGCCTGGCTTAGCGCTGAGAGCCCCCGGAATCTCCGTGCTGAGCGGAGCTCTAAAGCGGCATGTCCATCCGCTCGGCCTCGCGCATGCGCACCGAAAAACTCTTTGTCTCAAGCAACCAAGAACTTCCTGGTAAAATCTTTGATTCACAGTTTGACCAGCAGTTACAAATCCCTCATTGACAATTCCAAATGAATAAAAAAAAAAAGTCTATTAACCACTTCAGCCCCAGAAGGATTTCACACTTTAGGACCAGAGCCCTTTTTGTGATTCGGCACTGCGTCGCATTAACTGACAATTGCGTGGTCGTGCGACGTTGTACCCAAATTAAATTTGCGTCCTTTTTTCCCCACAAATAGAGCTTTCATTTGGTGGTATTTGATCACCACTGTGTCATTTCTGATTGCCGCTATAAACAAAAGAAGAGCCACAATTTTGCAAAAAAAACCCCAAGTTTCTTACTTTTTGCTAAAATACAAATCCAAAAAAAAAATAAAAAAACATTTTTTTTTCAATGGTTTTGGCCGATTTATATTTTTCCTCATATCTCTGATTAAAAAATTGCAATCGGCGTTGATTGATTGGTTTGCGCAAAAGTTGCCGCGTTTACGGATGATGAGAATTAATTTCTGGGGTTTTTATTAAATTTTTAGCGGTACTGCGATATTGTGGCGGACATGTCGGACCATTTTGACACTTTTTTGGGACCATTGGCATTTATACAGCGATCAGTGCTATAAAAATGCACTGATTACTGTGTAAATGCCATTGGCAGTGAAGGGGTTAACCTGCAGGGGGCGCTCTAAGGGTTAACTGTGTTCCCTGGGCGTGTTCTCACTGTATTGGTGCTGGGCTGGCAGGGGAAGGGGAGTGATCACAGCTTCCATATAGAGGAAGGCTGTGATCACAGCCCTTCCCCATCTCACAGAACGGAGATCTGTGTTTACATGCACGGATCTCCGTTCTTTTACTGCAGGGGGGGCATCGCGGGTAGCCAGCGGAGATCGAGTCCACCCTACCCGCTCCCTGCCCCCCCCCCGGACACAGTGAGCGCACGCGTGCTCACAGTGCACGATCTGGCAGCTGCCGTCATGTGACGGCGCTTTGCCTAGCAGAGCCATCTTGTCGCCGTCAACCTGCGGTTGGCAGTCGGCAAGTGGTTAATTTGACTTTTAATTTGCTCATTCAAACTCTCTTGGGGCAGGGTAACATGGGTGTGTGCCATTCTGAACTTTGTTTCTTCGTCTCGGGATCATACTCAAACACCCAGGATTCATCTACCACGATCACGTGACTCAAAAAATCAGGCTCTCTTTCCAAATAGGCCAACAGGGCTTGGCAAATTAGTTGACTGTGTTCCTTCTTATCTGGTGACAAGTTTTTGGAACAAGTTTTGCACACACTTTTCTCTTGTTCCAAACCTTAGTCACGATTTCATGAACAAATGAGTTGGTAATTCCTGTTTCCGCTGCAATCATTCCGTTAGTGATCTGTTGGTCACGATTGAGAATAGACCTCACTGCATCCGCATTCTGTTCTGTTTTTGAAGAGGGGTGCCCTGATCATTTTTCATCTTCAACGCCTTCTCGTCCTTCCTTGCGCCATTGGTACATTTGCGCAGATGATAGCACAGCTTCTTCATAAGCATTCCTCACATTCCCAAAGTTTCTTAAGCACTTTTACACAGTTTCACACAGCGTAACGCTATTCTAAACTCGCTTGTGATTTTCTTAATACGAGGCACTTGAACAGGGTGTCACAAAAAAAAAATGTCTCAACTCTGACAGGGCTGGAATGCAACTGATCAGTGTTCTAACGTATACCTGGCACTCCACCCCAAGTGACCTTGGACAGCTTCTCCCTTCACAGAGTCCTTCTCGAGCGTAGGAACTTCATTCTCATTATGTTCTGCAAACACCTTGTACTATTCCTTCTATCTCTGATGCAATTGAAAAGCCGCAACATACAGTAAAACAACTCGTGTCCCTGCAGTTAATGTAGTCTTATATTGATGATTTGGAAGACAGAAATAGAAGGAAAAATATATGCCTCAGGCATTACGGAAGCACTTGGCAACCTGTGGTAAGTCATTTTTTTAAAACAAATTCTTGCAGAAACTTAACACCGATCATATTAAAATTGATGAAATATATAGAACCTTAGAAATACAGAGATTTGAAGCACAAGCAACAAGCAATGCAAGATGTCTTTTGTAGACTCCATCATTACTTTGTGAAAGAGGAAAATATGGAAAAAGCACGTTCTGTAGGGGTGGATGACTTTATTACTAAAGAAATATCTATTTTTCTGGGTCTATCTAAATGCACAATAATCAAGCATAAAGCCTTATGACCGTTAACAAGAGTTCTTGCTGATGCAGGACTAGTATACAGATGGGGCTATCCATTCTCTCTCAGTGTTAAGAAGGACAGTAAGCTTTGCTCCTTTCATACACGAATGGACCTTGTAACGGCACTGGGAATTCAAATGGAATTCTAATGGTCAAAATCAGCCTTGGGCCAGATGATCTGATCCCCACCTTTTCCATGATACCTCAACAAGATACGTGGCAGCGGGTGATAAGGAAGAACGGGCCAGGATATAACTCTCCTCCTCCAGCTGAACTGAATAGTAGCTAAGCTAGAGGAATGTTAAATGTGATATGGCTTTGAAGCAATGTGTTGCTATGGATATTTAGTTGATTTTATAGCAAATGTATTTGTTAGTTAGATTGCATAGTTAGATTTTTAAGATCATGTGCTGTGTTAAAAAGTTATGCCTATCCCCATTGATATGCAAATAAACCAGGCAGATTGGTTTAGGAGCTAAGCAGAGGAACAGGAAGTATGGGGGAGGAGCTTATGACTTTTGAACAGGCATGGGAGAGACAAAGAACAGAGTTAGTTTGGAACACAAAGGATGAAGCCGTGTGCTAGAAACTGGAGGGCTTTTGGAGAAGTTTTGAATTGGACTCTGAGCAAAGAACCATGAAGACGATTTCATCAATGGAAGTTGAATAACTGTTTAGTGTACATATTGCATACATACTATACATGCTTATTTTGCTAGAAAGGATAATTAGCTTGTGCATGTTGTAGGCATATTTTGTAACCATGAATTGTGTTTTGTTCAGTTGTATGTGCAGCTTTTAAGTTTCATCAACCCAATCACCAGAGGCGTTAAAATGTATAAAAAGTTTTGTGTAGCGCTCACCAAATAAATGAATCTCCAATAAAAGATCCCATACTACAAAATGCAAGACCCAAAAATGATGTCCTATAATAAATAATTCTGGTCACACAATCAGTGGTGATAATTGCAATAAATTCCAAAGGAAAATAAAAGCTGTAATATCAAGTATGACCACAAAATGTCACCAGAAAACCAAAACAATGATGGCAACTAATATATGCTCATATAAATAACTGAATAAATAAGGAAGAATTATAAAAAAAAATGATAAAGGAGCAGCTTGCAGTGGCGACCAAGTGTTTGGAAGACACTGCAAGTAAGACACAGGATTTAGAAATGGGAAGTAGTGCACTCAAAGATAAACCTGCAGTTGCTTTGAAGTGTGTTCAAACCCCTGTAGGCAAAGCTGAAGATTTGAATGAGCGGTTTGCAGCCATCATAAAGAAGTCTGATAAATGTCCTAACAAAGGACAAAGGCCCACCCCTTCATTTTGTTCATTTTTCCATTTGTTCACTCTTTATCATTTATATAGCGCTGCACTTTAAGTTTACAGTTATTTATGCAATTTGGGAAGGTTGTAGTGTCAGCAGCTTGTTTTTTCACTCTGTTCACATTTATATATTGGTCTGGTAGCGCAATAGTGTTTTTTAATTTAAGTTTACAGACAAAGGCCCTAAGCCTGTAAGCAAGTGTCGGACCTTTGTTACTTCCCATAAGCCAGAAACTGAGAATCTGATCAGTTCAAATAGAGTTGGCCGAGTTGAGTCAGATAGCAGGAAGGCAAGACTATAGTCTCCATGAGACACATGTGGACTGATTTACTGTACTCAAAGTGGGGGGTCCTTAAAGAGGAAATCAATGGGATTCCTACACCAGCATTGCTTAAGAAGTGGATGCCAGTGATTGGGAATGGTAGAATCAGTCACATTAGGTGTTTTTTTTTTATAGAATGGGGCATTTTGCTCGTATGTGCCATGTTGTGAAGAATGGACAATAGCAGGCCAGTGTTCCCGGGACAGCATTGGAGATATGCAGGTTTATTCTTTCCACTGGAAATCAATGCCTTTCTGTGAAAGTGTTATAAGGCAACAGTGGGCATCCTATAATAGTTTTGCAGTAAGAACTGGGCAGATAGAGACATGGGAGCAGTGAGCCATGTTGTTGGCACAGTTGGAAAGACCATATAATCTGCTTTGTCTCTCACTCTTTTAAGGTATGATCACTGAGAGGTGGAGCAGACAGACCAGATGACCAGGCCAGATGAGAGGAGGCAGACCAGAAGAGGAGATGAGAACCTGAGGAAGATGCGTATACTTTGCTAATGGTGGCTGAATTGGAGTGGACTTTAATCTGAGCATTTCCTTATGACCAGGAGAACAAGGACACAGGAATTCATCATCTGGGACTTTCTTTCCACAGACTGCCAAGGACATTTCTAACCCTGCTCAAAATAATGCTGCAGCCTTCCAAGGACAAAAGTCTGATTGCCCAGAAGATACGGGGGTCCAAAGTGAATTTTTTCTTTCCATTTACAATACAGGGGTTTATTTTGTCCTTTTCTGGACAAAGGCTTTATGAGCTGTTGATAATTGCTAAGCTTTACATTTTTCAAATATCATACTATAAAATCAAGAGGTAGAATGTGTTGCTATGGATATTTAAATAATTTTAAAGCAAATTAATTTTTTTAGTTAGATTGCATAGTTCAATTTTGAAGATCATGTGCTGTGTTAAGAAGCTAGGCTCTCCCCATTAATATGCAAATAAACCAGTCAGATTGGTTTAGGAGCTAAACAGAGGAACAGGAAGTATGGAAGAGGAGCTTAGGACTTTTGATCAGGCATGGGAGAGACAAAGAACTGGAGGGCTTTTGGAGAAGTTTTGAGTTGGATTCTGAGCAAAGAGTGTACATTTTGCATACATATTGTAAACGTTTATTTTGCTAGAAAGGATAACTAGCTTGTGCATATTGTAGGCATATCTTGTAACTATGAATTGTGTTTTGTTTAGTTGTATGTGTGGATTTTTAGTTTAGTAAAATCATTGATACACTACAGAAGTCTAAGCTTCCTTGGCTTCTACCACAAAGAACCTTTAAAAAAGATGCAAGCAAAACAAGCGTATATAATGTTTTCAATTTGGTTTGATAACTAACCACAGGTGGAGAGAACAAGAAGAACAGAATATGTAAATAACCCCTTTTTTTTTAAATTTTGGCATGGAGTTCCCCTTAAAATCCATACTAGAAATGAAGGGCCTGGTATTAGGGTGGGGGGGGGGGGCTACTCTGTTTTTTTTCTGAATTTTTCATTGCCAGCATTCTTTTGTTTGCATTTCAGCTGTCAGTGGGAAAGCCCATTACTTATCGGTTGTTAAGGACTGGGCGGCCGGC
>BLSH010250273.1:5963-25837 GCA_018402905.1 Glandirana rugosa
GCCACCCATCATCGTCCGTATAACAGATCCCCTGCCAGTGAAGCGAAAACGTTGGACGAAGGAGAAAACGACACGACCACGGAGACACGCTGGTGGTTGAGAAGGAGGTTTGACGTGTGCAGTGAGCGTAACTAGAAGTAAGGTACACCCCAGATCCCGGAGTAGTAGGAGGTATAGTAGAAGGTGGGTGAGAAGTGGTGACGGGAGAAACAGTCAGACGTGTGACATCTTTCGGTGTCGTCAACCGTGGACACAAAGCAGTAGTAGTCTCTACGACGTCACCACAAAGGTACAGGAGTAGGACTTTGTCTCATTCCATGGGCCATCCACATAGCCCTGCCCCAGAAGTGGAAGACATTGAGTGCACCGATGCCCAACCACTTCTGTTTCAGGATGAGGACATGGAAACACCACTGCAGCATCTCTGATGATGACGAAACACAGGTGCCAACTGCTGTGGCTTTCTACAGTGTGCAGACTGACAAAGAGGGCAGTGGTGAAGAGTGGGTGGAAGATGATATGGAGGATGATGAGGCCCTAGACCCCACATGGAATGAAGATCAATGCGAGTGACGTGTGCAGTTTGGAGGAAGAGTTGGTGGTCGCACAGAGGCACCAGCACAGCAAAAGAGGAAGCAGGTTGCAAAAGCGAAGTGACCGTCCCCTAGACAATATGCCTGCTACTACCCACCGCACCCTAGCACACCAAGGGCAACTCAAAGGAGTTCCCAGGCATGGCAGTTCTTCAGACAATGTGCTGACGACAAGACACGAGTAGTTTGCACGCCGTGCAATCAGAGCCTGAAGCGAGGCATAAATGTTCTAAACCTGAGCACAACCTGCATTACCAGGCATCTACATGCAAAGCACGAGCTGCAGTGGAATAAGCACCTCAAAATCCAAGAAAGGTCTCTGGCTCCTCCTGCTTCCTCTTCTGCTGCTGCCTCGGCCTCTTCCTCCACCTCTACAGTGCCAGTGTCACCTGTCACCTAGCAAACAGACGATGTGACAGCAATGCCACCATGTCCGCCACCGTCCCCAAGCATTTCCACACGGTCCCATGGAAGCTTACAGCTGTCCATCTCCCAAACACTGGAGAGAAAGAGGAAGTATCCCCCACCAACTCGCTATCCCTTGCCCTGAATGCCAGCATTTCAAAATTCCTGGCCTTTGAAATGCTGTCATTCCGTCTGCTGGACACGGACAGTTTTAAAAACCTGATGGCGGTGGCTGTCCCACAGTACTTGGTTCCTAGCCGCCACTACTTTTCCAGGTGAGCCATCCCTTCCCTGCACAAACAAGTCGGGGACAAGATCAAGTGTGCACTTCGCAACACCATCTGTGTCAAGGTCCACATAACCACTGATACATGGACCAGTAAGCATGGGCAGGGATGCTATATCTCGCTAACTGCACACTGGGCAAATGCAGTGTCGGGTGGGCCTGAGGCGGCTAGCCGTTTGGCACACGTCCTTCCGCCACCGAGGATTGCAGGGCATTTCTCTTTGCCTCCTGTTGCCTCCTCCTCCTTCTCGGCTTCCTCCTCCTCTACCACCTCCTCATCCGGTCAGCGTAACACCTTCACCACCAACTTCAGCACATCCAGGGGGAAACGACAGCAGGCTGTTTTAAAACTGATAAACCCCACACTGCGCAGGAGCTGTGGACAGGCATTGAACAACAGACCGATGAGTGGTTGTTGCCACTGAGCCTCAAGCTCGGCCTGGTGGTGTGTGATAATGGGCGAAATCCCGTAGCAGCTCTGGGCCTAGCCGGTTTGACACAAATCCCTTGCCTGGCGCATGTGCTGAATTTGGTGGTGCAGAAATTTCTAAAAAACAACGTTATGTCAGAGCTGCTGCAGAAAGTGCGGGCCGGCTTTCTGCGTTCTCACCCTGCTACTGCTGGCCTGTCTGCACTGCAGCGGAACTTTGGCCTTCCCGCTCACCGCCTCCTATGCGACATGCCCACAAGGTGGAACTCCACCTTACACATGCTGGAGAGACTGTGCAAGCAGCAGCAGGCAATAGTGGAGTTTCAGCTGCAGCACGCACAGGCCAGTCGCTCTGCGGAACAGCACCACTTCACCACCAACGAGTGGGCCTCCATGCGAGACCTGTGTACCATATTGCGGTGTTTAGAGTACTCCACCAACATGGTCAGTACCGATGACGCTGTTCTCAGCGTTACTATCCCACTTCTATGTCTCCTTGAAAAAACACTTTGGGCGATGATGGAAGAGGATGTGGCTCAGGAGGAAGAGGAGGAGGAAGAGGGGTCATTTCCACGATTATCAGGCCAGTCATTCACAAGTGGCTCGGAGGGTGGGTTCCTGCACCAGCATAGGCTAGGTAAAAAATTTTCAAGCCAGGGCACAGTTCTGGAGGATGAGGAGGACGAGGATGATGATGATGAGGAGGAGGAACCGCGTTCACAGCAGGGTGGCACCCAACGCAGCTCGTGGGCATCACTGGAGAATGGCTGGGGGGATACGGAGGACACAGATGATACACCTCCCACAGAGGACAGCTTGTCTTTGCCTCTGGGCAGCCTGGCACACATGAGCGACTACATGCTGCAGTGCCTGCGCAACGACAGCCGAGTTGCCCACATTGTAACTTGTGCTGATTACTGGGTGGCCACCCTGCTGGATGCCCATTACAAGGACAACGTGCTGTCCTTAATTCCCTCACTGGATTGTGATCCGAAGATGCGCGACTATCAGCGCACGCTGGTAGACGCGCTGCTGAGGGCATTTCCAAATGACACCGGGGGCTCAGTGGAAGCACAAGGCGAAGGCAGAGGAGGAGGAAGAGGTCGCCAATTCAGCTGTGACACCACCAGCACCTCAGAAGGCAGGGTTAGCATGGCCAAAATGTGGAAAAGCTTTGTCAGCAGCCCGCCACAACAAACAGCATCACTAGCTGATAGGCAACATCTTAGCAGGAGGCAGCATTTCAGCAACATGGGGGAACAGTATGTGCGCACACGCATACACTGACTGATGGGTCTGCCCCATTCAACTTCTGGGTCTCCAAATTGGGCACATGGCCTGAGCTTGCCCTTTATGCCTTGGAGGGACTGGCCTGCCCTGCAGCCAGTGTATTGTCTGAACGTGTGTTTAGCACGGCATGGGGCGGTATCACAGACAAGCGCAGCCGCCTGTCCACAGCCAACGTGGACAAGCTAACGTTTATTAACTGGTTCCCCACCGCGCGCCGTGTTTTTACGGCTGCAGTGGGGGAGCCCTGCGCGAATCGCCGTAAATATACGGCGATTTGCATTTTGGCCACCTGAGGAGTGTGCCCGCGGCTCGGGCGGACCCGATGTCCGCCGGCGAGCCGCGATGAGCGGCTACAGGGCAAAGAACGGGGAACCGCCGATGTAAACACGGCGGTTCCCCGCCCTGTCAGTGGGGTATGAGAGATCTACTGATCCCTGTCACTGGTATCAGTTAGATCTCTCATGCCCATGTTAGCTCAACCCCCCCACAGTAAGAACACACCCAGGGAACACTATTAACCCCTAGCTCTCCCCCCCAGGTTAACCCCTTCACTGCCAATGACATTTATACAGTAATCAGTGGACATTTAAATTTCTGATCGCTGAATAAATGTCATTGGTCCCAAAAAAGTGTCAAAAATGTCCGACATGTCCGCTGCAATATCGCAGTACCGCTAAAAATCGCAGATCGCCGCCATTACTAGTAAAAAATAAAAAAAAAATAAAAACCCCAGAAATGAATTCTCATCATCCGTAAACGCGGCCACTTTTGCGCAAACCAATCAATAAACGCCGATTGCGATTTTTTTTATCGCAAATATGAGGAAGAATATAAATCGGCCAAAAACGGTGAAAAAAATTTTTTTTATATATTTTTTTTTTGGATTTGAATTTTAGCAAAAAGTAAGAAATTTGTGTTTTTTTGCAAAATGGTCGCTCTTCTTTTGTTTATAGCAACGATAAGAAATGACGCAGAGGCGATCAAATACCACCAAAAGAAAGCTCTATTTGTGGGAAAAAAAGGACGCAAATTTCGTTTGGGTACAACGTCGCACGACTGCGCAATTGTCCGTTAAAGCGACGCAGCGCCGAATCGCAAAAAGTGCTCTGGTCCTAAAGCTGCAAAACCTTCCGGGGCTGAAGTGATTAAAATGAACCAGGCATGGATCCCACAAGACTTGTCTGTACCTTGTGCAGAATAGCCATTTATACTGGCCTCACACAGCCATTGGTATGCTTAAGTGAACTTATTCTTTGTTTGAGGCCTCCTCAACCTCCTACTCCACATCCACCTGCTCCTCCATTTTTATTTTTTTTAATGTTATTTCCCTATCCACATTTGCTTGCAGGGCATTTGTCCTACTCTTACCCCCATTTTGCTTCCTTTTGTAGCCCTCTAGCCCTTTCCAGGACTTTTTTAGAGCCATTTTAGTGCCCAAAAGTTCGGGCCACCATTGACTTCAATGGGGTTCGAGCCAAGTTCGGGTCAAGTTTGGGGCCGAACTCGAACTTTTTTGCGAAGTTCGGCCGAACCCGCTGAACCCGAACATCCAGGTGTCCGCTCAACTCTACTCCTCTGTTCTGTGTCTGCAGTCAGCTTAGAGCTTCTTAATTTGCAAGGAAAGTTGCCCTTTGCAGGGGGAATAATCTCCAGAGTTTAGTAAATTGAAACTTTGCTAACTTCCATCATCCAAACATGTGCAAGCAAAAATGGTGTGTATTTTATTTTCATTGTATGTAATTGGGTATTCTTTGCAAAGCAAAATTACCCCACATTCATAGAAGTATAACTAAAGTGCAAAACCTTTTTTTAGAGGATAGAGTGCAGAGGGATTAGAAAGCTTGTCAGTATGTATTGCAGTCTGTGTCCCTGTTAGGGAGATTCACCCTCTCTATTTGTTTTGTTTACCATTATCATTGAAATTGAAAGAAAAAGAAAATCCCAAATTTTGGGCTATCCTTAGAAGAGTACTAGAGGGGAAATTTTCCAATGGGGACACTAGCTCTTGTGACCTGGGGGGCCCCAAGGAATTCCTTTAATTTGCAGGGATTTCCTCTCACTTCCTGTTTCACTATGGGTCAGGAAGTTAAGGGAATTCTCCGCAATTAGACACAGATGGCGAAAAATAATCCCACGCTATCCAAAATGAAATAAAAAGTTTTGCATATAGTTCTACTTTAAGTTCTGGAGCATCTTTCCTTGCAAAATGAACAGCCTATTTGTGAATGTGGAAGATGGACACAGAGCCAAAATAAGTTTTTTGAATGGAAATACTGGAGAGGTCACTTTATTGTTGATGTGTATATTGCGGTGATACAGAGTAGGAGGATTTAATTTGCCACTGTCACACAGAGAAAGCATAGATATGTCACCATTTTATAGAATGCTAATCTAATGTATTATTTATTTTGGGATTCCATGAACCTGTTTTACTAATGCCCTGTCATTATGTCAGGTAAATTTGCTCTCTTAATTGCTGAAATATCATTATTCCTTGCCTCTGGCATTGCTCTTCTCCCACATTAATACATTTATCAAAATACTTTACACTTTCTTCAAAATTGAGCAGATTAGCTTAAACGTTGACAGTTGGAATGTTATGGTTTTAAAAGGGTCATCTGTAAAATAAATCTTTATTTCTAAAGAAACAATGAAGAAAAAAAAAATATATATATATACAGTATCTCACAAAAGTGAGTACACCCCTCACATTTTTGTAAATATTTTAATATATATTTTCATGTGACAACACTGAAGAAATGACACTTTGCTACAATGTAAAGTAGTGAGTGTACAGCTTGTATAACAGTGTAAATTTGATGTCCCCTCAAAATAACTCAACACACAGCCATTAATGTCTAAACTGCTGGCAACAAAAGTGAGTACACCCCTAAGTGAAAATGTCCAAATTGGGCACAAAGTGTCAATGTTTTGTGTGGCCACCATTATTTTCCAGCACTGCCTTAACATTCTTGGGCATGGAGTTCACCAGAGCTTCACAGGTTGCCACTGGAGTCCTCTTCCACTTCTCCATGAGGACATCACGGAGCTGGTGGATGTTAGAGACCTTGCGCTCCTCCACCTTCCATTTGAGGATGCTCCACAGATTCTCAATAGGGTTTAGGTCTGGAGGATGGAGGTCAGCCACCAATGGTAACTAACAAAACAACAATTGCAATTATAGGGAGTCCCTTTTCCAGCTGAAAGATATGTTTATTTCCTTTTAGTACTGACATCTATGCATTTGGATATAGGATTGGTGCTGCTAAAGTATATACAGTATATAACCAACACTTTTTTTGTTTTGTTTTAGATAGTAATTTCTGTCTGTGCACCATTGGTCAAAGGAATTCCCATCTCAGATAGTTGCCCTCAGAACATGTGTCCCCATTGGAAGATTTCCCCCTCGCATCTTATTCTGGGAACAACTCAAAAATTTCAGATTTCCTTTCACTTTCTTTCTCAATGAGGGGTGAATTTCCTCAATGGGTACACAAACAGCTATAAAAACTTGACAGAAAGTCTAACCTTTCTATACTCTATAAAAAACGAAAAAAATGGTATCGCCTAGAGATACACTTTAATATACATGCTGGTAGATCTAAATATGGAGGTGACATGACCTGTAGCTTTTAGACCATACATAGTGAAAATATACCACTGCACTACTATCAGTCTTTTAAAGTTACCACCTCTTAAAAATGTCACCTGTATGCTCCCTGGCTCCTTGATGCCCCTACTCTGTATAAACAAGTATGTTAAAAATTAAAGCCCTATCCTTGGGTTTCTGGCCCATTAAACTACCAAAAGCAAGTACAGTGGAACCTTGGATTACGAGCATAATCTGTTCCAGGAGAATGCGTGCAATCCAAATCACTCGTATATCAAAGCAACTTTCCCCATAGGAAACAATGGAAACTCAGATAATTCATTCCACAGTCACTGCTTGTCAATACAGTACTGTATGTGGCCAGAGGTCCGGGGGCACTGGTGAATGCAATAACGTATGTGGACAGAGGTGTGGTGGTGCTGTTGAGGCTCTGTGACTCTCGGAAACAATCGGAAATGCTCGTGAACTGTTTACACTTTCGGTATTTCTGAGTATTTCAGAATACTTCTGAGCATCTCTGAGCCTCGCCAGTGCCCCCGCACCTCTGCCCACATGCGGAATTGCATGCACAGAGGCTTAATTCTGCTTGTTTCGCGAGACATTGCAGTCAGGATTTTAAAAAAAAACTGCTCGTATTGCGAAACGCTCGTTAACCGTGTTACTTGCAATCTGAGGTACCACTGTAATTTGTGCCCTGCTGAGTTTTTGTATTTCAAAACTCTGTATGAACACCCCTAGATTGAAAAATCACTACCCTTGCATTATTTCCAAATCCTCAGTTTTGCTGTTTTTCTTTGGGTCATCTCCAAATGATAAATAGCTGCAAATGCATGTGTTCACTAGATAAAATAAGAACGCCTTACTGAGAAACAAAAGGCTGTGATTACATTGCTTTATGCTAATTATAACAATTAAACTGAACAGCAATACAACATCTGTGAGCGCAAAATAATGTAAAAGAACATTTTCTGCCCAATGACACAGCTACATTTTATTCTCGCTCTTCCTTTCATGTATACAGTACAAATACATACAATGGATGCAAATATAGAAAGGCACAAAATAGAGGCAATATTTGTTAAAAATTGTTTCAATGTATAACTTTTAATTATATATGTACAAGGGACCACCATATTTATTCATTGCATCATAAGGCTCTCCTCCATGCTTTGCTTTACCGATTCGTATATTTCTTATTAAAACCTATGTGCCAGATGTACACAACAAAAACAATGCACTGCGTGTTTGACAATTGTACTATTAAAATAAAAGTATTTGCTTCTTAATTTCAAGATATTAGGAGAACAAAAACAACTACTATTGACTATATAACTCTAAGGTTCCATGCACACTAAAGCTAAAAAAACGCTGGAAAAATCACTGGTAATAGCTTTTTGTAGTAGCATTTTAGCAGTCTTTTAGAAATGTTAAGAGTGTTTAGGAGCATTTGCATTTTGTTGGCATTTTTGAAATAAAAGCTCAAAAAAGCTAAAAAAAAAAGCTATTAGTAGTGTTTAGGAGCATTTAGCAGTGTTTCTGCTGGAAAAAACATTCCAGGAAACTCTACAAAAACAATTTTTTTTCTGCTCCTAGATGCTGAAGCTCAAATAATGCTAATAGCCTAAACTAATGTGCATGGACACATAGAATAACACTAATTAGCTTCTAGGAACAGAAAAAATAGCTAATAACAGCTTCTATGAGCAGAAAAAAAGCTAGTGTGCATGGAGTCTAAGGCTGCATTCACACCTAAGCTTTTTGGAATTGGGGGCAGAATCATGTGATTCTGGCCATGATTACAGATAATTAGAGTTGATCAAACCTCTGGAAGTTCGGGTTCTGCAGGTTCGGCCGAACTTCGGGAAAAAGTCCGGGTTCGGGACCGGACTTGACCCAAACTTTGTCCCCGACCCCGAACCCCATTGAAATCAATGGGAACCCGAACTTTTAGGCACAAAAATGGCTGTAACAAAGTCTTGGCAAGTCCTAGAGGTCTGCAAAAGGAAGGAAAATGGGGGTAAGAGTCGGACAAGTGCACTACAAAAAAAATGGGGATAGGGAAATAACTTAAAATAATTTTTAAGCTAAAATCACATAAAAAAATCAAAAATGGAGGTGGATGTGGAGTTGGAGGTTGAGGAGGTAGCCAACACTGTTTTTTTATTTTTGTGCAAGAAATGATGATTTAAAATCATCTCCAAGTTCTATAGGGAAAGTTTCATCCAGCCGCATAGAGAGTCATATTATTGTTCTAAAATCATCTCCAAGTTCTATAGGGAAAGTTTCTTCCAGCCGCATAGAGAGCCATATTATTGTTCTAAAATCATTGATATAATATCTGCAATCTGTCCCTCACAGAGCTAGCAGCATCTTCTCCCTAAACTATCCTGAGAGCATATGACATGCAGCACTGTGACTCCAGCCCCATATAGAGGCTGTGTCACATGATGCATTGGCCAATCACAGCCAAGCCATTAGTAGGCATGGCTGTGATGGCTTCTAAGGGCAAACCAGTGAAACACTTGTGGATTGGCTGCCCTTGGCAGCTATTCAACACGTGGAATCAAATACCAGAACCCGGAACTCGAACCCAAACTTTTTTTGAAATGTCCGGGTTCGGGTCTGGGTCCCGGACACCCCAAAGTTTGGTACGGACCCGAACTTTACAGTCTGGGTTCGCTCAACTCTACAGATAATAAAATGAAAAAGAGTGCAGTGCTATTAATACAAAGTCCTTTCAACAAGACACCCAGTGCCTGATGTGCCATTAAGATGAGTAGATGAGAGTAGTGCTTCAGTGCAAAACCACCGCCACCATATATGCTAGCAGCTCACCTCAATGTTCGGGCTCTTATTACAGGAGCCTATAGGAGCATATTGTCCAATCTTGGACCAGCAAAAAACCAGTAGAGGGGCGTCACCAAAAAAACTTCCAAGGTATGCAGGCAGATACACATCCCATAAAATCCAATGGCATCATATAGAAAGAATAAAATATATCTAGTGCTCTCCGTATAAAAACTTTGGCTTTATTACAAGTAACAGAACATACTCACAAAAATGGCCCTGTAACCCAGTGCATGGTATACAGATTGTAGAATCTCCGTAACACTCATAGAGCAAACTACTCTGGAGAACAACGATGGTCGCGGGTGACGTCACTTCCTGTTTCCGTTTCCGGACGCGTTGCGTTCCAAACACCGGAACTTCGTCAGTAACTTTGTCACAACAAAACATGGGACCTGTTTGCGATGCCATTATATCTTAATAGCACACCAAATGCGGTGCAATTTTGTGGTGATTATAGTGTGATAAAAATGCATGAAAATCGCAGCAAAAAACACGATGCCAAATGCGTCATGCTCTGTGCCAAAATTTGGTACATGAGCTTCTTTTTGGAGCGGAGGAAGGCCCATTCAAATGAACACAAAAATTGCAACAAAAGCTAAAAAAAAAATGCGTTTCAGCAGGTGTTGGTGCAGTATGCTCAGGTGTGAATGAAGCCTTAGAAATTACATGTGTATTAACGGTGAGAACATATTCAAGTATAACAGTTATCATTGCAATGCTTAAAGCCAAATGCTTGGCTATATTACACACGCCCAGGAGTATTGAAAACAAAAGAAAAAACAAGATTTCTAGATGCAGTAGTCACCTCTTCACTGGTGCTGTCTCCAGCAGTACCTCTATTCCACCACAAGATGACTTTAGCCTTCCAGGTTGAATAACACCCAGCATCATTCCATCAAGGGTACTGTGAATGTATAGGGGTTGTCACCATGGTGCCCTGCATGTATTTATTGGTGCATCATCAAATACTGTCCACCTCTGGGAGAACATCTGAAGAGGAACCAGCACATCATGTATTAGGACATCTGCAAGAGGTAAATATATATATAAAAAAGAACATATACAATGGGAGGTTAACTAGGAAGAGAGAGGTTACGGTAGGGGAAAGAGCATGAAGCTTTGAGGTGGGCATTAAACTATCTTTTTGCATACACCAATCAGCTGTAACTTACTGACCACCCATTTAATATTGAGTAGATCTCCTCTTTTTCCGCCAGAACAGCCCTGACCCGTCAAGGCATGGATGCCACTAGACCTCTGAAGGTATGTTGTGGTATCTTGCACCAAGCTGTCATCAGCAGATCCTTTAGATCCTGTAAGTTAAGAGGTTGGGACTCCATGGATCGGTTTCCCAGCACATCCCACAGATGCTCAATTGGGTTGAGATCTGGAAACGTTAGAGACCAAGTCAACACCTCAAACTTGTTGTTTTCCTCAAAACATTCATGAACCATTTTTGCAGTGTGGCGGGGCGCATTATCCTGCTGAAAGGGGCCACTGCCATCAGCAAACACAGTTTCCGTGAGATGGAGTACTTGGTCAGCAACAATTTTTAGGTAGGTGGTACATTTCAAGTAACATCCACATGAATGGCAGGACCCAAGGTTTGCCAGCAGACCATTGGCCAAAGCATCATACAGTCTCTGCAGGCTTGTCCCATAGTGCATCTTGGTGCTATCTCTGTATGTCAGTGGTTCTCAACTCCTGTCCTCGGGACCCACTAACAGGCCAGGTTTGCAGGATAACTGAAATGGATCACAAGTGATATAATTTGCTGCTCAGTGATTGCAGTATTCTAATCTGCAACTCCCCAAGGTAATACTTAAAATCTGGCCTGATGGTGGGTCCCGAGGACAGGAGTTGAGAACCACTGGTGTAAGTGATGCACATGCACCTGGCCACCCACATGATGTAAAAGAAAACATGATTCATCAGACCAGGCCACCTTCTCCCATTGCTCTGTGGTCCAGTTGTGATGCTCCCATGCCAATTTAAGGCAGTTTTAGCAGTGGATGTGTTGAAAGCAGAAAAAATGGGCATTGCAGTTTATTGTGTTGCCCTGAGGGTGCCCTGAGGCTAAGCAGCCCCATGCACAACAAACTGCAATGCCCATTTTTTCTGCTTACAACACATCAATTTCAGGCATAACATGTTTACTTGCTACCTAATATATCCCACTGACTTTCAGACACCATTGTAATGAGATAATCAATGTTATTCACTTACCTTAATTCAATCACCGCTCTAGGTCCGTTGAGCCTCAACTGGATCAGCTGTGTGTGTTCTGGTGCAGGTGCTGGCAGATAGTGCACATAGATTTACACACAAATGAAAGGCTGGACAGCCACACACTGAATCCAATCTTGCAAATGTATTAGTAAATGAAGGTGCAAATACAAATCAAGGGTAACCACAAGTCCCAGCTAACGCGTTTCACGCCTTAGGCTGGCGCTTACTCATAGCCACTTACCTTATCAGTGGTTATAAAGTTATGGCTGATCGGTGTATAGCTCACATATTGTACGAGTTTCATATTATTGTTATTGATTCAATTTAGAGATGTATAGGTGAGCTGCAAGAAACAGTGCCATGTAATTTTTTTTATCTCTTTATAAGATAAAATATTAGCCACATAGGGAATGCACTGTCTTTAGTTGAGTTGAATTGGGAGAAGCATCAGTAAAGCACAGCCATTGTGCAGAATTATAAAGCAAGAAACTGAGCCTGTGTATGTAATGAGAAATTGGCTGCCCCAATGTACTTAATTACAAAATATATAGAGAAATACAAATTTGTGGTTTTTTTTTTTTACATTAATACATATTGATTAAATTCTTTACATCAAGCTGATCTATTTTACATGTATAGACTTAAATACTTTCAACACCATACGTTCCCCTTAATGAGCTGAAAACACTTTATAATTGCTGGTAATACAGGATGGCTTTTCTTGTCATTTGCGCCTATTAAAGTGAATTATTTTGCCATATTATGAAATTCAGTTTTTTTAAGAAAATGATCTGTTCTGTTTAATGCTATAGAATGTGCCAGCTTACACTCTTCCTATGAACATTTCCTAACTGAATAATGTTCTTGCAGGGAGGGTATAGATGATTATGGAATTAAGAATGGTCATGGCTAAAAAGAGTGAATTTTGATGATTTTCTAGGTAGTATCTCTAAGTTCATTGGCGCCTTCCAAGGGCAGCAATGGATGAGGGTTGTATCTTCACTTAGGGCTCATTCAAAACAGCAGGTGGATGTTGTGGCCCATACATAGGTGTGCACCCCAAAGCTCAAACACACATGCCTTTCGCTGTCGCCCCCCCCTCCACCAAATGATTTGGACCAGTGCACAAAGCAAGGTCCATAAAGACATTGGATGAGCGAGTTTGGGGTGGAGGAACTTGGCTGGTCTGCACAAAGTCCTGACCTCAACCCGATAGAACACCTTTGGGATGAATTAGATAGAAGAATGGTCAAACATTCCCATAGACACTCCTAAACCTTGTGGACATCCTTCCCAGAAAAGCTGAAGCTGTTATAGCTGCAAAGGGTGGGCCAACTCAATATTGAACCCTACGGACTAAGACTGGGATGCCATTAAAAGTCATGTACGTGTAAAGGCAGGCTCCCAATACTCTTGACAATATAGTGTTTATTCAACATTATTTGTGGCCATTGGTGAGATCAAGGGCCGCATTTGAGGCCCTTTTTAGCTCATAAGTTGACAACCACTAATCTAGAGTATCCTTACTAGCAGAAGCTGAGGGACCATTAGGGTTTATACATATGGACAGTTTGAGGTGTAAAGCATGTAATGCTTGAGAGGACTGTCAGAAACTGCAGACCTAATAGAGGAAATGAGGGTCGGAAAGTGTGGACATGCCACGTTTTTGGCTGGGGATATGTTGCAGAATACAATACAAAACTGGGAGCATGTTATATGAGGCTAGTAGAGAACAATGCCATTATCCTAATCAATGTTCCCACCAGGGCCGTCTTTAAGGCAGGGCAAAAGGGGCAGCTGCCCTGGGCCCTGTCATTGTTGTGGGGCCCAAAGAAGCTGCCTCATACTTGCCAACTATCCTGGTTTAAATTTCCTTATCCATTGAAGTTTTAGACATGTACTGTGTCCCGATATCTAAGTGCTGCTATTAAAGCTGCCCAACTCTGCCCTATTGTTGTGTACAGATGACCTACCTGCAGACCCTATATTTACATGTAAATAACCGACATTGATATGTAAATAGCGGCAGCATTCACATGTAAATAGCGGCGGCCAGCTGCGCTGATATGTAAACAAAGGGGGCATTTGTATGTATATCATGCCCCCTCTGAGGTCATATTCAACATCATCTATACTGGATGCTGCCCACTGGGGAGACAAAGGCATGCTTGAAATTCCACAGCACATGTCAGCAGATGCGTGAGGGTGTCATTAATAATTGATGGCACTGCTGTGTATCTGCTAAAGGGCAGCACATGGTGTGCAGGCAGTGAGGAGATGATGTGCTGTAACCTCTAGCGACCAATTTGTGGGCAGTAATGATGTGCAGTAACCTCTAGCAACCAATCAGTGAGCAGTATTGGTGTACACTAATCTCCAGCAACCAAACAAGCAGAAAGCATGTGCTGTAACCTCTAGCAACCAAACAGTGAGCCGTAATGTGTGCTGTAACCTCTAGCAACCAGTCAGTAACTGGTAATGATATGCTGTAACCTCTGGCAACATCACTGCTGATCTGATTCAGTAAACTGATTTTGAGTCTAGTTGCTATTTATTGTATGTCTCAGAGCAGGTGGAGAGTGAAATGCATGGGGGGGGGGGGGCCCCAAGAAAATATTTGCCCAGGGTCCAATCAATATTAAAGACGGCCCTGGTTCCCACTATAAACTGCTGAGGTCTGAGGGCCGAACATCATATTCCAAAGGGCCATATGTGGCCCTCAGGCCACAGGCTGGGCATCAGGGCTCTAGATCATCAAAGGTTATATGTGTAGGGCTTATCACAGATGATGAGGATGGAGGTGCCAAGGCAGCTATTTGCCTTGGAGTGGTGAATCTAAAAAAATGACTCCCTATACATTAATCACATAAAGGAATATTCCAGTGGCAAGGCTCTTTCCTGCATTTCTTAATGCACATACCACGCATGACATAATTGTTTATTTCACGTTCCCTTCCAAGTGTCTGACATCTCATTGGCAGCCTTTTCAGAAAGAAATATCCATCTTAGTGGTGGAAACATAAATGGAATGACACTGGGAACCTTTTATATTTTTGTTCTGGCCAGGAAACATGTGTTTGTATTCAAGAACTACTGTGCAGGGTGTCAACTAGAAAAAAATGTGCATGTACAGAGCCCAGAGCCATTAAACAAATACATTCAGATATAAAATGTTATTCTTCAAAGGGTGAACAATGGACACTGGTTATAGGATGTGACATATAGTCATATTTTATGGTTACAAAATGCAGAGAGACATAAGAAAAAAACTGATTATTAAAAATGTCAGCTATATTACTTTGGCATAGTATAGTTTGTGTTTAATCACTTCAATACTGGGCACTTTTACCCCCTTCCTTCCCAGGCCAGTTTTCAGGTTTCAGCGCTGTTGCACTTTGAATGACAATTGCGCGGTCATGCAACACTGTACCCATGTGAAATGTCTATCTTTTTTTTTTTCACACAAATAGAACTTTCTTTTCATGGTATTATATATTTTTTGTTAAATACACAAAAAAACGTGGAACAAACGTGTTTTCTTTGCTTCTGTTATAAAATTTTGCAAACAAATAATCTTTCTTCATACATTTCGGCCAAATTGTTTTCTGCTACATTTCTTTGGTGAAAATAACCCAAATTAGTGTTTATTATTTAGTCTGTAGGAAAGTTATAGAGTCCACAATCTATGGTGTACAGTATCTGAAAATCGATCAATCCTGATGTACTGATGGCCTATCTCATTTCTTGAGGCCCGAAAATGCCAGGACAGAACAAATTTCCCCTGAATTACCTTTTTGGAAAGTACAGCCATGGTCAAAAGTTTTGAGAATGACATAAATATCAATTTCCACAAAGTCTGCTGCCTCCATTTTTATGATGGCAATTTACATATACAGTGGTACCTCAGATTGCAAGTAACGCGGTTAACAAGCGCTTCACAATATGAGCAGTTATTTTAAAAAATCCCGACTTGGTTTGCCTCGCAAAATGAGCAGGGTTAAGCCTCTGTGCATGCAATACCGCATGTGGCCAGAGGTGCGGGGGTGCTGGTGAGCTTTGGAGATGCTAAGGAGCATTCGGAAATACTCGGAAATACCGAAAGTGTAAACAGTTACCGAGCATTGTCGAATGTTTCTGACCATCTCCAAGCCTCACCAGCGCCACCACACCTCTGGCAACATACGGTATTGCATACACCAGAGCCCCCGGACCTCTGGCCACATACAGTACTGCATTGGCATGCAGTCCCTGTGGAGCGAATTATCGGAGTTTCCATTGTTTCATATAGGGAAACTTGCTTTGATATACGAGTGATTTGAATTACAAGCATTCTCCTGGAACGGATTATGCTCGTAATCCAAGATTCTACTGTACTCCATAATGTTATGAAGAGTGATCAGATGAATTGCAATTAATTGCAAAGTCCCTCTTTGTCATGAAAATGAACTGAATCACAAAAAAAAAAAAATATTTCCACTGCATTTGTGAAGAAAGCTTCAGGGCGCCCAAGAAAGTCCAGCAAGCGCCAAGACCGTCCCCTACAGTTGATTCAGCTGCAGGATGGGGGCACCACCAGTGCAGAGCTTGCTCAGGAATGGCAGCAGGCAGGTGTGAGTACATTGGCACACACAGTGAGGAGAAGACTTTTGGAGGATGGCCTGGTGTCAAGAAGCAAAAAAGCCATTTTACTCAAGGAAAAACATCAGGGACAGACTGATATTCTGTGAAAGGTACAGGGATTTGACTGCTGAGGACTGGGGTAAAGCCATCTTTTTTGTCACTTTTTTTGAAAATGAAGAAATTTTTTTTTTCCACATTTTTATTTTTTATTTTTTTACATACTGTCATCAGTGCAGTACAGCATCATCATGTAACTAATATGGTGGTGACCGGGGACACTGACTAGAGATAGTATTTAACCACTTCCTTACTGGGCACTTAAACCCCCCTCCTGCCCAGACCAATTTTCGGCTTTCAGCGATGTCGCATTTTGAATGACAATTGCGTGGTCGTGCGACGTTGTACCCAAATAAAATTTGCGTCCTTTTTTCCCACAAATAGAGATTTCTTTTGGTGGTATTTGATCCCCTCTGAGTCATTTCTGATCACCGCTATAAACAAAAAATGAGCGACAATTTTGCAAAAAAGAACAATATTTTTTTACTTTTCGCTAAAATACAAATCCATAAAAAAAAAAATCGGCGTTTATTGATTGGTTTGCACAAAAGTTATCGCGTCTACAAAATATGGGGATTTATGGGGTTTTTATTATTTATTAATTTTTTTACTAGTAATGGCGGCGATCTGCGATTTTTATCGGGACTGCAATATTGCAGCAGAAATGTCGGACATTTTTTACACATTTTTGGGACCAATGACATTTATACAGCGATCAGAAATTTAAATGTCCACTGATTACTGTGTAAATGTCATTGGCAGTGAAGGGGTTAACCTGCAGGGGGCAGTGAAGGGGTTAAATATGTTCCCTGGGTGTGTTCTAACTGTGGGGGGGGCGGGGCTGGCCGGGACATAACAGATCTAAATGATCCCAATGACAGGGATCAGTAGATCTGTTATGTCCCCTGTCACAGAACGGAGAACCGCCGTGTTTACATTGGCGGTTCCCCGTTCTGCAGCTCTGTCAGGCGATCGTGGGTCTCGAGCGGACATCGAGTCTGCCCGACCCACGGGCACGCCCACGCTGGATCCGTACTTCAGCAATAGCGTGGATCTGTAGGGGTTAAAAAAAAAAATTTGATTTTTTAATCTTTTCTTTTTTTTTATTTTACATACTGTGACCAGAGCAATACCACCAGTTTGTAAAAGGTGGTGGAGCACTGAAGCACTTTGTTAAAGCACCTTGATTGCTATGTTGGATAGCACTTCACTTGCACAGCACATTTCCTTAAGAATTGAGGAGTTGAATTTTGCACTTAGACATCTTTCACACCGGAACGTTTTTCATGCGCTTTACCGCTAAAAATGGCGCCTGTAAATCGCCTGAAAAACTCCCCCCTTTGGGGCGGTGCGCTTTCAGTATGGGAAAAAAAGTCATACAAGCCGCATCTTTGGGCCGGTGTGTCTTCCACCGCCCCCTGCCCAATGAAATGAATGGGCAGTGCCTCCAAAGCAGCTGGACATCGCTTTGGAAGCGCCATGTGCCGGCATTTTTAACCCCTTGTTAACCCCTTCTTAGGGGGTTAAAAGCACCCCGCTGCCGCCCGAATAGCGGCGCCAGAACGTCACTATGACAGAGGTAAAGTGCCACTAAACTAGCGGTGCTTTACCGCAGACGCTCGGGCGGCTCCAGTGTGAAAGGGATCTAAATGTTGAACATTTTTGACGCTAAAATTGTGGAACATTTGTAGAACATTTTTGACCCTAAAATCCAGTGGTACAACACACTGGCACTTTCTTTTGGATGGGTGAAATTTATAGAGTCTAATTTTGCACTTACTGTGGAACATTCTAATACTAAAAACTTATCGCACAGCACACTGCCACTTTGTTTTTGGGAAAAAAGGGATTTTATTAAAACTTACCGTAAAATCCTTTTCTCTGAGTTCACTGACAGACGCAGCCCTTCATTGACAAGTGGGTTTATGCTCATCCTACTAGGAGTAGACTAGGCAAAAAAGCAAAAGGATAGGCTGGCCCCTCCCAGGGGGCCATCCTCACTTCAGCATATAATCCCCCTGCTGCACATAGCATATCAGTTCGTAACAAGCCGTACAAACTCAACACAGAGGGGTGGGTGCTGCGTCTGTTAGTGAACTCAGAGAAAAGGATTTTACGGTAAGTTTTAATAAAATCCCTTTTTCTCTTACGTTCACTGACAGATGCAGCCCTTCATTGACAAGTGGGGATGTCCCAAAGCAGTGTCAGTAAAGAGGGGTGGGTAAACAACAACAACTGTACCCAACAGAATCCTCTCAGGAGGCGCCAGTCGCGCCTACACTGCCGCCTGTAAAACTTTACGGCCAAAAGCAGCATCCGAAGATGCTGACACATCAACTTTATAAAACATAGTAAATGTGTGCACCAAGGCCCAAGTAGCCGCCTTGCACACCTGTGACACCGAAGCTTGGTGTCTAAACGCCCAGGAAGTGCTAACAGCCCTGGTGGAATGAGCCGTGACTGGAAAAGGGGGTACCTTGCCCCAAACAGTATACGCATGGGTCACGGTCTGTATGGTCCAACGGGAGACAGTAGCCGACGAGGCCGCCAATCCTTTGTGCGGACCATCCGTCAGCACCAACAACGCGTCAGACTTCCAAAAGGAGTCTGCAGCCGCCAAATACACCCACAAAGCCCTACGACATCCAATAAATGTAACTCAAATTCCTTAGGATGCGATGGATGCGGACATAACGAAGGAAGAACAATATCTTCATTAATGTGAAAAGAAGAGACCACCTTCGGTAGAAACGAAGGGGAAGGTCGCAAGACCGCCTTGTCCTTATGAAGGGCCAAGTAAGGAGACTGACAGGGCAAAGCTGCCAACTCAGACACCCGCCTAGCGAATGTAATGGTCACCAAGAAAACCACTTTTCGTGACACTAATTGTAGGGAATATCCCTGATTTTCACAAATGGCGGTTTCTGCAGTACAGAAAGTACCAAATTCAAATCCCACGGCGCCACAGGCGACTGTATCTGAGGAGCCACATGGCGTACACCCTGTACAAAAGTACGTATCAACGAATGTGACGCCAAAGGCCGTTGAAAGAGAATCGCCAGAGCCGAAATCTGACCCTTGAGAGTAGTGTTGAGCGAACCCGGACTGTAACGTTCGGGTCCGTACCGAACTTTCGGGTGTCCGTGGCACGGACCCGGACCCGGACATTTCAAAAATCGTTCGGGTTCGGTCCGGGGTTCTGCTATTTTATTCCACGTGTTGAGAAGCTGCAGGGCAGCCAATCAACAAGCGTTTCACTGGTTTGCCCTTAGAAGCCATCACAGCCATGCCTACTAATGGCATGGCTGTGATTGGCCAGTGCATCATGTGACCCAGCCTCTTTATAAGCTGGAGTCACAGTGCTGCAGTCGGCACGGTGCCTGTGGGCTTTCAAGCCATGCCTGGGCTTGCAATGTCAGGCCCAAGCGAGTTGTGATGAGAGTTCCCAGTCTAAAGCCGAGACCGCTAAGAGAAAGTTGCCGGAAACCGCAGTGTAAGCAACTA
>BLSH010250273.1:27888-56214 GCA_018402905.1 Glandirana rugosa
CAACTCAGGGTCCACAACTCCCTAGCCCCACTAAGACTGAGGCACTAGGGATGGTACGAATACCGTGCGTTCACATGAAGCGCGTTCTAAATAGTAGCCTGGACCTTCCGGATATAGCGAACCACACTCTGCCTCCCAACCTTGGGAGCGAGAATGCACCACAGGTCCCACGACCGAAAAAACGTCGCCCCGGACCTATTTTTCAACCGTGACTCATGAGAGTTCATCTCAACTCGCTTGTGGACCTTCAAGCCCAAGACGACCAGGCAGGCTTGAAGCCCTGTTTCAGGTCCGTGCGATCGTTCGGGTTCCGTCCGGACCCGGACCCGGACTTTGTCCCGAAGTTCGGACGGACCAGCAGAACCCGAACTTCCAGGTGTTCGCTCAACTCTACTTGAGAGTACTCAGTGCCAACTTTTTATCCAGGCCCCGCTGCAAAAAAGCCAGCACCCTGGACACCACGTAAGAGCGAGGGTTCCAACCCTCCGTCTCACACCAAGCGATATAGGCCTTCCAGGTCCGATGATAAATCTTGCGCGAAGTACACTTGCGTGCCATAAGCATGGTAGGGATCACGGAGTCAGAATCACCCCGATCCCTCAACACCTGGGACTCAACAGCCAAGCCGTCAAAACCAGCGAGGGTAAAGCAGGGTGCAGGATGGATCCCTGTGACAGTAGGTCTTCGCGTAGCGGAAAAAGCCAGGGAACATCTGTTACCATCCGCACCACTTCGGCGTACCAAGGGTGCGGAGGCCATTACGGAGCTACCAGGATTGTTGGAATCCCTTCCTCTGCTCTTCTGCGCAATCACCGCGGAAGAAGCTTGATCAGAGGAAAGGCGTGCAGGAGCCGATACCAACTCCAATTTGCTACTAATGCGTCCGTGGCAATTGCGTCCGTGGCAACGGTCTCTTGTTCTGCACACAAAGGTCTGCACCTTGTGACTGAACCTGGACACCATGAGGTCCACATCTGGCATGCCCCACTTGTGGCAAATCTGGCTGAACACCTCTGGATGTAGGGACCATTCCCCCTTATCCAGTGTCTGGCGACTGAGAAAGCCCGTCTGCCAGTTTTCTACACCCGGAATGTAAATGGCGGAGATTGCGGCACGTAAAGTTCTGCCCATCGCAGAATGAGATCTGCTTCCGCAGTTGCTGCCAAGCTCCTAGTTCCGCCCTGATGGATCACACACAGCTGTGACATTGTCTGACTGAATCCAAATCGAGAGGCCGCGCAGCCTTGCCAACCAGTGGAAGAGACAGAGCCTAATCGCCCTCAGCTCCAACACACTCACCGGAAGGCGAGATCCCTGCGCCGACCAACATCCCTGAGCAGACAACTGCCCCAGAACCCCTCCCCAGCCCGAAAGGCTGGCGTCCGTCGTTACTATCGATCAGTTCAGGGAGAGGAAAGACTTCCCCAGCTTTTGGGCCAGGCCCTAAGCCACCATGTCAACGATCGTCTGGTCTGGTGATCCAACCTGATCAGCCTGTCCAGGGACAGCGGTGACTTGTCCCATCATGACAGAATCGCTCACTGTAGAAGCCGAGTGTGACTCTGGGTGTAAGGTATTGCCTCGAAGGCTGAAACCATGAGCCCCAACACCCGCATACAGAACCGTAAGGAGGGCCACTGATGTGACAGCAGGGTTCGCACCGCTGCTTGTAATATCAGTAACTTGGCCGGAGGTAGGAACACCCTCGCCAGCTCCGTGTCCAGAATCAGACACAGATACTCCAGGCGACAGGACGGGATCAATGTCGACTTCTGCAGGTTGATCAGTCAGCCGAAGTCTTTTAGCGAGGCCATGGTGATAGCCACGTTCTCCTCCAGAGCCGAAGCAGACTCCGCTCTCAGGAGTAAACCGTTGAGGTATGCTACCACCGCAATGCCTCTCTGCCTCAATAGCGACAGCACCGGGGCCACCACCTTGGTGAACACCCGAGGAGCCGAGGTCAGACCGAAAGAAAGTGCCACAAATTGGTAAGGTAGGTCTCCCACCGCAAAAACGCAGGAAACGCTGGTGCCGGAGACAAATGGGAACATAGAGGTACGCGTCCCTGATATCCAGAGACACCATGAAGTCCCCTTGGTGCAGGGCGGCCACGACCGAACGGACAGATTCCATTCTGAACTTCCGCGCCTTCACAAAGTGGGTTAGCGCTCTTAAGTCCAGAATTGGCCTGACTCCACCCTTTTTGGATACCACAAAAAGATTTTAATAGAAACTGCGGAACCCTTCCAGCGCAGGTACCGGCACAATTACCCTTTGTTAGGAGAGCTTCCGAACAACCTCTAGGAGAGCCTCCCGATGCCCCAGAGGGAGTCTTAAGTTCAATGGGAAGAACCTGACTGGGGGTAGAGTGCTAAACTCCATCCTGTACCTGGAGGACACCACTTCCTGCACCCACCGGTCGGAAATCGGGTAGTCAATCTGTCTGCGTACCCCAGAAGTCGGCCCCATCATGCGGAGGAGGACTTGTCCTCGGCCTTTTCATTCTTACGCTGCCAGGGTCGTTTGCGGAACCCCAAGGCAGACTTACCGGGTCTTTAGCCCTTGCCTGCTGCACCGGGCTCACGAAAAACCTGACCCGAAGAAGCAGGACCCTGCTTACGGCAGAGCTCCCGCCGCTTGGGCTCCAGAAGAAAAGTACTGTTCCCTCCAGTAAAATCCTTAATGATTTCATCCAGTTGTGCCCCAAAAAGTCAACCGCCCTGAAAAGGGAGATCCGTGAGACCCTTCTTGGATGCATGGTCACCCGACCAGGAGCGTACCGTCTGATAGTGACTGCGAAACAGACATTATAGAGAGCATGGGAAGCAGGTCCAAGGCTGCATCACACAGACATAGAAGCCCTTCTACAGGTGCTCTGCTCGCTGTGACGCCTCAGGTGAGTTCCCGCAGCTCAACTCGCAGTGCAACTCAGTCGCACACTCTGTAAGTGATTGCGCAGCCAAAGCTGACGCCAGAGTCGGTCAATGACTGACCCTGCCAACAAGGACAGTTCCTTGGACAGCGCCTCCGTCCGTCTATCGGCCGGACCCATAAAAGAAGGAAACCCCTCCAAAGGGATGGTCATTGCCTTATTCAGGCGAGCCACCGGAGGGTCCACTGTGGGGGATGCACACTGTTTCACAAAGCTATCCTCAAAAGGGTAGTGTACAGCAAAACATCTGGCAGGTGAAATTCTGGGGACGTTGCCATTCCTTATATACCAACTGGTCAAAAAACTCATCCTAAGGGTAAGACCTATGTGGATTAAGAGACCCACCAACATATATGGACTCCTGCGACTCCCCATCTTGGTCCAGTCGCAAGGACGCACGAATATTTGGCGATCAGGGCGGCCACCAGCGCCTTTCGTGTGCTACTGAGGCCCCCTGATCCTCTTCGCCGTCCGAGGGAACCAGTTTGCCCTCTGAAAGCTCTACAGAGGCCTCTACCGGTTCAGAATCCTCCCCCGATAAAGGCGGGGGGGGTGAACGTCTTTTAGGGGCCCCCTTAGCCCGGTCCGGCACCTCTCGGGGAAAAAAATCCCCAAATACTGCTCTTAACTGGTCCAGGGATACCAGTGTTCCCAGCGCAGGTTGCTCTTCCACTGGCTCCAGCTTGGAAGGACCTGCAGGTTCAGCCGCCATTGCGTCACCGGACCCTGACAAACAGAAAAACTCTGGCACCCCCACAATGTGACCACCACCGCTACCCCACAGAACACCCAGTGAAGGCCCAGGAGGACTGCACCCACCGCTACCAGCACCCCAGGGAGAACACAGCTATACTTGCTGTTTGATGCCTCAAGCGCTGCTTCCCAGTAGGAATATCCCATATGACCGCCAGTCAGAGAGGCCGCCTGTGCCATCCACACTCCAGAGTGAAAGAGGAAGTGTCTGCAGAGAAAGCACGTTTTTTTCTCCTTCCAGGCACATCCCAAAATGGCCACCGGGCGGACACAAGAAGCCCAAGCCTGATTATACAGGGCGCGACTACGGCAAAATGGCCGTCGGTCAACACTAGAGGCCAAAATCCACTGCAAAATGGGTGCGGCTACAGTAAAATGGTGGTGATCGCATGGCGATTTTAAATGGCGCAGAGTGCGGTGCGGTGCGGGGGGGTGATAGGAGGGGGGCGAGGACACCCAGGGAAGGCCTGAGCCCCAAAATAGACCCTCCACCGGCCGGCTATCCGCAAAATTTTTGCCCAGTTGTCCCCCTCCGCACCCCTAGGGGGGGAGAGGGGGTCACTCACCAGTCCGACGGGCGTAGCGGGTAGCCACCCGGTTGCAGACCTTCCTCCCACTGTGGAGAGGGATGCTGCAGGCCAAGGCCTCTGGATAGGAACCAAGTCCGGTCACTGGGCGCAAGTGGGAATCATCCACTGGCCACCCGCACGGAACGGGCACGATGCGGCGGACCCCGCCAAGGCTAAGGGTAGCTTGCATACGTCGGCCGTGCTGGGGAAAGTTCAGGATTTTTAGATATCCTCTATGCCCCAGCCGGCTTCTTGATAGCAGTCTTCATCAGATAGTTTGAGAAGAAGAAAAAAGCGGTAGCAAAAAATGTGAACTGCGGGTCCCATAAGGGAGCCAGGTCTAACTCCTTGCACTAGGCAAAATAAAACTGATATGCTATGTGCAGCAGGGGGATTATATGCTGAAGTGAGGACGGCCCCCTGGGAGGGGCCAGCCTATCCTTTTGCTTTTTTGCCTAGTCTACTCCTAGTAGGATGAGCATAAACCCACTTGTCAATGAAGGGCTGCGTCTGTCAGTGAACGTAAGAGAAATTGAATTTTGTATTTACTGTGGATATTTTTTTAAATAAGCCTTGTTTTTACTTAATAGCACATTTTGTATGATTATTTGCACATCACCTTTGCACAAGGTCAGCGCTGTTTACAGAGTAAAGATAGAAAAAAAGTGAAATACATAGTACTTGCAGGTATGGGGGAGCATGTGACTCACTCCCCTTCCTGTTAGACATTCTGTATATAGTGCACAGTACAAATGGGCTTTGCTGCTTAACTGTAGACAGGAAACAGGGAACTTTTTCAGGGAAAAGACATAGAGTATACCATAGATGCAGCTACAAACTTATAAACACTACCATCTACTGTTTGAAGAATCTCTACTAAATACTGATGTGCAGTAGTTGTTGCACAAAATACAATTCTGTATTCCAACACTTTCTCACACGATCAGACTGAATGCTCGAGGTAGCCAATCACAAGGCAGAATGGGGTGAGGGGCAGTCTTTAGCCATGTATAAACTGGTGAACGAGACGGTAGAGAAACAAGCAGAAGGTAAGGTATGGGGTTGAGTGAATCTTTTTTTTTCCTTGCTTGGGCTAAACACAAAATTATTTTACATTTCTTTTTAATGGAAGGTCACTCTAATGTGACAAACAACACAATCAATGCAAGGATTGCTTGCAAAAATTGTGCAAAACCAAAGCAATAATAAGCATGCAGAAGCAATGTCACTACTTCTGATCATGACCGAATACTGGAAAACCTCTGTAACCAAAAACAGTTGCTGACTTTTCTTCACAGTCCTTCCACTGTATTTGCATTAAATTCCAATACTGGACTCGGCCAAAGACACCTTAAACAAAGGTAAGTATAGAGATTTTTTTTGTCATGGGGCACCTAGCCTGGAGCTGGTCTTTGTTGTGGCTCATGCGTTTCAGGAAAAACAATCAAAAACGTAGCTGAAATGCAAGCGCTGCATGTTTTTATGTGTTTCGGCAGCGTTTCCATTGATGTCTATGGAACCAAATACACAACCTGCTCTGGGCAAAAAAAGTCCCTAACTCCAGTTGAAAACGCACAGATGTGAACATGACCCATAGGAAATCATGTTAAAATCGAGCACAATGTGTTTCTGCAGAGCTGAGTATGCCCTGCAAAATGCAAAGGTGTGAACCAGGCTTTAAAGAGGAAGTAAACTCTGCTGTTTCTTTTTTTTTCCTGCAAAGTAAAGACATAATGTGCTTGTATGCATCGCATACTAGTACATTACAGTATGTGTCACCTGCAAACAAAGTCCTCATTGTCCTCGCAGCAGGCCGTATCCATCTTCACCCGTCTTTCTTCCAGGTCCGCAATCTTCGGCCCTGTGACTGGCCGGAGCCGCGTACGTCACTCCCGCGCAAGCGCGCAGGAGCCGCCGGTCATGGCACAGGGCTCTGAAGAAACGGCACCAGCGGCCGCTCCTTCAGAGTGCATGCCCGATTAAATAATCAGTGCAGTATACATTAAATATCTCCTAAACGGTGCAAGTTTAAGAAATATTTACAGTACCTATAGGTAAGCCTTATTATAGACTTACCTAAAGGTACAAACATTAGAGGGAGGTTTACTTCCTCTTTAAAGCAAGGTTCAGTCAGGCATTTCCAGAAGGGTATCAGCAATAGCAACTTAGTTGTTATTAAGCAACGGAAGGAAACCTGCACTGAGAGAAATGTATGGCTTGCCATTGCTACCCTCCTTACGAACATGGAATAAGTATACAGCCGATGAAGACGGAGTGATGCCAGCAATCCTGATCTGCATACTTGCTCTAAGTTAATGAAAAAGAATTGATATCAAATGATCAGGCAGCTGTCATTTTCAGAAGAAGAGTAGGTACATTTGGGGGGCGCACCCTAATGCCCAGGTACTTTTAAATAGCCTTGCAGGTTTTGATGTCATTATTGCATGTGTGCGCTGTAATATGTCATTTTGTTTGGTGGTCTTATAGCAGCAACCATCTCTAATGTAATACATTATTAGGGTGTGATGCCCAAGTATGTACCTATTTGTCTATTGCAGATCCTGACCAGATCTCTTGGGCTGGAGCATCCCACCTATTCATAATTGCCTCTAATTACTGTCCACCTGAGACATAGGAAGAGTTCTCTAGATCTCCCATTAGGAGGAGTGTATTGCTCCCATGGTTATGAGACAGAATTTCCCATTCTATGGTAGTGTAGGACCCACTAAGACGGGGGCCTGTGAAGTAGGAGTGGGCTAAGCACTCTATGGCCATATAGTGCAACGGACTCCCCGTATTTTGGTTGAAGATGTCCAGGTACTTTTAAATAGCCTTGCAGGTTTTAATGTCATTATTGCATGTGTGCGCTGTAATATGTCATTTTCAGAAGAAGGCCTGCCCTCAATATTGGTTTCCTTTGACGCTTCAGACACAAAGAAACTGAGAGTGGGATTTACAGAGCACCATCTGCTGGTAAGATTTGGCATAGCAGCTGCTGTGGTCGCATATACTGATGCTCAGTGAGCATGTTAAAGCGGAGTTCCAGCTGTTTCTGTGCAGCTGCTAACTTTTAATAAACACACACTCACCTGTCCCACAGTCCAGTGATGCGGCCGTCCGAAGCCTTGGTTCTCTCCCCGCATATCCCTGGTGCCGGCATCAATAGTGTGGGCTCGCGGCTGTGACAGCTTGTGGCTTAACAGCCGGGTGCGCACTGTGCATGCATGAGACGCGCTGCACGTCCTGAATGGAACTTGGGTGGAACTCCACTTTAATTCACCCTTTTTCACCTTTCTTACCCTAGAGCAGGGGTGCACAACCGCTGGCCCGCGGCGACCTCTGATGTGGCCCGCTACCTCCTGGTCTGGGCAAGCCCAGATCATGGGTTTCTGGCCCGCTATCCCCGAGCATCAGTGTGAAGGATAGAGCCAGCACTAGAGGTAGCAGAGCCGATGCTTCCTATATAGTGCCGACTCCTGTCACAGGCAGAGTGATACCAAATGTACTTCGCCTGTGACAGAAGCGATACAGGAAGCATTGGCTCTGCTCTCTACTGCAGCCGCATGTTTCCTCTAGCACTGGCTCCTGTCACTCTGATGCCTGGGGATGGTGGGTCGAGAACCAGCCAACAGTATCAGCCAGCAATAACTGTCAACAGTACCAGCCAGTAGGACCCGCCAGCAGGACCCACCAGCAGGACCCACCAGCAGTACAGCAGTACCAGCCAACAGCAGCCACCAGCCATACCCACCTGGGAGACAGCAGCAGCCAGCGATACCTGCAGGAACCCTGAGGAAGAAATGAAGATTGAGGTCAGTTGAGGTGCACGTAAACCGCATTGCATAAGTGTGAAAGCAGCTTTAGGCCCCTTTTCACATGATCGGTCCAATTGGGTCTGCCTGTCTGTTTTTCAGGTGGAACCAATCTGACTCTCCATTCACCTCTATAGAGCGGCAGATGTAATAGGACTTGTGTCCGTTTCCAACCGCCTATTTCCAATCCGATCCACTTAAAAAAACAGAAGGGGATCCGTCCCCTTCTGTCTGGATGGATCAAATCGGAGGGCCCATAGAGTAGAGCGGGCTGTGTCTGCATATGCAGAGTGAACACGAACCTGTCATCTGCCCACTCCACTCATTGTGGTGGCCTGCGACCATTTACCAAGTCGCTAAAGTGGTCCTCGCTCCTCAAAAGGTTAGTCACCCCTGCCCCAGAGGAACCCCTAAAATAGGCTTAAGGTCTCAGGGATCCCTTACTAAAACCTATTCATCAGGGGTCAGTGGGAAAAAACCCTTACAGTGGGGGTCAGTGGGAAGAATGCAATCCTTAATGTGGCGATCATAATGCCATTTCAAAGGACTAGAAACACATCCTCTGTACTGCAATTGTCTGAAGTAAAATTGCACTGAAGACTAAAGCTGCCTATCCAGAGGGTGCCAAGTTAGCAGGTGACCATACTGTCCAGACAGACTTTTCTAAGCAGATATGCCAATGCATAAAGTGAGAACAGTCAGCTTCTGTTGATTACAACCCCTATGCCTGATTCACACGGGCTTCCGCTTGTATAAGAGCAGTGTGAACAGCAAGCTTTGACAATGCATTTGCAGAGCGTTCAGCAAGGTTTGCTGAAGCTCTTAAAGTACCATTCAACTCCAGTTAGTACATTTTAAACACAGATCCTAATGGGAGTGTTGAATGCCTCTTTAAGCAAGCTACTAGCAGGCTTCAGCAGGCTTTCAACAAGCTTCAAGAAGTGCATAAGTCTGCTAGCAGGTTGCTAGACCATGTGAAACAGGCCCTGGACGATTACTGCAGCAGGAGTGGAGGGGACAAGGATGGAGGAAGAATTCAGCTAAAAGAAGAAGTATCCGCCAAACAAAAGGAATACATACTTTTACTGATTTTATATTTTTGTATAGAGTGGGGACTCATCTGGCAGGGGGCCGTAGGGGAAATCACCCCCTTTTGCTCCTTATATTTTTTATATTTTGCTCCTTATATATATGACACTTTGTATAAACAATAATGGGATGTGTATCTTGCTGCTTAGATTTGGGTATGTAGCCATGTGCCCCATCAGGGGAGGCTGGTAGTTGTGGTCCACCTTTTGGCTGCCCTCAATCCCACCATATCTCACACATCCGGAGTCATTGAACAGGTCGGCTCTTGTTTTTGTTTGTTTTATTTAGGGGATTAACTTGGATGGGGAAAAGGGGTGACTGTGGGATGCCCGAAAGAATTACTTTACAGGACCATCCATATACACGACTGTATATACAACTCTACTTCCTCCAGCACTTCACTTGCAGACCGTTACTCCTCTCACTTCTCTCCAGCACTTCACTTGCAGACCATTACTCCTCTCACTTCTCTCCAGCACTCACATAACTCCTTCCTTTTCACCGCAGCTAGCACATGGTGAGGCCTGCACTCAGTCAGCAGGATCTCCGGACCGCCCATTACAGGCCAGGGTCAAGGACCCCTCAAGTATAGCTTAGTACGTTGGTGCTAGCTGGGCCTTTGAAGGACTACAACTTCCAGCCCATCCCTCTTTTAGGCCACACAGGCCTGCTTTCCTCTCAGTGACACTCCTTCCCCTGACTGGCTCCTGAGACCTCCACAGACTGTCCACTATTCCTCTCCCAGGCTGCTCCAGCATTTCTTCCAGCTCCCAGGGTCTGTCACTCCCTGACTCCAGTGGATACTTTAAAGTGTCTTCAGTAGCACCTCCACTGCTCTCCTGCTCCCTTGTGCTGCTCCAGGAATCAACTCCACTCCTGTCTGCACCTGAGCCTCCAGGCCTCAAGGTCACCCCCCTCCCAGGTAGAGGCCTCCACAGCACCTCTGCTACATTCTCCACACTTCCACCTGAAACTCTGCTCCCCCTGCTGCGCAGATCACAGAATTTGAGGAGGTCTGCCCCCTGCCAATCTCAGATTGGTCACGGCTCCTTAACATACACAGAAATTGACACCTCCTCATCGATCCCCCCTTCCAGCACTTTCTGGAACCAAGGGGAGGAGTATCCAAGTGGTGTCCCTTTCTGCAATCTCCAGCCTACTCTGGGCCCCTTACCAGCCTAGATGAAAACATTCAGGCCTGCACTTTATGTCAGGCCTGACTAAATTTTATTTTTTATTGCTCCTAGCAAAAAGACCTCTCAAAAACGCCTACATTATGGGGGGCGCTACAGGTATTAGAGATCATTTAATGCACCGGCTTTATATTTTTAAAAGTACGTGAACCTATATATACACCTCCCAACTTTTTGAGATGGAAACAAGAGACACCTATTATCAAAAGTATGCAGGCATAGGACACACCTCCTGCCACGCCCCTTTAAATAAGAATTATACTTCAAAAAAAGATTAGTTAAAATCACACGTGCCTTTTTTTGCTACGACTTTTGAAATTTACAAATACAACAATCTAAAATTGGATGAAAGTTTTAGCAGTGGGAAACACTTTTTGAATGATAAATAGTGCATTTTATATACAACTATATAGAGCAGACCAAAGTGAGGGACAAATGAGGAGGAATGAGGGACAAAGGGACTTTGTTCGAAATCAGGGAGAGTTGTGAGGTATGTATATATGTCCAGTGTAAGCTTTGTCTGTACTTTGACAATATTATTATAATTCCTGCTAGTAGCCATATTTGGCTTTGCGTTTGGCCAGTAATTAGCAATCTCTCTGATCATGTTACTAATTACTGGCAGCTACAGCACATGCAATGTATTTTTTTCAGCCCATTATAACACAACTTTAGAAACATATTAGGATTTCTCAAGCAAATCCAAGTTGACAGCATCCTTAGGGGAAATGTGAAAAGGTCTAAGAAGGGTCGTTGTAATTCAATATCATTATGCCTGGAAGGAACAAACTTGTAGGGGTTGCTGGCTCTCAGAGGCTCTGTTTTCCGTAGTATTTTGTATGTGTATTTTACGGCTGGACAGTTTTCCTCATGGCACAATGCACACAATAGGTATACAAGACACATTCAGCAGGATATCGCCAAAAACAGCTCAGCACACAAAATTACATTTAAGAAGACAACAATTTGCAAAACCATAATTGCATTGTTAATATGCTTACTAACTTAACCATACAGAATAATTAGTGTTTGACCTTAAGAGAACAGTCATGCTGGGGTTACGTAGAAAAGCCTCTGTGTTTCACAAGCAAATTACAGGAAAAGTATTGTCATCTCCTTTGAGATTTTTGTTCTGTATGATATTTTAGTGTTTTAACTTTCACTTTATTTGAACATCTACATGCCTTGGAACCTGTTCACACCGCACAGCATGCATTATTGTGTTCATAACATGTGTGCGCTGGTTTGCAGTGTGAACGCTTGCTATCATGCATTGTTAAAATCCATTGCAATGCTTACTAATTTCCTTCTTTTAAAAACAAAAAAAAAAAGTTATATGCTTTTATGCACTGCAGAACGTTGCAATGTGTCTGCCTTTTTTCTCTAGTGCACACCAACGCAAACATTTGATGTGATCTGGTGCGGGTCCAGGCATCTGGGTGGATCCCAACCATATGGTTGCAATCTTTCCCTGGCCTGGACCAGCTCTGTGACATCAGCTGACAGCGGGCTTCAGCCCGCTGTTAGCTGAAAATGGGTCACAGGAGTGCAGAACGTACTTCACTCCTGTGATCCACAGGAGAAGTACAGTCAAACGAGCTTTGGCTGTACTTCTCCTTTAATGCACTAGGTGTGAATGAGCCCATTATAAGTTGGGCCAGAACATGCCTGTGTCATAAGTCGGACAGGAACATGATGGAACCTGATTGGTTGGTATGGATTACTGCATTTAAAGCATATGTTCAGCCAACCCCCCACCCCAAAATAAAAACACCTTGTTCCTGTAGCAAGAAACAGCTTTAAAGAGGAATTTCACCCTCCCCACTTCTTATTTTCTTTCCTGCCTACCTGTTGCTGTGTTTTGCACAGTAAAGATACTCACCCACTCAGTGGATCCAACATTGTCTTGCTAAGATCCTCTTCCCTGCAGCTGCCACTTGTGTCCTGCACCACCATGTTCTCCTTGGACATCATCAAGAGCCTGCAGGCTCTTCTGGGTTCAGGCACCATCTCCAGATGACGAGCCACTAGGCCTGCCCCTCCTCCTTTAGTGAATAGAATGATTGTAGTGCTCCCAGGGGATGGCAGGGCAGGACTAAAACTTCCTAATTCAAGTTATTTTTAAAGGTGAAGAACTGATATAATTAGTCACTTTGACCTTATCATTAAGCATTCAAAATTTTGCAGGGGCTGGTAAGATGAGTTCCTATTGACTTGGGCACCCTCCAAGAAATATGTTTTCCAAAAATACTTTTCCTACACACAGTGTATGTACAGATCCTTGGGAATAAAGGCTGCATCATTACATTTCTGGGAAATAAATAAATGTATGTATGTGGAGAGTGACAGACAGGGATGGAGGATAGTTGAAGGTCTGTAGTCCAGCAGGACTTATTAGCTATAGGTCCAGGATTACTATTATTATAAACACAGCCCTGTTCTGCCAAACTGTTCTTGGGGCTTACAAAGCAGATCCAATGCTTGGTTGCTGTTTTACATTATGTAGTATCATCTTGGAACCTCATCTCATGTATTGCAGGATTGTCATGCCCTTGAAGAATAAAGCTGGTTTTACACTGATAAACTTTTTTTTTCAGTGGGCTGAACAGAAAAAAGTCTGACAGATACCTGCACTGATGGCTGTCAAAATACCCAACCAGCTGCTGCATCTGATTGAATGTTGGCATTGTACGGTTGACATTTTTCCAGCTGATTCCTTCAATTTTGCACTCAAATGTATTGTGTAAGGCCCGCTACCTTATCAGAACACACGGATGGGGAGGGTCTGTCAATGTAAACAATAATAATAGCCAGAATGTTTTTGCCATCCTAAACGGAGTAGATGAAGGTTAGATCTGTTTATGAAGAACACACGGTTGGGGAGGGTTTGTCAATGTAAACAATAATAATAGCCAGAATGTTTTTGCCATCCTAAACGGAGTAGATGAAGGTTAGATCTGTTTATGAAGAACACACGGTTTGGGAGGGTTTGTCAATGTAAATAATAATAATAGCCAGAATGTTTTTGCCATCCTAAACGGAGTAGACTAAGGTTAGATCTGCCTATGAAGAACACACGGTTGGGGAGGGTTTGTCAATGTAATAAATAATAATAGCCAGAATGTTTCTGCCATCCTAAACGGAGTAGATGAAGGTTAGATCTGTTTATGAAGAACACACGGTTTGGGAGGGTTTGTCAATGTAAATAATAATAATAGCCAGAATGTTTTTGCCATCCTAAACGGAGTAGACTAAGGTTAGATCTGCCTATGAAGAACACACGGTTGGGGAGGGTTTGTCAATGTAAAAAATAATAATAGCCAGAATGTTTTTCCCATCCTAAGCAGAGTAAACTAAGGCTAGATCTGCCTATGAATAAGCACTTGTTTGTGTGAAACATGTTAATGATACTGCTTATCTTGGCCCTGTCACTTTGACATTGACACTACAATAAATGTGGCAAATTGGATCGTGTCCTGCAGTGGTATGCAGCCATTTTTGTTCCTTCTTCGGTCTTCTGCAGTAGCAACCCGGGGCGAGCACCTACACATGAGACAAGATAGATCATACTCACCTGGAGCTGTGCTTTTCTTTTGTTTGGATGTTAGATCTGCCTATGAGTTGTTCCTTAGTTGAGATCTCTTCCCCATCTCTGAAATGAAGGCTAGAATGCTTTTTTTTCCCACTAAGCTAATTGTCTTTGGTCTGGGAACCCTCAACATATTCCTATGGTGAATCCAGTAGGGGGCCCTGTGGTGACATTTTGGGTGGAGGTACTCTTCAACTAAAGAAAGTGGAATACCTTTTCCACAGCTAAAGTATCCAGGTTTAAATGAATAGGGAGGGATGACATGGGCTTTGCACAAAATCAGACTTTATACTATTTGTCCAGAGCTCTTCTGTGTACTAGTCTGTATGGTTCATTTAAATGTCACCTTAAAACAAAGCTCACAAATATTACAAACAAGGATAATTAGCATGTGAATGACACAATTTAAAGCAAGTGCCTCAGCTGGCCCCGAGAACGCTATAGCTAATGAGGAAATGAAGCACATTTTATCAGAACAATTAAAACATACAGTGTAACCATCAACAGCACTGCAGAAATATTTGATTTTCACCTAAATGTAGAGCGAGGATATATTTGAGTGAAAACACACTCATTAATTTGTCATTAAATCTGTGTGGGCCTGCCCTCCATCTCTCTAGGTGATAATGAGTGTTTTGCATGTAATTAGCAGGAATAATTAACACATTCCAAATAACAAATAGTCAGAATTGTACTTGGCAAACACAATGATTGTTGTGTTAATGGAGTCCATTGTGAGCGCTTATTACTTTACAATGTCTCCATTTGCACTAAATCCTACTTAGGCCCCCTGAATCCCCAGCCAATGCTGATCAGGACAGGAACCTCCACTATACAGATCTGCCTGATTACAAGACCACCAAGACTGACACAGGTTTTGCAATTAGTGATTTGTTATTTCTGTGATACATTAAAAGGTCAGCACAACTAAAGCTGATTCTTTCATTATTTGGTATATACTGGAGAGTTAAACCACCTGACATTTTCCTATATCTCTTGGAGGATCTAATAGTGCAAACTTTGTGCTTGAGTTATCAAGAGTGCACACCTGCTGTGGCCATTATGAGTGGGTCATTACTTCTTTATTTTATGGAGATTGTAACAGGGGGGCTGGAACATAAAGGTGGGCAGGAATAATCACAACTCCCAGGTATTCAGAAATAAAGTCAGGATCAAGATCAGGAATTACTGCAGGGAGATCTAGCTGTAGGAGTGTTTAAAATATATAGAAAGTCAGGGACTGTCCCAGCCTTCCAGACTCTGCCTATAACTAAAATATCACTTTTGGATGAACTGGCCCCTCTACTGAAATGAAAATCAGCTGCTGTCCACCTAGGTAATACACCCAAGCCGAGTAGATTATTCATAGGCATTCTGGACAGTATGGGCTTTGACCAAGCTTCGAATTTCATAGATGACAGTTATGACAAAGGCTGAAATTTCCTAATTTGACTTGTAACGAGCCACTAAATTGGCATTATTAGATTTTAGTGGTGATAGTGTCAGAATGGTTGGCTCATATGGTGTTGGGACTTTTTGACAAAATATGCTAGAATAGTTTATCTGTCCTTAGTTTTACAGCAGATGTCATTGAAGCAAGAATGGGTATGGTTAAGCTGCCTGTAGAATGCAGGTAAGGGCAGCACAGTGATTTAGTGGTTAGCTCTAGTGCTTGCATCACTGGGGTTCCTGGTTTGAATGTTAGCCACGGCATGCACCAGTGGAGGCTGGTGGTATATTTTTTTTTGGGGGGGGGCGGAAAACAATGCACCCACAGCCACCCCCCCTCTGGACGGTTGGGTCACAAACCGCACCATCCCCTGGTTGGTTTGTGGGGTCACTCGCCACCTGTACCCCCCCCCAAGGTCGGTTAATCACCAGCCCTGCACTTACCCCATCCAGGTCACGGGCTTCCTCCGGGCAGGGGCTTCCCCTGTGTCTCCTACTCCTCAGCATCATAGTGGCTTCTGCCATGCATCTCCTTCCTTCTCCACCTTCCTCCCCCTGGGCGGCCAATAGGATCGCTTCTCCTCTTGGCCAATCGGGTGATGGGTCTCAGGACCTGCTTCCTGATTAGCCTGGAGGAGAATCAGGAAGACAATAGCGAATATTAAGTTTGCATGATCTCTCTGTGCTTATGTGGTTTTCCCCTACACTCTAAAGACATGCTGGTAGGTTAATTTGCTTCTTTCTTAATTGGCCTCAGCATGTGTGTACCACTTCATGCCATTCCCAAGCTTGAGCAATTGGGGAGGGTCGAGGAGAGACCGGAAGGCCTATCTAGAAAAAAATCACCAACGAAGCTCTATGAAAAAATGCTCTTAAGCATATCAAATATGGTGCCCAGAGAGCTGGTCCATAGAATCGCCGAGAGACAGACATGGCACATACAGACTGTAAATGACAGATGACCATGCATGTCACAGGGCTGGCCCAAAACATTGTGCTGCCTGGGTCGAAGAATGAAATGCTGCCCCCCACCCCCAAAAAAAAAAAAATCACGCCCACCAAAAGGCCCCCACATCCATTATTTATTATCTCATGATAATTAAAACTAAAATTAAATTTATCAGGAAATCAGATTTACACACAACAGCACTTTGTCTATATGCAAAATTATATGACATACCATTATGTTCAATTCCAAGGGACAGGCTAGGGTAGTATAGGGACAGGCTAGGGCAGTATATAGACAGGCTACGGTAGTATAGGAGCAGGCTAGGGTAGTAAATGGGCATGCTAGGGTAGTATATGGACAGACTAGGCTACTATATGGACAGGCTAGGGTAGTATATGGACAGACTAGGCTAGTATATGGACAGGTTAGGGTAGTATATTGACAGGCTAGAGTAGTAAATGGACAGGCTAGGGTAGTATATGGACCAACTAGAGTAGTATATGGACAGGCTAGGGTACTATATGCACAGGCTAAGGCAGTATAGGGGCAGGCTAGGGTAGTATATAGACAGGCTAGGGTAGTATATAGACAGCCTGGGGCAGTATAGGGATAGGCTAGAGTAATATAGAGGCAGGCGGAGCAGCCCAAGGGGGCATTTGTCATCATGACACCCAAAACTGCTGGAAAAAATATATTGGTTGTAAATTTGCTGGGTAAATAGAAGAGAAACGGCTATGGTTCAATTTGCTGCTCTACTCAAAGTGCTGCCTGGGTCCAATGGACCCACTGGGACCCATGGTAGGGCCTGAATGTACAACACGGTTGCCAAACAACCATTCCAATGAAAAATTCATACTATGAACATTTAGTTTTCTACTGTTAACTGGATATGTTGTGCCTCTGGAGGGGATAAAACTGCAGATTGCTGGATATCTCTGAGAAAACAATATTGATCAGCCAATTTCCCTGCTTTAGTATAGCTTGGGAGCATCAGCCAGGGTTGTCAAGCTGTTGTGGGGACCCAGGGTGGCTGGGGAATAAATGGAAACTAGGTATATTTTTCTTATAAAGTGTATATCCCGTCTAAAATAATCCTGTTATATTGTCCTCAGTGGGTAAAGTGTAGGTTCCCTAAGAGAACACAGTTTTATGGCCATTAAGTGTATGTTTGTCTTATTTTCCTTTTTTTTTTGGCATTTTAGGTACAAGTTTTTTTGCTGTCTCTGTCACCACCATGTAGATTCCCTGACTCCATTTGTCTAGGTCAGGGATGAGCTGCTGCTTTGGTCTGAACCCATGTTTGAACCAAAGTATAGCTGTTCAGAGGTTTGGGGACCAGCTGAACGAAATTTGGTGTTCGACAGAGCTGAACATCCGTTAGTTAGGAACCCTTAGGGTTTGGTATGGAATTTAAAGTGGGACCCCACGGAAAAAAAAAAATATGTTGTCCCCACTAAAATCCATAGCAGGTTTGTGCAGCCTGGCTGGACAGGAAAGGTAGAGGGAAAATTGTGTACCTACAGCCTCTTTAACCATACTAGGCCACATGCCCTCAACATGGAGAGGGTACCATGCCAAGGGGGTCATATCCATATTTCATCAGTGATTCAGTGAACACAGTTTACCATGCTTCAGTTATGATAGGACACAGGAGTACCAATCAGTCACTGTGTTCACCATATTTACCAGCACCTTCTCCTGCCCCCCATCCTGACAGTGTGCCCGCAGTAGCTGCCAGTGGGAGAGGAGAGGAGGGAAGCTGGCAGTACTGTGGGGGGAAAGGGGCACACAGGGGGGCCCAGACAGCAGATGGAAGGGAGGCATTTGCTAGAACAACCCACCTGCAGTGCAGCCAAAAGGAAAAAGAGAAGGAAAAGTTGGCAGTGCTGAAGAAGAGGATCGGTGTCAGCAATAAGACACTACAGCCGACCCTCTGCTCAGCAGGTGCCCTGGCCTTCCTTTTCAACTGATGGGGCGCTGTACAGGAGGGCTGGCTGTACTGCCTTATCAGCAGCCCTGTCTATAGTAGAATGTATGAAAGATAAGAGTCTAGTACAGTGATGGCGAACCTTGGTACCCCAGATGTTTTGGAACTACCTTTTTCATGATGCTCAACCCACCCCAGAGTGCATGAGCATCATGGGAAATGTAGTTCCAAAAAATCTGGGGTGCCAAGGTTTGCCATCACTGGTCTAGAATATATTTTTAGGGGGAACCCAATGCTTTTTCTTGGGGGGTCCACTATTACCATGCGCTAATCTAAGATAAGGGTGTGGTAGAAATGAAGGGAATCCCTACTTGCTTTTATTTACAAACAGAACAGGGAGATGTCATTTGCCATGAATTTAAACAGAAGGAGCTGCTTGACTCTGCTAACAACTCTGTACTCTCTGACACACTTAGTTGAGCTATAGATGCAGACCCTTGTGTCTATAAATACCCCCAAACACATCAAAACATATACACCAGAAAATGACACAGACCTGTTTAAGCATCAAGTATATGGTATTTAGTGTGAGTAAGAAAAGGGTATACCGGATATATCAGGAAGGAAAGGTTATACTGAAATGGGTTTACCATCAAAGATAACAGTAGCAATCAAACATGAGCAACCAGTAATATTGTAGTTATTTACTGAAATGATTAGCAAGCTGCAAATGATGAACCCCTAAAAATCCACCTCATTCCTTAATCTATGCAGGGTGGCCTAACTAAGGGGGTTAGAGAGGACCAATAGGTGGTTATCGCAGTAACAGTCAGTAGTCCATATGTACTAAACCTTCCTACCCGGAAGAGTCGGATCACGTATGTGGATCAAGTGCAGAGGTGTCACCCTGTAACAGTAAAACTGCTATACGGCGGACTGTAAGTCGCTAAAAGAATTTAACATTTTTAATGGTGCCCTAAACATTATGAAAATGACCGCTCATTGCAAAAACTTTTTTCTTATTGTTTTTGCTTTGGTACATGTCCTCTAGGTCAATGCCCAGCCATCCATGGCAGTTGTTTTACAATCCCTTGCTTATTAGCCTAGAAAATTGCCATAACTATTTCTTTAACTTTGGGCTTCAATTGACTTTAATAGGGTTTGGATTTAGTACCTAAACTTTCATTATATTTACAAACTTACTCCAAAACCAAATACCAGACCTTCGGCTCATCACCAGTCCTGGTGTCCATTGTCATTGAAAATCCTTAACTTTACAGTTGTCAACAGAACAGGAAGAGAGGGGAAATCTTCCAATGGGAAGAGGACACTTCCTTTTTTAGGGATTTTCTCTGACTTCCTCCAGTGTCTCTGGGGCAGGAAATGGAAGGAAATATCACACACAGACACAGACAACAAAATATAAAATGATAAGGTTTTAACACGTATATACTCTACCCAAATCTGAAAATAAAAGTTTGGGCTATACTGTACATACACTTTAACTGCTTCCCAACTGCACTATAGCTGAAAGACAGTTACAGCATGGCTCTCCAGTTCTGGGATGCCCTGCCTCATACACACCTCCCCAGTGCCCCCTGGGGCGTGCATCGGGTGCGCTTAGTGAACACTGTGTCCTTTGGACACAGATGATCACAGATCGTGGTAAAGGGCCATATACAGCAGCCCTTTAACATCTGATCAGCTGTGTCCAATCACAGCTAGTCACATGTAAACAGGCTAGCTGATTATTGGCATTCCTTTCCTTACGCTGTCTCTCTGTAAGGCAAGTCTGACAGAGCACAACGAGTACATTGTTTATTATAATCAGTGCAGCCCAATAAGTGCCCATTGGTGCAGCTTATCAGTGCCATCAGTGCTGCCTATCAGTGCCCATAAGTGCCACCTATCAGTGCCCATTAGTGCCACCAATCAGTACCCATCAGTGCCACCTCATAAGCGCCTCCTCATCAGTGCCCATCAGTGCCACCTCAATAGTGCCCATCAGTACACACAAGTGCAGCCTCATCAGTGCCATCAGTGCAGCCCCATTAGTGCCCATCAGTGCAGCCTCATCGGCGTATATCAGTAAAGAAGAAAAATGACTTATTTGAAAAATTTTATAACAGGAACTAAGAAAAACATTTTTGTTTGTTTAGCAAAAAACAAAAACAGAGTGGTGATTAAATACCACCAAAAGAAAGCTCTATCTGTCTCAGAAATATGATCTCCTATGGGTACAGTGTTGCATTACCGTGCAATTGTCATTCAAAGCTGAAAGCGGAAAATTGGCCTGGAAAGTCCTGAAAGTGCCTATATATTTATTAGGTTTAAAATGAATAAAATATGCCTATTGGAGTTTAACCAAAGAGAATGGCAGCATATGTGCAGTGCAGTCCGTAGTCACTGACCAGTCACCAAATGTGTCTGTGTTGTTTGTAAATATTTGTTTGTTCCGGGGTTGCGTGTGCCAGACCCAAACATAAACAAACTCTGCTATTTTAAGAATTGCTGCAGCAGAGTTGGAGTTTCAATTATAACCAATGCTGGTGAAAATTACATGGAAGAAAAAGCAGTGGACTTATTTTTATCAGCCGTTTTCAAAGTAATTATAGTCTTCATGCTATAAGCATTATGTTTGTTACTACTCTGTTTCAGCAACACCCACTCAGTGGGAAATCTACCCAGCAGATCTGTTGACTTAAGCAGATAGACAGCATGGGACCACCCACTACACTCGGGCTTGGCGTGCGTTCGGAACTCCCCAGAAGATTCTTTGCACATATAATAGCAGGAGTACTCAGACTATGGCACTCAGGCTTTAGGCAGATGCTGCCAATGTTTTCAGTCCGTTTAGACATTAGATAAATATGTTCCCATCAGGGTTTGAAATTAATATAGATATAATATCTATACACTGTGTATACTTTTTTTACATTTTCAAAAACTATGTGAGAACCTACCAAACAATCAATTCAAGTTGTTTTCAGCCAGTTGGGCTTTTACTATACACAGTTCTATAGGTAAAAGGTTGCACTAAAAGGGATTACACTAGAAGGTAAATCTGAACCAGCAGATGTTGCATACAAATTATCAGGGCTGGACTGGGACAAAAATTTGGCCCTGGACTTCATCCAGACCGGCCCAGGGCACTTCTGGGTACAGTGCACATCAGGGCAAAGGGCACAGGACACATCAGGGCACAACACATCAGGGCACAGGGCACAGCACATCAGAGTATAGCACATCAGGGCACATGGGGCACACAGAGCACATTAGGGCACATCAGGCACATTAGGGTACATCAGGGCACAACAGGCACATGGGGTACATCAGGCACATTAGGGCCCATCAGGCACATTAGGGCACATCAGGCACATGAGGGCACATCAGGGCACATTAGGGCACATCAGGGCACATTAGGGCACATTAAGGCACATCAGACACATAAGGGCACATTAGGCACATCAGGGCACAGCAGGCACATCAGGGCACAGCGGGCACCATCAGGGTACATTAGGGCACAGCGGCCACATGAGACACATAAGGGCACATTAGGGCACAGCGGGCACATCAGGGCACATTAGGGCACATCAGGGCACACCAGGCACCATCAGGCACATTAGGGCACATCAGGCACATTAGGGCACATCAGGGCACATGAGGGCACATCAGGCACATTAGGGCACATCAGACACATAAGGGCACATTAGGGACATCAGGGGACATTAGGGCACATCAGGGTACATTAGGGCACAGCGGGCACATCAGACACATAATGGCATATTAGGTCACATCAGGGCACAGTGGGCACATTAGGGCACAGCGGGCACCATCAGGCACATTTGGGAACATCAGGCACATAAGGGCACATCAGGGTACATTACGGCACAGCGGGCACATCAGACACATAAAAGCACATTGGGCACATAAGGCACATGAGGGCACATCAGGGTACATTAGGGCACATCAGGGTACATTAGGGCACAGCGGGCACATCAGACACATAAGGGCACATTAGGGCACAGCAGGCACATTAGGGCACATCAGGGTACATTAGGGCACAGCGGACACATCAGACACATAAGGGCACATCAGGCACATGAGGACACATCAGGGTACATTAGGGCACATCAGGGTGCCTTAGGGCACAGTGGGCACATCAGACACATAAGGGCACAGCGGTAACATCGGGGTACATCAGGGTACATTAGGGCACAGCGGGCACATCAGGGCACATGGGGCACATGAGACACATAAGGACACATTGTTTACCAACGTAGCACAGGAAGCGGCTGTGTATTAAGTTCTCATTTATGTCACGCTGCTCCTCGGCGGCCCCTCCCCCTCCTCTCTCCTCGTCCATCTCAGGTGATGTCACAATCAAATTGGAATGGACGAGGAGAGAGGAGGGGGCGGGGCCGCCAGGGAGCAGCGTGACATGAATGAAAACTTAATACACAGTCGCTCCCTGCGCTTCTCTGCAATTGAAACCTGATCTACCCGTCATGCGTCAGCTGACTGGCGGTGATTGACGCATAGATGGCAGGGACCCCTGTGAAGACGAGGCCGGCCCACTGACCCATCGGCCCACCCGGAAACTCCCGGTAGTCCCGATGGCCAGTACAGGCCTGCAAATTATATAGACCAATTAGTAAAATTGTGAAAATATATATCTAAAAAGTCTTATGATAACACAATGCCAAGCTTATGGATAGTAGATAGTCAAATCTCAAAGGTAAGAAAAAAATTAATAATAATATTATTGGGTATAAACTCCCAATAAAAAATCATATAGATAGTGTCCACCGATGTGCAAAATGTGCATAAATATCTATAATGACGCAATGGCTAGCCATGGGTGAAGATGTTCAAATCCCAAGGATGATGACACCCAGTGCGCCACTGAGATCGTGTGAATCCACCACCAATTATAAGGAGGCTTACCAGATACCAACATAAAGCAGGGTAAGTAGCTATAATCCAGCTCGAATCCTGGACTTGGTTAATCAATCCTCCTCAAGGCAGTGGTGGATGGATCGCCTCTGCAGGCTGCCACGGACCATAAGTATGTGTCTCAACTTTCCAAAACAGTCATCCAGGCACCCAACAAAGAGAGGGAAACTCTATAGCGTGATACCGTCTGTACTGTTTATTTTAATCATTAAAATCCTACTTACATGAAATGGTTAAAATATAAGCAAGAAATCGGCCAGTGTCCGTGTCACAGATGGTAGGTAAAAGCTTGTGGTGACGTCAGCATGCCCTCCCAACGTACGTTTCATCACAACTGACATCATCCAGGGAATAGGGCGCGCCGCTGCACATTAAATACCATACCGCCCCGTCGATCTGAGTTGTGGCCGGCTTTGAAATCTCCATTCTCATTAAGGGCAAGGCTTCCAGTAGTATACCCTCCCTTCATACTAAAATGCGAGAGGCTATAGGAGAGCCATACACATTGCGGGCAAACAGCCAGTAACACTGTCTCTATTACCCAGTGCGTCCCAACAACACGGTGCATTGCCGAAGGATATTTAACCCCTGATAATTGGACTACAAAGGGACACTAAGGCAACAAGACAAAATTAGTAATCCTAATTCAGCCCATGGCAGGAGAAGGGACCATAATGCTCAGATAAAAAAAGACCTGAGAAAGGAGGGAAGCCTAATAGTGAGTTCACTAAATTAATAAACTAAATCACCCTCCGATGTCAGGACATGTTCACATCAGCAATATATGAACAATATTATTAAGAAGGAAAGTGGAAATCAAAAATTCAAAAAATAAGAATAAAATTAAAATATTGAATAAAATATATTAAATAAAAAATATGAAAACTAAAGGAATATTTTGGGAGGACTATTATGCCACACAAAACTCACATCGGGTTCACATTATTACATATAAACATTAAAATCTTCATAAATAATCATAAGAGGACTCCCCAGAGACCCTCTTAAGTTTAACTTTAGTTAAAAAAAACTAAAAAACTGGGAGATAAATCAACCCAGACATACTAGTCTGCATGTCAAACCAAAAAAGGGGGACATATGGCTCTCTTGGGTAGGCACATACAAATGTGTGGGCTGTCTATAAGGACCCTAAACCAGGTAGTTCCCAAAGAGGAACCACATGTGGGTGTCAATACTCCCAAATGGCTAGAAATCAAATGCCCATCCTCACGAAGGGGAAAATATAAAGGGGAGAAGGAAACAACTCACTAATATCTATATAGAAGCCCTAATAGGAGACATAAGACCAGATAACCCCTAGTCTGTGGCAATCCACTTCTATCTCAGTCCAAAAATACAGCTATGAGTTATCAATAACGGAATTGACGTCTATATCGACATTCAGCCCATAGGGAATATAGGACTTGACTCACTGTATCCAAGACATTTCCAATTTAGAAATACCCCTAACAAGGGAACTACACCGCCAATGAGGTTCGTATTTGTCAATACCCAAAAATAGGGTCTTGGAGGGGTCCCTGTTATGGTGTTTTCTATAGTGTCTGGACACAAGTGGTTCTTAAAGCCCATGAGAATATTAGTTATATGCTTGTTAAGACGAACTTGTAGGGGGCATTTAGTCCTGCCTATATACTGTAATCCACACAGGCATTACCACCACAGCTTTTGTACAGCAAGTTATAAAAGGTTTAATTGAAAACTGATTGATCTACTAGTGGAAAAAAAGGCCTGCACCCTCCTACCAGTGGAACAGTTCAAGGAGCAGACTCTACACCTACCGCATTTGTAGAAACCTGTAAGTTCCTGAAAGAAAGCCAGTTTTCTCAGGGGAGGGTCGATTACTTTAGGGGCTATCTTATTCCTTAAAGAGGGAGCTCCCTTGAAGACCACCTTAGGCCGATCAGGGAGGCTGTTACCCAAAATATGGTCGCTTGTTAGAATGTGCCAATGTTTCGACACAATTTGTCTGACTTTATTAGCTTGATGGGAGTAAGTTGTGTCATCATCAGTCATCATCAGTTGATCTCTCTATTAGAAGGTCCTCTCTATTCATTTGAGATACTTTGCTTAAAGTGGAAGTCAAAAACTCACCACCATAACCTTTTTCTCTAAACCTCTCAAAATTTCAGCTTGTTGGTGGAAATCACCAGGATCTGTACAATTGCGACGTAGTCGCATGTATCGGCTCTTGGGGACTCCCCTAAGCCAGAGGCTATAGTGGCAACTCTTCACAGGGATAAAAGAGTTACGATCTGAGGACTTGAAATATGTTGAGGTGAAAAAACGCCCCTCTTTGACCTGAATATTGAGGTCCAAGAAATTGACTTTTGAAGAACTGGCCACATATTTGAGTTCTATGCCTCTATCATTAGAATTTAGCTGCTTTAGGAATTCTTCAAGACCAGGAAGGTCCCCATCCCACAGGAGGAGGACGTCATCTATATATCTAGCCCAGAGGACCAACTCGGGTCTCCTCTGGGAATAGACGGCGTCCTCCTCCCAAAGGGCCATAAATAAATTGGCTAGACTCAGTGCGTACTTAGCCCCCATCGCTACCCCGATGTTATATACACAGTTGTTGGTAGATCTAAAGGAGATTGTACAATCAACTTATAATGGTATGTATAGTAGAAAGCTAAAAAGCTAACAAGGGAAGATTAGGGACTTTGAATAAATACACACATGTGAGAAGAGGATATTGGATGGATATAATAAAACAATTTATTAATAAATAGAGAAAGAATAACAATTCATTACATAGTCAATATTCAAACAAGTTGGTAAAAACCTAATTGCATATTGTAGATTGGTAGGTACGTAAATACATGATATAAAAATTGCCCCATCCATCACAGCGTTATAAATACGTTAGGTTAAAGCACATTAGTGAATCTGCATGGTTCATGACCTTAATCCCCCATAGGAAGGTGTATCTGATAAACATATTGTAGAAGAGGTATGCTGGATAAGCCGATTGGCGGCAGCTGGTGGCTCTACAGGTTTGTCACTCATCAGGAGCAGGCTCGTCAATTGTCTAAAATAAAATTAAAGTGGATATTAACTATAATGGGAGAAGTGGAAAGCAGGGGGGAGGTGGTGCTCCTTCAGATTAACAATTTCCCAAGGATCCAACTTACTGCATCCACAGGCCGGCGATGCACAGGAGGGGCGGAGGGGACACCCAGCAGCATCATGGTAGGAAGCTGAACAGGAGGCATGGCAGCAGGCCAAACACCAGGCGGACTCCTGCGCAGGCATGTATGTGTATGTATAGTCAATTTAAAGCTTGGTACACACTATTAATTTTTTTCCATTCAACCCCGCAGGTTGAAAAAAAAAACCTGTCAGCTCCGGTCAGAGCCGCTGTACTAACTATGCGAAGATAGTACAGTGATCTCCCCTGCTAAGCTGTTGCTATGCTGTTGTGGTCTGACAGGGGGACAGCCTCCCCTCCACAACACTCCAAACAGCACTCTCAACCATTGGCTGAAAAGCACTGATCAGGAGTCGGTTGGCTGCTGGTTTTCCAGCATGCTCCTTGGACAGAAGCCGGCCAGATGAACAGCTTCTGTCAGACAGACCAACATACACATGGGCCGTATATGGGCTGTTTTGTTTTTAACTGGCCAATGTCTCCCGACATTCAGCCCATGTGTACGGGGATTTCTTGAAATACAACATGTGTTTTAATGTCAATAAAAGGAGGAGAGCACCACTTATCTGGAGCCACAGTACCTGGCAAAGGATGCACTCCCAAAAGTGTCAATTGCTGAAAACTCAGCCAAAGGTTGCACTACTTGAAGGCAGTGAAATTTGCAACCCCCCCCCCCCCCCCACTGAAGAGATAAGTAGTCAATGTCTTCTATGACAGGGAACCATGCTTCAGATTTTTTGGGTGAAAGCAACAGAGTCACTTTAGGGCCCCTTAACAGGGCAGTGCATTGCATGCTAAAAATGCTAAATGTGTTAGTGTGCTGTGGTGCCATTTGTTTTCAAATGTATCTCCCTATTGCTGATCTTGTTCTGCAGTGTGTATGGAGACAGCTACCATGATAGAGGCAGTGCTTTGCTTCCTCATGTCAGAGCTTCCAGCAAGGAGAACAACGAGCAGCACAGTAGTACATCTCCAAATCTTCTAAGACTAGCAGTCAGAGGCAGCAGTACCTTAGATCTCACACCACAGATATACAGCTATGAGGCTGAAGGCACAGGAGTCATTGGGCACACTAATATAAAAGGAATTGCATTGCTATGTTCAGAAGCAAATTCAAGACAAAGGATAGATTTTACAGTGTACTGTGTAGCAGCAATTACCACTTCTAGATGTCCCATAAAATGTAGCAAATACTTTATTTTTCTTCATGTTATTATCATTATATCACTACATGGGCTTTACATAGCACATCCAGCCTGTGTAGTGTTTTACAGAATAAAGGGAGACAGTATAATCACAATACAATTTGATGCAGGAGGATTAGGAGGGTCCTGCTTAGAAACTAGAGAGAAAAGCAGGTAGTACAAAAAGTAATAATTGTGAGGGAATTTGTTAATGGTCTGTAGCACCCTCCTGCATAGGTTTAACAGAAGAAGTTTCCCTCAAATAGATTGGGATTTTCAGGGCACAGATAATGGATTCAAATTTGTATAAAAATAGATTTAGTTTATTACAATATTTCAGCGTAGAAAAACCATACAGGTCAGAAAAGACAAAAAACAAAGTCATAAAAGATCATAAATACATAATACTTATAATCAGAGCAGGAGTGAATTTATATGAATTCAACAGCAACATTTTTACTGTCTTATATTTTGCATGATTCTTGCCAAGTAGCTCAATAAGCCCGACATGTTTCAGGATATTCCAATCCTTTCTTCAGGGGCATTCATACAAGACAAGACTCCCACTGCGGAATATATATACACATATGTTTAGGTTATCTCTTCACATTTTTGAAAAAACATACATATTTCATATTTCAATCTAGAAATCTCGTATGGATTCATTCCATTACTTAGGTATGCTCTAAAGATCTAACTTTATACTTTATACATACAAAAAAGTTTTTACACTTCTCTATTGGATTTGT
>BLSH010250273.1:66770-91480 GCA_018402905.1 Glandirana rugosa
GTCGGTTCCTTATTTAGGTTCCTTTTTGGTTCGAGTGAATGGCTGGTCGAACGCTGGTAGGTTTAACTGGACAGATTGTCATACGCAATTTTCGTCCCCTAACCAATGTGTGTAATTAATTACGTACACATTCGACCTCCCGGGGCAGTTCCGAGGGACGCAGGAGGTCTGGATAGAGATTGACTTTCTCTGAGGTGTCACCTTCGTGTACGTAGAACTACTCTATCTACTTCCGTCCACCACACCTCCATCGGGTAGGGAGGATACCAATATCCCTGCGTGGTCTGTGGGTCGTCCATCGATTTATTGACGTTTCCACAATCACGCAAAGGGGTTGGTTACGTTTTACAGGTTTTTTCTCTTGGTGACGGAGGTGGATATTGACCAGAGTGTGTAACCAATCCCCTGCTTTTAACGCATACTGTTAGACAGGTCAATTTGGATGGTCGCAAGCTGGTCGGTAAGTGAGCTTGGTTTTTCCTTGGATTTATTCCTTGGCTGTCAGTTAGTGCACAGGCCTTGCTGCCCTCCAAGGGTCAGGGGACGCCCAATAGAAACACTATAGAAAGAAAAAAGAGAGGGCGCACCGAGCTTGCGCATTACCCAAGTATATTTATTAAAATTACAAGGAAGGAGACATACTTACAAACAAGTGGATATTAAAAGGCATGTCAAGGTCCACAGTGGACAAACAGCAACCAGGTCACCAGGACTGTATCTAGCACACCGGAGGACCTTCTGGATGGCTGACACATTTCGAGGGGTGATCTCCTCTTCCTCAGAGCCCTCTGGTGACCTGGTTGCTGCTTGTCCACTGTGGACCTTGACATGCCTTTTCATATCCACTTTGTATGTTTCCTTCCTTGTAATTTTAATAAATATACTTGAGTAATGCACAAGGTCGGTGCGCCCTCTCTTTTTTCTTTCTAGAATATACCATACTTTGCCAATGCCACTGAAAAATGGAACCTGAACTAAAATGACAGGTGCCGTTCGAGGCTCCTCCGGGTCCTCTTTTGTAGCAACAGGGATAGAGCTTGTCCCAGCTCTAAATGTCTAATAGGAAAGGAAAAATTCCTGCACATCCTTGCAAAGCCTTGTGGAAAGTATGTGACAGCCTAAGCTCCGGCTCCAAACAAGCCACGCTCTCCAACGTGTTTCGCTGCACCCCTGGAGTAAATGCATCATCGGCTGCCATATAATTAAAGAAAAATTGGTATCAGATGAGTGTTAGCCTTACACTGGGATCACACAACCTGAGAAAACTGGTATGCAGATGCAAAAGAGAATGCACAGCATTAAAAAAACTGCCAAAAACACGATTTTTGTATGTTTTGGCATTTTTTTTTTTAATGCCGTACATTCTCTTTTGTATCTGCATACCAGTTTCTCATGTTGTGTGATGCCAGTGTAAGGCTAATACACTCACCTGATATCTATTTTTTCTTAATTATATGGCAGCCAATAATGCATTTACTGTATCTTTCCCTGCATGCATGGGATCCTTTTCCCCATGACTAAGCTCCGGTGCAGAGCAAAACGCGGTGGAGGGCGTGGCCTGGTTGGAACCCGGGCTGAGGCCGTCACACACTTTCCAACAGGGTTTTGCAGAGCTATGCAACTTGCAGGACTTTTTCCTTTCCTATTAGACTGGAAACTATACTGCTATTCCAGTGATCTCCACTTGCTTCTGAGTCCCATGCAGAGTGGCTGCCCTGCTGCTTTCTAAACACAGGAGACTGGCTGTTCAGCATGGGATGCCATTTTCTGAATGAATGAAAAGTGTTAGTTGATGTGGAAAGGCAGGGCGGTGATGTCATGTTTTCCAACTTGTCAAATCAGAGAGCGCTTTGCATTCATTCAGAAAATGTAAAGCATTCTCTGAAATGGCACCTGTGCTGATCGGCTGACCTTCTGTATTCACAATGTATCAAGCTGCACTGGAGAGCAACAGTGCCCACTTCAGTGATATTCAGTTTTCAGTGGCATTGGCCAGGTGTGGTACATACATAGTTATATTGGTTCAAGTTGGATTAATGTAACTGATTAAAATATCCATTCTTGGAATTCACCATTAAATAAAAAAAACTATTGGACTGGTTTATGTATATTCCTTGAAAAGCTTTCCATCTGGCTTCCATTTTGAAACATTTTATCAGTTTAGAATATACAGGTGATACTCCAAAAATTAGAATATTGTGCACAAGTTCATTTATTTCAGTAATGCAACTTAAAAGGTGAAACTAATATACGAGATAGACTCATTACATGCAAAGCAAGATAGTTCAAGTCGTGATTTGTCATAATTGTGATGATTATGGCTTACAGCTCATAAAAACCCCAAATCCACAATTTCATATAATTAGAATATTACATGCAATCAATAAAACAAGGATTGTACATAGAACAATATCAGACCTCCTAAAAGTATAAGCATGCATATGTACTCAGTACTTGGTTTGGGCCCCTTTTGCAGCAATTATTGCCTCAATTCGGCGTGGCATGGAAGCTATCAGCCTGTGGCACTGCTGATGTGTTATGGAAGACCAGGATGCTTCAATAGCGGCCTTCAGCCCTTCTGCATTGTTGGGTCTCATGTCTCGCATCTTTCTCTTGGCAAGGCCCCATAGATTCTCTATGGGGTTCAGGTCAGGCGAGTTCGCTGGTCAATCAAGCACAGTAATCCCACGGTCATTGAACCAGGTTTTGGTGCTTTTGGCAGTGTGGGCAGGTGCCAAGTCCTGCTGGAAAATGAAGTCAGCATCCCCATAGAGCTTGTCTGTGGAAGGAAGAAGTGCTCCAAAATTTCCTGGTAGACGCCTGAGTTGAACCTGGACTTAATGAAGCACAGTGGACCAACACCAGCAGATGTCATGGCTCCCCAAATCAACACAGACTGTGGAAACTTCACACTGGACTTCAAGCATCTTGCAGTGTGTGCCTCTCCATTCTTCCTCCATACTCTGGGTCCTTGGTTTCCAAATGAGATGCAAAATTTGCTCTCATCAGAAAAGAGGACTTTGGACCACTGAGTTACAGACCAGGTCTGTTTTTCTTTAGCCCAGGTAAGACGCTTCTGACATTGTTTGTTGTTCAGGAGCGGCTTGACAAGAGGAATTCGACATTTGAAGCCCATGTCCAGGATCCGTCTGCGTGTGGTGGCTCTTGATGCACTGACTCCAGCCTCAGTCCACTCCTTGTGAAAGTCCCCAATACCTTTGAATGGCCTTTTCCTGACAATCCTCTCCAGGCTGCGGTCATCCCTGCTGCTTGTGCACCTTTTTCTTCCACACTTTTCCCTTCCATGTAACTTTCTATTAATGTGCTTTGATACAGCACTTTGGGAACATCCAACTTCTTTTGCAATTACCTTTTGAGGCTTTCCCTCCTTATGGAGGGTGTCAATTATGGTTTTCTGCACAACTGTCAGGTCAGCAGTCTTTCCCATGATTGTGATTCCTACCGAACCAGATTGAGAGACCATTCTAGAATATTGCATCTTTTCACAATATTCTAATTTTCTGAGATTGTGGATTTGGGGTTTTCTTGAGCTGTAAGCCATAATCATCGCAATTATGACAAATCACGGCTTGAACTATCTTGCTTTGCATGTAATGAGTCTATCTCATATATTAGCTTCACCTTTTAAGTTGCATTACTGAAATAAATGAACTTTTGCACGATATTCTACTTTTTCGAGTATCACCTGTACAGTATTTGTAAAATCTTTGCAATATCTGCAGTTTGCTTTTTTACAGCATTTAGAACATAGGTGCGGCCCTCCAGCTGTTGTGGAACTACAAGTCCCATCATGCCTCTGCCTTTGGCCTCTGCCTTTGGGAGTCATGCTTGTAACTGTCAGCGGCTTGTAATGCCTCATGGGACTTGTAGTTCTGCAACAGTTGGAGGGCCACAGGTTGAGCACCCATGGTTTAGAATATCGTTTTAGAAATAGTGATAATATATTTAAAGTGATTGTAAACCCTCACCTTGTAAAACAACCCATTACATTTACAATAGAAATTAAAGGCAAAACATTTGTGTATAGATAAATAAACTTTATAAATACCCTTTTCCCCCATATTTATAAGTAATCATATACCATTTGTTCTCAGCTGCATATGAGCTGGGGGAGGATAAACAGCAGCACACTGATCTTCTCACTGACAGGCTGTATGGTGGGAGGTGCCAGGACAAGTCTCATCATACTGAGTTCCCAGCATGGCTAGAGAGATGACCACCTGTGTTCTCCTGCTTAGTGTGGTCAGTTTTTAATAGGAAAGCAGAAGGACTGGTAGGAACACCAAGGATTTCATGCAAAGGAAGAAATGCAAAGAGAACAGGATACCTTTTCATACAAGTACATGGTACAGCAGCCACATATCCGGAATATAAAATTGTGGGTTTACATAGTCTTTAACTACTTCCCGCCTGCTGTATAGTAAAATGACGGCAGGCGGGAAACCCTCTTGTTTTGGGACAACGTAATATGTTGTCGCCCCAGTGTCACCATTCTCGCGTGTCCCCGTGGGGGGCACGCAGCGTGGCAATCCCATTCGCGCGATTTGCCTAGGTCACGATGTGACCCCGATCTGGGTAAAGCACCAATGATGCAGCTCTTTAACCATGTGATCGGCTGTGTCCAATCACAGGTGATCACATATAAACATGGAAGTGGCGTTTTTCATCTCTCCTCACCTCACACTCTGTCAGTGTGAGGTGAGGAGAGCTGATCAGCGGCATCACCTCGCAGCAGAGAGTGTACAGGTAATCAGGGCACTGATCATAAATGATTATCAATGTAGCCCCAGCAGTGCCACCAATCAGTGCCCATCAGTGACACCAATCAATTCCATCAGTGATGCCAGTCAGTGCTGCCTTTCAGTGCCCATCAGTGCCTGCTCATCAGTGCCTGCTCATCAGTGCCACCTATCAGTGCCCACCAGTGCCACCCATCAGTGCCCATCAGTGTGACATATTATTGCCTCCTTTTCAGTGCCACGTAATCAGTGCCCATAAGTTCTGCCTCATCAGTGCCCATCAGTGCAGCCTATCAGTGCCCATCAGTGCCGTCTGATCAGCCCACATCAGTGAAGGAGGAAAATGACTTATTTACAAAATTTACTGACAGAAACTAAGAAAAACTTTTTTGTTTTTTTTTAGTTATCACACTTTTATAGTTTTTTTTTTAAAGCAAAAAATAAAAATCCCAGCGGTGATTAAATACCACCAAAAGAAAGCTCTATTTGTGGGAAGAAAATGATAAAAATTTCACATGGGTACAGTGTAGCACGACAGCGCTGAAAGCTGAAAATTGGCCTGGGCAGGAAGGGGGTGAAAGTGCCCAGTATTGAAGCAGTTGAGATTCGTACATTCAGCTGACAAAAATACTTTGGAACACATTTATAAAGCAGTGAATGTGACTTACACTAAAACTTCACTGCAGGTAACCCAATCATTGTAATTTATAAAACATGCGGCATATTCATCTGCAGTGTATGATTGGTGAATGTTGCCTTTACTGCGTTATAATATTGTGCCTCTTTATATACTGATTACTATGAGAAAACAAGCAATATTCTACTATTAATTACAGTGTAATAACCTAAGTTAGGGATAATTATATGCTTGACTGAATGTTTTTTTAAAGGTATATATCTTGTTTTGTTCTCAGGATGTAAATGCAACGGTGAAGACTTTGGGTAAGCACATCCTGTAGAGCTGGAGGAGATACCGTGTTTTGATTCGTTTCATCTTTAATGTTTAGACTGTGTCAAATGGGCTTAGACATATGCAACTCCCACACAATGGAATCTTCTATCTACACTATAGTGTGCTGAGTAGTATTGCAGCTACCTGTGTGTTGTTCTACAGTGCGGTAGTGAGGAGACTAAATACATTGTCTGTATAGAACGTATTATAATATGTAAAGCTTAAATAGTAACCCCATTTTTGTTGAGAAAAATCATTCCCCTCTGGGTGATCTATGTACATTGGAGGCTCTGAGGAAGAGAGTTCTCCCTTGAAACACGTTAGCCTGGCCGCGACTGACACGTTCCGGCCTCCTTGCATGAGTGGAGCATCCCAATAGTCCTAGAGGTGTTCTGTTCATATTGTGGTCTTTGATATGCCTTTTTATCATCTATGTTTGTGAGTATGTTTTTTGCCATGTTTTACTCTCAAATAAACATTTTAGTGGAATTGCACTAGGTTGGTGCGTCCCTCTCTTGCTTTTTCGTTAGAACACCATAGCACAGCAGGGGAGATTGCTGTACTAACATTGGATAGTTAGTTCGGTGGCTCCTCCTGAGCTGTCAGTTTTTTTTTTCGTTCAGCCCTGCTGGGTTGAACGAATAGAAAAAAAATAGTGGTATGTGCCAGCTTTAGAAGAGAATCCCTCTTATTTTGTTGCTTTGTGGAGAGGTGGAGTAGTGACATTGCAATCTCTACCTAGTTCAATCAGAGTATGCCTTGCTTTCTCAGAGAAAAAAGCAAGGCATTTTGTAAATGGCACTCATGCTGAGATGACGACCCCCTGTGTTCACTATGCAGCTCAGCACAGCGATCACTGTAGTAATGGAGACTCTTACAGTAATTTCCAGCTCCCACTGGGATCGCTCAAGTATGACATACGTGCATATTTACATTGGTGTAGCCATGCCCCGTAGGAGATGCTGGAAGTAGTGGCTCTACCTGTCTCGCTGCCCTCAATCACCTTTTTCCACACATCCGGAGTCACAAGAAGAGGCCAGTACTTTGTTTTTTTGTCTTATTAGGGGATTAAACTTGGATGGGAAAAGGGGTAATTATGGAATGCCCAAGGATTAACAGTTCTTTCACAGGACCTCCTATATACACGTCAGTATATACACTCTCCTCTTCCTCCAGCACAATCTTGCTTCTCAGTTACTTCCTCTTGCTCTCTCCTGCTTATTCGGCCTAGCTAGCACATGGTGAGACCTGCTCCCAACCAGCACAGCCTCTGAACCGCCCTTTGCAGGCAGGGACCACGGGCCTCTATAGTGCAGAAAAGTTAATTGAAGTGCTAGCTAGCCATGATGGACTGCTGCTCCCAGCCCATCCTCTTCCACGCCCTGCCAGACCTCCTGGCTGCAACAGTCCTTTCCACTGCCACAGTGACACCACAGTCCCAACTGGCTCTTCTACCCTTCTCAGACTGTCTCTCACCCCAATCTGCTCTGGCGTGCCTCTTCTAGCTTCTCAAGGGGTGTATCACTCACGACACAGTTTCTTTCCTGGAGACCTTCCCGGTAGTACTCTCTCTTGCTGTCCTTCACTTGCTCTCTCCTTATGTCTCTCTTCCAGGATCTCACTATCCTCCTGGATGCACCTGAGCACCAGGCCAAAGTCACCCCCTCCCCAGACTGGGGGTTCCCTCAAGGCCCTGACAGCCTCTGTACTACCCCATCTCCATCTCTTTCACCCGAACACTCCTCCCCAGCTGGGCTGACCCTGGGTATTTGAGGAGGCCTGCCCCCTGCCAATCCAAGGTGGCTATACCATCCCCTCTCCACCTCTCTCTCCAGAGAACACCAGAACCTTATGGAAAGAAGTGGGAGGTCCCGATGACACCACCTGTGAGTCACCCAGCCCTACCCTGAGCCACTCCCAGCCCTGAATCAAAACAATCAAGCCTGACTTCTAGTCAGTATAAGAAAACGAATCCTGAGAGGGATATCAGGGTAAGAACAATAACATTGCTCTATCTTATTTACCACTGTATAGTTACTGCCGGGTCACTCTGACCAACAAAATCTGTGCAACAAAACAAACAACAGTCCCACTATAGCCAACAGAAACCAAAAGATGGTCAAATGAGTGACTACCAGCCAATGTGAATGGATAATGTTCAAATTTTATTGGAATTATATAAAGATAAAAAAGCCACCATGCCGGTGGCTGCCCATAAAATAGATGTATTCACATAGACCCCATCATTCCACCCAAAGTGACTAGTGCACATGAAGGACAACACGAATGTGACATACACACTAAGGACAATACCACATGAACAACAAACGTCCGGACGCCGGCGACTATGCGCAAGGAGGCAGTCAACAATGGCTATGCCGTGTATGGAAATGCCATACTATGGCTGTCTCCCTGGGCATAGGTCTCTGGGGGCTTGAGTCACTTGGGAGTGCAAGGGGCAATGGGGTGGCTGAGGAATGACTAAGGAGAGATGGGTGAATAATTGAAGCTCCAAAATAAACATTGTTCATCCGCAGTTCCTGGCTGCTCAATGGCTGTTCCTCAATGTAAACCCAGTTTGTTGTCTTATAGAAACAATATGTCCCCTTGAGATGGATGTAAAGTTTTGTAAACCGGTGGTAGGTGCTGTCAATGCATCATGCAAATGCTGGGGTATTCCTCGATAAGTCTATACAGTGTTCCCCTGCCAAGCGATGGGTACATTACCATCCGATGTACAGTTCGTACGACAGCCTCCACATAGGAAATGGGGGATTCAGTTTCTCAGATCCTGGTGATGTAGAAAAATACATCATGAGATTATAAAGCGCTGCATAAATTGTCAACACTATACAAGTACCTGTAATAAATAAATCAGACTTTACATGTGTATACATTTTCTGAGCTTTTCAAATCAATTTCTAGTATTATATAATCTTTGGTCTACAAGTAAACATCTGACTGGATGGTTGGACAGAGCACTCTGAGAGGCATCAGTCACTATAATGACTCATTTACATACATTTGTATGTAAATTCCACCTTAAAGTAATAATAAAGTATTTTTTTAAATTCTTTAAATAACAAAGATGTCATACTCACCTGCTCTGTGCAGTGGATTTGCACAGAGCAGCCCCGATCCTCCTCTTCTTGGGTCCCCCGCCAGAGTTCCAGGCCGCTCCCGCCTGCTGAGCGCACCCAGAGCAAGCAGCTTGCTCTGGTGGCACCCAAGCAGGCATGCTTCCAAGCCCGGCTTTGCATGTCCATTCACACAGAGCTGCGGCTCTGCTTTGACCCTCTCTCTCCTGATTGGCGCACTGGATGTGATTGACAACAGCGGGAGTGAGATTCCCTGGAGAGCCATGGCTCTCATGAACATCACTGGATCGAGAGGGGGCTTAGGTAAGTATTAGAGGGGTCTGCTGCACACAGAAGGTTTTTACCTTCATGCACAGAATGTCCTGCAGTGCACCGGTGTCCCTGACCTGTGAGGCTGCTCCGGTGCAGTCGGCTGAGTTTGGCCTCGATACTCACTCCACTGTGGCCAATACATGCTCCTGGCCAAGGCTTCTGACTGGAAGGACCCACTCAAACAGGTGTAGCTTCTCCTCCCAGCTTCCTGATTGGCCGGGAGGAGAAGCAGGAAGACATTATTAATACAGATTAATTCGCTAATGTCACACAAGTCGGTAGACTCTAGTCGCAATGCTCTGCACCCTGACCCTTTTTTTAAAGCCAGTTAGAGCCCCATGCTCTAATCACATGCTTCAAAAAAAAAAAAAACCCATTGAAATCCATGTGTCCGGTGCCCTCCATGTAGATTAGGGGCCGGGCGCATGGATTAGGGGGGTGGCGCCCCATATGAACGAGCTGCCACTGCTTTAAGCTGTTGAGGTCCGTATACAGTATGTGAGGACATATAATAAAATATATGAAAATGAGCCTAAAGGCTTACTTGCTATTTAAAAAAAAAAACAAACAAAAACATCAGTAATATTTTATATGTATTAGACAGGTTTTTATCACAACCTGTGTGCCTATTCTCCACACTTTGTGCCCCAGTGATAATATTTCCATGCCCCCATAGGGGGTTGCTGAAAGTAGTGGTTCACCTGTCACCCTGCCCATCCAGCCACACTCTTCACAGACATCCAGAGTCAGGAATAAGTCTAAGTGCTTTGTTTTGTTGTTTTATTAGGGTTTTGTAACTTGGATGGGGAAAGGGGGATTATGAGATGCCCAGAAGAATTTTTGCAATTGTTTAGAATGGGACCACTATGTACACTCCCTGTACATCAGACTACACTCTTCCTCCTGCACAAACTTGCTTGAGGAGCCTCACACTATTCTTCCTGCAAAAACTTGCTTGAAGAGCCTCACACTCTTCCTCCTGCACAAACTTACTTTCGGACGCAACTGGCACATGGTGAGACCAGCCTTTTGCTCTGACCAAGCCTCTTGGGTTGCCTTTTGCAGGCAGGGACTACGGGTCCCTATGGTGTAGCAATTAGATGAAAGAATTAAGTGCTAGTTGCCCTTGGTGGACTCCTACTCCCAGTGAGTCCTTTCAGGCCCTGCTAGCCCTCCTGGCTGCAGCTGCCTTGTTCCACTGCCCATGACACCACAGTCCACTCCTCTGGCTCTGCACCCATTCCTGACTGCAAACTCTCAGTTCTCTCAGGTGTGCCTCCCCAGTCCTCTCAATGACTGTGCATGTCACTCACCAGCTCTCCTGGCTGTGACCAGTTGCTCCTGAAGACATGCCGGGTAGCACTCTCTACTGCTGTCCTCCTTCTGCTCTCTCATGTGCCTCTCCATCCAGGATCTCTCTCTCCTCCTAGATGCACCCGAGCCCCAGGCCCAAGGTCACCCCCCAGACTGGGGAGCTCCCTCAAAGGCCCCAACAGCCTCAGTACTCCATCTCCAGCTCTTCCATCTGAACAACTCCTCCCTCGATGGGCTGACCATGGCATTTAAGAGACCTGCCCATTGCCAATCCAGATTGGGGATTGGTCAGAGCTCTCCAAACACCCCAGGCAAGCTCCACCTCTCCTTCCCTCCTTTCTCCTTCCAGAACACTCCAGAAGCCTCTGGAAAGAAAGGGAAAGTCTCAATGATGTTGCCTGTGAGTCACCAGCTGCTACTCTAGGCCACTCCCAGCCCACACAGATCAAAACAAACAGGCCTAGTTTCCAGCTAGGCCTGTTTAAATTTACTTGTGCTACAAAAAATCCTACCACTCTAGCACCTACCTAGGTAGAGGGTGCTACACTTGTCGCCAGTACAGAATAATAATCATTGGGGAAAGCATTGTATAGCTGTCTTGGTTTCTGTTATAGATCAGGAGTTGTATTATTACTTGCAGCGAATTTGTACTAAAATTAAAGTGTTTAATTTAGAGGATCAGTATGACAGGCAGGCAACTAGCATTTTTAAAGGTGGTCAACAATAACAGCCCCCTTTAATGTAAGGTTTGCAGTGAAAAAAAGGGTTAATAATGTCATTATCAGTATAATTTGATGTATATTTTCCTCTTTTTTCTGCTGAGAATCCGATCATTGCACGTGTTAATTATACAAATTGTTACGTGCCAGGTCCTGGCGTCTGCTTGTTGTAACAAATGACTTGCCCAGTGTGTATTATGTTTGTATGCTCCGGGGGGTAAAATTCTGGCACACATCCAACCTGTTAACTTGTGTCAAAGCTCATAACCTTACCTACCTCTGAGCAATCTCCTGCGGCATTGAAATACCGAAGATTCACAATTGTCAGAAACTCACAGCTACTAAAATCTGATTGGAGACACTTCAGCACTTTCTAAAAATATACAACGGGACTAGCACATAATTATGAAAAGGGCCCATTCTCCAGGATACCCAGCGCCTGTGGTTGATTGCAAACAGATTAAGCAATGTATAGCAGATATATTAATGATCATTTCTATGACAGGCTTTGGAGGTAAACCAATTTTGGAACAGAGATCTATTGAGCGTTTAGCTGTCCCATTATGTCAAACGGCAAATATGAAAAGCAGTACCCCCATGTGAACTCTGAAGGAACCCTGGACTAAATCCCATGCATTTTGCTGAAATGATGCAGGAGGTAGCAATATGCAGAAGCCATTATAAAATGACCGTTCCCAGCGCTCCCTCCTGTTTTCTTTACTTGCGGAATGTTACTAATGTTTTTAACAAGCCTAACGCCAGTTGTTTTTCCTAAAGAAAGCATATATTATTACTGGCTATAAATAATAATGCATCTGTATATCCGAATTAAAAAAAATGTAGAGAATGATTTTTCACGTTTATTATCTGTTAGAGAATTTGTTTAAATTAAAGCTGAACTTTAGGCAGATGTAAAAAAACACTCATTGATGCAGTTCTGTATTCATTAATACATTTATATATTTTTTTTTAAAGCAAGGCATGTAAGTTTAGCAGAGCTCAGACTTGTGGAAGGAGAAGCAGCACAGAGAGCCAATCAGTTGTGATGCAAATTCTTTAGTATGCTGCTTTTTTTATTGATCAGCCACAGGATGGGGAATGGAGAAGGCCTGTTAAGTGTGACTCAAAGTGTATACCTGGCCAAAAAAACAACTAAAAAAAAAACAGGAAAGGAAAGGGGGAAAAGGAACAAATTGTTTGGACTTTAAAGGCAGGGTCTACAATATTTGTATAAAAAATAGTATTTTATTAATAGACAAAAAAGACTATTGTTAAAAACAGCAATTGTACATAGACAGCGTCAAAAAACATGTGTTCATATAGGTAGAAAACATTACCAACAGGGCCTAATACTTGGAGTATGTAGTTACTATACAACAGTGGTTCTCAACCTCAGTCCTCAAGTACCCTCAACAGGCCGTGCTTGCAGGTTTTCCTTTATCTTGCACAGGTGCTTTAAGTCCAGGGAGCCTGGAACACTCTCTATTCAGGGCATGGGTATTGGAGGACAGGCTGGGATTGTTACCTTGTCCCCTTGTACCTACCATATAGATATTGTGGATTTCCTCCTTCCTTACACCTCCTCCTCCAATTCTGTATAGATGGAGAAGTATGAATTAGGATTGATTGCAATTGGATTGGCAATACTTATGCTTGGTGGATTCCTCATAATACCTTCAGTACCGCTAGGGTTTCATATTTTAATGTACGGCTTTTTACAGCTTCTTTAAATACCTCCTTCTTAATATCAATTCGTTACTCTACCAGTCGTGGGTTATTTTGCGATTGGCTTCACTATATGCTCTGGTGTCCGCCCAGGGAGACCCATTTATATGTGTTTTTATATCCAGACAAGTGAGACCTGTGTTTTATTTCATTACCCTCTGTGTGTCCTGAGGAAGCGGATCAGGGAAACACGTTGATGCGCAGGGGCTCGCTTATGTGAGATCTTCTATAATAACTACATATTCCATGTATTAGGCCCTGTTGGCCATGTTTTCTACATATATGAATACGTGTTTTTAAATTATGCTGTCTATGTACAATTGCAGTTTTTAACAATATTATTTTTTGTCTGTTAATAAAATATTATTTTTTATACAACTATTGTAGTCCCTGCCTTTAAAGTCCAACCAGATGGTTCCTTTTTCCCCTTTCCTATTCCTATTTATACTTATGGATGCAGCACAGGGAGCGACACTAATGTTTGTAAGGCTAGCTATACGCACATAGATTTCTCCCATTCAGCATTGCAGGCTGAACAAGAGAAATCACTTGATTAATACTCTAACAGTGTGGATGGAGGAACCTTTCCTGCTGGCTATTGTATTCTGACAGCTGCTGCCCCTGTATCAGAATACAACTTTGACTGCATCCGATTGACTGCAGTCACAGTTTGGCTGACAATCTTCTACAAGGTTTCTTCGATTTTTCAACTAAACTTTGTAAGTCAGGTGGTGCCAACAGAGCCATCAATGGCTCAAATTGTGACATAACTTGCTCACAATACAGTGTCTTTGCTGCACTGAAATCCCGAGAAAACCCAAAAGTGGGAGGGTTGCCCGTGCTAACTGAGAATAAGCTTGGGTCCAAACTGGGGGTCGACCAATTATCGGTGGCCAATATTACATTTTTTTTAAACATCGTTATCGGTCTCAAACGTACACAATATTACCGATATTGCTTCAAGGGGTTGTACATGCAGCTGCAGGCATCACCCCAGTGCCGTTCTTTAGAGCGGATGGTCAGCTTTATTGTAATAACAACTGATGCGGCTCAGCAGCCACTCCGCTGTTATTACAAGCAATGGGAGGGGACGTCCCCCCTCCTGCCACCTTCCGCTGCTCGCCCGGGCTGTCCTATCCCACCAGGAGGCCCGAGCAACCAGCCGGCACGTCCACTGGCTGGCAGAAGGCCCGAACAAAGCCGACACTTTGTTTGGGTCTCGGATCTAGTAACCCAGAAGCAATGTCATGACATCACTTCCCAGATTACTGGCATCCTAAAGGTGCCAGTTTTAAAAAATAGAAAGCGTTAAAATGCAGATCTTGGCATTTTGAATACTTTCAGGTACAGAGGAGGAGTTTTGGGTCTTATAGACCCCCAATCCCTCTATAAAGAGTACCTGTCACTGCCTATTACTGTCACAAGGGAGGTTTACATTCCTTCTGACAGCAACAAAAGTGATAAAAAAAAAGTTTAAATCTACAGAATATCGGCACCGATATCGGCCTGAGAGGTGGTCGGAAAAATCAGTATCGTTTCGGCCCTGAAAAAAAGATATTGATCAATCCCTAGTCCAAACCCATGTTTAGCCAAACTTGGAGGAAAGCTGTCAGTGGTGGCCCAATCAGTTGCATCTGGGGTATCCTCCACCTTGCAGCTGCACATTCACATTGGGACGAGGATGCTTGTGACATAATTTACCTTATGTGGCCATATTATTGTGCATCAATTACATTGACCTAATATAGCTATGTGTTATTAGGTCAATGATGTTTCAAGAACTCTTGCTCCTTTGTGAACATGCAGCTTCGGGGTGCGGAATGTCCCAACGGGGGGGAGGCACTGACATCTTCTTTCCGGGTTTGGACCAGACTGAAACTTGTCCCTACCTTCTTTAACCTCCTGGTAAATCTCTGTTTCACTTTAGCCTACCCATAGGGGTTGCAGATGAAAAGGTTCCCCATTGCTGCATAACCAGGCCACCAGCAACTTCCACACTTTCTCCAGACACAAAGGAACTCTAATAACCCTGACCAAGATTAAGATTCACAGGTTTTAAACATGCGTCAGCATGTACATTTTCCTGCACTCACACTAATAGCACACTAGAGGGTGCTACACTTGTTCACACAGACTTTGGCTTTGTATAAGAGCAGTAAGTACAGCAGTAAGTACAGCAGGCTTTAACAAAGTATCTGTATACGATTCAGCAAGTTTTGCGTAGCTTTGTGGAAGTCAGCTGCCCGTTCCCTATACTGTCTATATGCCTGTTTTTTTAAGACAATCTTGTGAGTACCCATTGGGCTTCTTGTTCTTAATAAACTGCTATTCCTGATATACTGCACTTAGGTCTGGCGCACCTTGTCCCATTTTTTTACTGCTTTAAGTAAGCCTGTGCTATTAACATAAAGTGAACCTGTTATAAACCCATGCAGGTCAAAGTAAAACCTTAAATACCCACATTCCATGATGCATTACTAAACCTTTCTTTGCTTCTGTTTGCCCGGTGACGTGGAAAGAATTGCCTGGTACTTCCTTGTTCAGGGGACCATGTAACTTACTCTCCATTCTCTTATGATGCAACATCAAAAGCCTGAGTGGCCAAACACCAGACACCAGCTTTGTTACATGAGGACAGGGAGGGAGCCTTGTGCAAACTGTGACTAGATTGACTTGATGCTTACGCAGGGCTGCCTTTGATTGATCCCAAAAGCAGAATGGGGAGATGGTGGTGGTGGTGGTGGTGGTGAGGGGATGGGGGGTAAGGAAGGTATGGTCAGATGAGGAGGAGGCATCAAAGTGAATCTGTTCCCAGAAACCCCTTTATCAGAGACTTCCATTAGCTTTGGTCATATAGCCTGGTGTGCCAGATTATGCAGAGTATATATTTTTAGCCTTGGTTGCCATTTACAAGCAGGACTGTTAGAATAACTAGGGGTTTCTATTTGAATGTAGGTCCACTTTAAAGCCCAACTCCAACAAATACTCTTTTATTTTGAATGGAATGGGGAAAAGATTAGAACCTCTGTGAAGTCATGTGACTAGTAGGACAGGAAGTGAGGGGAAATTGGGACACAGCCTGCAATATAATCATGAAACACGTTGTAAGCCTTCCCCACTGAATTCAAAATTAGAGAAACATTTGGCTGTAGTGTTAATGACAGAGCTTATACAGCTGCATGTATAATGTATTTTTCTTTTTTATTGTATAGGTCTGCTTTAATTGGGGCATTGTAGAAGCACCTAAAGCTACAGCAAATATACTGTCCAGACAAAATCCAAAGGAGTTTGTCTCTTAGGAGTACAGGACTGAAGGTCCTCAGTAATGATGACCTTCCGCTATTAGAAGAAGAGTGCAGACATTCTGAGGTCTTAATAAATAAATACTATTCTGAAAGCTGTCTCGCTTTTCACATAAAAAAAAAAAATGACTGTCCTCTTACGGAAAAATAGTCTTCAGATTTAGCGGAATGAAAAACTGTTTTGCTAATCATGTGTTTGCAAATTTTCCTAGCACAGAACATCTGTTTCACCAATCCTGACCCTGGACTTCTGACTGATAGAAGAAATGTGCGTCTGGTTTTCATGTTTAAGTCTAATGGAAACAAATGGCTTGGTAAAAAATAGTCCTAAAGTATGAACAATGTTGCCATCATATTTCAATTGAATATATCGTGGGACTGGATAATAAAGATATTGTATATGAGTGAAAAAAAATCCTTAATCTTAAATGACAAGTTAAAATACTAGGGAAAGACACAGCAAATGATAAAATTATTTTCTAATACATCCAGTAAATGGTTAGGTTTACCAAGTTACATATTATTTTAAAGTGGAACTTTCACCATAACAATGTGATAAAAAATATTGTTCTTTAGCAAGGAACATACATTCCACATAATTATTCTACCAAAAGTGTGTGGGCTGTAAATAGACTCCAGCATTGCTCCTGTTTCTTCTTGCCGGAGGCTGCCATTTTACTGAAGCCCAGAGCCCCTAAGCAGCAGTAAATCTTCAGGCTGCCAGCAGATTGGCCTCTAATGGCTCTGCCATTTCTGAACAATCTGTTTGAGAATGCTAATTCCCTGGCTCTCATACCATGTTTTGGGTTCGACATTTTCTAAAGAGAGAGGAAAGTCCATCAAATCCTCGTTCTATGCTAAGCAGTATCGATAGAGGAATGTTAACTGCTGGCTGCTGAATACCTGAACAGTTCGCCAATCATTTTGATTGACAAAAGTCGATTACTACACTGCAAACTAAACATGGCAGGGTATCTGTATAAGGAGTACTCACAGAAACCCTGCCTGCTGCTGTGATTTTAATTCATTAAACTGGAAGATAACCCTAACTATAACTAGTCTTAAAAATATTCCCTCCACTCTACTCCTATATATCCTGCCTCACCATGTATTTGCGTACTTACCTATTTTTAATCCACTCTGATCTGGTCATGTGATCCTGCAGCTCTGGCTTCCCTGTGTCAGTGAGTGGCTGCTGTAGGGGAGAAGGGAGCGCTGACAATGGCTGGTCCATGGGAGCCTAGGGGTGATGTCATGGCTCCCAGAACATTGCTGCAAGATCACATGACCAGACCGGAGCTGATCCAAAATAGGTAAGTAAACTGATCTTTTTTTATACAAGTTAGGTATAGTCAGGTCCATAAATATTGGGACATCAACACAATTCTAATCTTTTTGGCTCTATACAGCACCACAATGGATTTGAAAGGAAAGGAACAAGATGTGCTTTAACTGCACACTTTCAGCTTTAATTTGAGGAATTTACATCCAAATCAGGTGAACGGTGTAGGATTAACAATCATATATCAAACTTTCACTTTTTAATACTTGGTTGCAAATCCTTTGCAGTCAATTACAGCCTGAAGTCTGGAATGCATAGACATCACCAGACGCTGGGTTTCATCCCTGGTGATGCTCTGCCAGGCCTCTACTGCAACTGTCATCAGTTCCTGCTTGTTCTTGGGGCATTTTCCCTTCAGTTTTGTCTTCAGCAAGTGAAATGCATGCTCAATCGGATTCAGGTCAGGTGATTGACTTAGCCATTGCTTAACATTCCACTTCGTTCCCTTAACCACTTCAGCCCTGGAAAGTTTTACCCCCTTCCTGACCAGAGCAGTTTTTGCGATTCGGCACTGCGTTGCTTTAACTGACAATTGTGCGGTCGTGCAACGTTGTACCAAACAAAATTTGCGTCCTTTTTTTCCCACAAATAGAGCTTTCTTTTGGTGGTATTTGATCACCTCTGCGTCATTTCTGATCGCCGCTATAAACAAAAAAAAGCGACTATTTTGCAAAAAAAAAAACTAGTTTTTCTTACTTTTTGCTAAAATACAAATCCAAAAAAATATATAAAAAAATATTTTTTTTCATCGGTTTTGGCCGATTTATATTCTTCCTCATATTTGTGATAAAAAAAAATCGCAATCGGCGTTTATTGATTGGTTTGCACAAAAGTTTCCGCGTCTACAGATGAAGAGAATTAATTTCTGGGGTTTTTATTTTTTTTAAGTTTTTTACTAGTAATGGCGGCGATCTGCGATTTTTAGCGGTACTGCGATATTGCAGCAGACGGATATTTTTGACACTTTTTTGGGACCAGTGACATTTATATAGCGATCGGAAATTTAAATGTCCAATGATTACTGTATAAATGTCATTGGCAGTGAAGGGGTTAACCTGGGGGGGGGGCTAGGGGTTAAGTGTGTTCCCTGGGTGAGTTCTTACTGTGGGGGGGCTGGGCTAACATGGGCATAGGAGATCTAACTGATCCCAGTGACAGGGATCAGTAGATCTTATGCCCGCACTGACAGGGTGGGGAACCGCCGTGTTTACATTGGCGGTTCCCTGCTCTTTGGCTGTGGCCACTCATCGCAGCTCGCCGGCGGACATCGGGTCCACCCGAGCCGCGAGCACACTCCTCTGCAGTGCGGTGGGCGCCAGCGCCCTTGCGGCCACCCGCAGATCACCGCCTTTTTACAGTGATTTGCAGTAGCCGTCCACACTGCCGCAGTAAATATACTGCGCGCGGTGTGGAACCGGTTAAAAAACTCTTTGGTTGCTTTAGCAGTATGCTTCGGGTCATTGTCCATCTGCACTGTGATGCGCCATCCAATGAGTTCTGAAGCATTTGGCTGAATATGAGCAGATAATATTGCCCGAAACACTTCAGAATTCATCCTGCTGCTTTTGTCAGCAGTCACATCATCAATAAATACAGCCATACATGCCCACGCCATGACACTACCACCACCATGCTTCACTGGTGAGGTGGTATGCTTTGAATCATGAGCAGTTCCTTTCCTTCTCCATACTATTCTCTTCCCATCACTCTGGTACAAATTGATCTTGGTTTCATCTGTCCATAGGATGTGGTTCCAGAACAGTGAAGGCTTTTTTAGATGTTGTTTGGCAAACTCTAATCTGGCCTTCCTGTTTTTGAGGCTCACCAATGGTTTACATCTTGTGGTGAACCCTCTGTATTCACTCTGGTGAAGTCTTCTCTTGATTGTTGACTTTGACACACATACACCTACCTCCTGGAGAGTGTTCTTGATCTGGCCAACTGTTGTGAAGGGTGTTTTCTTCACCAGGGAAAGAATGCTTCGGTCATCCACCACAGTTGTTTTTTGTGGTATTCCGGGTCTTTTGGTGTTGCTGAGCTTACCGGTGCATTCTTTCTTATTAAGGATGTTCCAAACAGTTGATTTGACCACACCTAATGTTTTTGCTATCTCTCTGATGGATGTTTTTTTTTTTTCATTCTTATGAAGGCTTGCTTCCCTGATAGTGACAGCTCTTTGGATCTCATATTGAGAGTTGACTGCAACAGATTCCAAATGAAAATAGCTCACTTGAAATGAACTCTGGACATTTTATCTGCTCCTTGTAAATGGGATAATGAGAGAATAATACACACCTGGCCATGGAACAGCTGAGCAGCCAATTGTCCCATTACTTTTGGTCCCTTAAAAAGTGGGAGGCACATATACAAACTGTTGTAATTCCTACACCATTCACCTGATTTGGATTTTAATACCCTCAAATTAAAGCTGAAAGTCTGCAGTTAAAGCACATCATGTTCATTTCATTTCAAATCCATTGTGGTGGTGTATAGAGCCAAAAAGATTAGAATTGTGTAGCTGTCCCAATATTTATGGACCTGACTGTAGGATAGAAGTAGAGATTATAGCGCTCAACCTTATAGGTAGAGAATTAACCCTCCTCAGTAAGGGGGATTTATATATTGAAAATAAGTAATAAAAAATGAATGAACATGTAGATACGATGGCTCTTGGCGAGTGTATACACCCCTAAATGTCCACTAGGGACCTGGTAAAGCTATAAAGGTTTATATAACTTATATCGGTCTGCTACTTAGTGTGGATATTAAAAAGGAAACAGAAAAAGGAAGGGGTGGGTGACCAGTGGAGGGATGCAAATCTTCCTGCAGTGGCCAGTGGTGGATCACAATGATGTGGTGAATCACAATGATGTGAGAATAAAACAAAGAGATATATAGAGATCTGAAATTGTGACAATAAATATAACGTTGGTGCAAAAATCCTTGGAACAGTTCAATGCCCGTGATATGGGAAAAGCGTTGTTTTAAATGGTCTGAAATCAAGTGCAATCGTGTTCTATAAACAATAAATGTGTTCTCCGGGAATAGTGAAAGAAAAAATCCGTTGGAGGTTGGGGTGATCCCCTCCGGATTGGAGGCTTACCAGAAAGGTGCAATATTCACGCCTTATGTAAATATTGTGTCTAGGTGGTATCCAGGGCGCGTCACACTTTCCTCTTCCTCCGGGGACTCTTAGGTGGACCTCCAAGGGGGGAGGTGAAGAGGGGCTGAGACGTCACCTAGTCCTTCATCTGTCCTGTTCATGGAGGTATTCCTCACAGCCTGCTATGAGCAGAGGAAGAGGCGAACATGCGGATCATCAGAGAGCTTGCTGGCTTGCTCTCTGATGATCCGCATGTTCGCCTCTTCCTCTGCTCATAGCAGGCTGTGAGGAATACCTCCATGAACAGGACAGATGAAGGACTAGGTGCTACAAATGCCAAGTGCTGAAATCAGTGTATGGTTCTTTGGAGTATAGACATCTTTGATTCCTGATCCAGTGATCTATTCTGGTTGCTCAACAACCTGGGGTGTTTTTGGTTTTGAGTAGAGTATTGAATGGTAGACCTTCTGTCAGTGCTGTCTATGCATAAAGCAAATGCCCATGGAACTTTTCCGCCCAGTCACACCCAGATAAAGTGACAACGTTTCAAACATAATTCATTTTTTTTTACATCTTTATTTTCCACATTTCATATACAACATTAGGAATCAAACAGAAGAAAGTATTACAAAATGCATTAATTATGCGGTGTAATAAACTGAAGTTGACATAACAGCAAAAATGTAGGACATAAATCAGACAATAATACATCCCATCTTGACGCATTTCGTGAAGCAACGTTCACTTCTTCAGGAGAAAGGGTAAATTTTAAGCTGATAGGTAACATCTATAGAGAGACCACATCATTAAAGTAATTAATATTAAAAAAACAAATATGCCCTCAAAAAGGAGGGGACTGAAAATGCATTGGGCTCATATACAAAGAGCTTGCTAACCAAATAGAAAAATTAAGTATCACTTTTTGCAAGCAAGCTCTTTTTGCTTTTTGCATAGCATTTGTTTTTGCATAAAAATATTGTTTTGGGGACTGGGTCTTGCCTTTATCTGTGCACCTCAGCCTAGCTTTGATTTTATTGCTGTCAATGTTCCAACTAGGGAGATTCACCCCTCTATTTGTACTGGTGATAACACTGGAGGAAAAGTTAGGGGAACCCAGCATTTCTGAGTAGTACCCAGAATAAGAGGTTAAAGGAAATCTTCCAGTGGGGACACCTGTTCTGGGGCAACTAAGAGGGGGCTTTCCCTCACTTTGGGAGATATCCTCTAACTTTCTGTTGCACCTCTAGGACTGGGAGTGAATGGAAATGTCCCAATATAAAAAAAAAAAAACTGGCAGGTATTTTAACCTTTACTTTCTTTACTCAAAACTAAAAACAATTTGACTTTGAATACATGTTAATAAATAAAAGCGAACTTTAATAATCATTGTAATGCCTAGTGACTGGAGAATATTTTTGTAGTAGAAGCCATAATTTCTTAGCATGCCAAAATATCTGCTTGGTGTGTTTATAGCAGCAGTTACATATTTCTGAAAACAGACACAAGTCTATCAAGTTCAACCAATAAAAGGGGAAAAAAATTACAATCCTATATACACAATCCTATGCCCAGAGTTGATCCAGAGGAAGGCAAAAAAACCCCATCAAAGCATGATCCAATTTGCTCCAGTAGAGGAAAAAAAATCCTTCCTGAGCCCCCAAGAGGCAATCGATATTCCCTGGGTCAACTTTACCTATAAGTATTAGTACCCAGCTATATTATGTACATTTAGGAAAAATATCCAGACCATTTTAAAGCAATCTACTGAGCTGGCCAGGACCAGCTCTTGAGGGAGCCTATTCCACATTTTCACAGCTCTTACCTTGATGAAGCCTTTCCATATTTGGAGATGAAATCTCCTTTCCTCCAGATGTAAAGAGTGCCCCCATGTCCTCTGTGATGACCTTAAAGTGAATAACTCAACACTAAATGCAATATATGGGCCACTTATGTATTTATACAGTCACTTATTTAGGTTGCATTCAGATGGTCTAATAACATCAGATAGTTTGCTGTGTTCAGAGACTAAACACTGCCACTAGATGCAGCAACACTCTGTGCTATGGCTGCATGCAAACCAGACGATTAACCAGTCGTGGAAATGTTTTCTCTGTTTGCACACTGTCTATGTCCAGGGTCATTCTGAGGCACTATTTGAATGTAACCGCTCTATGAGCGGTTACATATGAACAGCAGTGGCGCAAGCCCCTGGCTTCTATGTGCTCGTTTGAATGAGCCTTAGGGTCCTTTCACATGGGCAATCCCTTTGTCTGTTTTTTCAGCGTCCATTGACCGATAAAAAAAACAGACACCCATGTATTCCTATGTGAAAATGGAGGTCAGTAAATGTCATTCGCTGACATCAGCCTTCGTTAACATCCCTTTTTTGAAACGGAAGAAAGCCCTATTTTTCTTCCATTTAAAAAACAGAAGCGGACCTAAACGGATGTCATTGGACAAATGGTCTGTTTTTGCATCTTTTAGGAGCTGGCACCCGCCAGCATCCTAACAATCGATGGATCTTCAGCTGTCAGTGGGGTTCCCCGTTGACAGCTGAATGTAAGAATAGCTGGTTGCTAAGGAGTGGGCCGGGAAGCCAGCCCCCGCGTCCTTGACAATCGATGAGTCATCAGCTGTCAGCTGTTTTTTTTTCCTGTTGTGTGCTCTTGCATGAGCAAACCATCCTATCAACATCTCAGTTATGAATGTCAATGTTATTTTGTGTTTTTTTGTATAATTTTTTTATTTTTTCTGTTATATCCTTTCTATCATATTTTTTCTTTTTGTTATATATTTAGAACTAGAGTGATACATAGTACACGATTTATGTGGTCCTGCAGAAACGGGGGCTCCTGTGAAAGGCTTAGACCAGCATACTATTCATTTATCGATCAACTGAATTTAAGCTTTTTATCAGCTTTATCTTCGAACTCTGTTCTGTATGTTACACACTATGATGTTTTAACATATTTTTAAACATGTAATTCACTAATATTTTGTAAAAGTTTTTATACAAATCTTGTGTAGATTCAATTCTCAAAGGCATATTTAATGTCCCGTTCTGTGTCCTAATTTTGTTATTCTTACATTCAGCTGCCCGTGGGGAACCCCACTGACAGCTGATGACTCAACGGTTGTTAAGGACGCGGTGGTATGCTTGCCGGCCCGCTCCTTAGCAACCAGTTATTCTTCAAACAGAATTCAGATTGGTCAATCGAATTCTTATTGTTCCAAAAATTTTAAATTTGTTAGAAAATGGATAATAAAAAAAGGGATGTACACAACAGATGCTAAAACCGTTTTTCATCTGATTTTCTAACAAAAAAAAAGTGACGGAACTGACAAAGAAAACGGAAAACCCGTGTGAAATGACCCTTAGGCTAGGTTCACATTGATGCAATTTGGCATGTGATTTGACGTGTCGGCGCCGCACTGATTCCCAAAAGTAGTTTCTGTATTACTTTTGGCGACTTCGGGTGCAATTTTCATAGACATCTGTGAGGGAACCCGCACAGATGTCTCTGAAATCTCCCCCCGAAGTCGGACTGACAGGCTGGTATGAAATTGTGCGAGTATAGCTGAACTCGCGCGACTTCAATTCCACAGTGGTGTGAACCTAGACTTATGCCTCGTACACACGGGACGACGATCGTGCACACGACCGTGTTGAATCGTACGTTGACGGTCGTATGTAGCCTACTGACATGCACACGACGGTCGTGTGTGCAACGTACGACCGGTCGAACGTGATGACGCGAACGCGCGTATAAAGAGGAAGTGCTGGTATCGTTGCGCCACCCTTTGGGCTCCTTCATCTAATCTCGTGTTAGTTGAAGTTTGGTGTGTGTTGATTCGCGACTTTCAGATCGTTCTTCAGATCGTTCTTTTTGGATCGTTCTTTGGCTCGTTTCTGGACGCTCGTTCGTCAACGATGTTGCCTTCTCGAGAGAGAAATCTCGCTATTGTTGGCCTAGGAGTTCAGGCTTGGACCCGAAACCAACGTAGGAGAAGGAGAGAGAGGAGTTGCTGGACCAAGAATTGGTTGCTGAACCGTGATCAATTTGGTCATATGGCTTTGGTAAG
>BLSH010250273.1:95631-107879 GCA_018402905.1 Glandirana rugosa
TGGCCGTGAACCGAGTCGGTGACTCTCGGACTCGACCAGTTAGTACGTCCCCCCGTCTTTTCTCTCGACGACTGCCTGTCAGTCGTCGCGATACCCTTGACTCGCTGGTCACCACAATCTAGAGGGCCAAGAGTCACAATCACCCCGACCCCCCTGTCTACATCGTAGCCTGGCTACGACGTGGGTGAATTCATTCATACTAAGAAATTGGTGAAGTCGGGGCCTTCCTAAAGGTCGAAATCCTGGCCTCGGGAAAAACGCTAAGCCGCGACGCAGCGAAATTGACTGTACGTCGCACGACCGCGCAATTGTCAGTTAAAGCGACGCAGCGCCGAATCGCAAAAAGGGCTCCGGTCCTAAAGCTGGAAATCCTTCCGGGGCTGAAGTGGTTAAAGAATCATACTTACTTAAGTGGGTGCAGCATCGGTCCGATGCTACATCTGTCCCCCCAGCCCCACTAACACTGAGAACCGGGAGATCTAACACCACTGGTCGCTCAGTTCCCATAGCGCTGCTGACTGTCCGTCAGCAGCTCTCTTTTCTGCCCCCCTGCATGATTGACCAGCTCAGGCTCTCAGTGGCTGAGCCAAGTGCCGGTCCAGGCATGTGGTCAGATGCTGACTCCATTGTCGTGATCTTGCTCTGAGCCTGCACCGGCTCTGTGACGTCAGCTGACAGGGGTCACAAGAGTGCAGAACGAACTGCATCCTGTGATCCACAGGAGAAGTACAGTCAAATGAGCTTAACCACCTGAACACTTAATTCCGTAAGTCTGACTTTTAACCTTAACCCTTACAGAGAGCCCTTAATTATTACTTAATTCTTTGTCACCTAAAGTAGAATTCCAGTCAAATACTAACTATACTTAAAACTGCTCCCATCCCCATTCTAAGCCCTAGTCTAACTATCCTGCAACTGGTAACAGTGAAGAGGAGAGATCACTGATTACAGCTGAAGAGACTGGGCGATGATGTTACCCATAGGCTTACCATTGTCGGCTGTCCCTCCTCTACACTGAGGCTTGACCGGAGCACCATCAGCATGGATAAGTATAGACATCTTTCCTGTACAGGGTAGTTAGTTAGAATATGCTTAGAATGGGGGTGGGGGAAGGTTTTAGTATAGTTAGTATTGGACTGGAATTCTACTTTAACCCGAACTAGTTGCATACTCATCTTGTCCTGTGTTGGTAGACCCTCTGCCAAGAAAAAGAAGGTTGTGTGTCCGAATAATGCAGAGCCAGGGTCAGAAGAAACTAGCACACTGGTTGCATAGCATTTCTGCTGCAGTGAAACTGCATTTATTCAGCTTCACTAGCAGGAAAGTCACTAATTGTAAAGTCAGAGATTTTCTGCTTCCATCTGATGTTTCCGAGACAGGTATTCCTCACTGACACACTCCTGAACCTTACTAGACAAAGTGCATTAGAGACCAGGGAGAGGTTCAATGCCTAATTAACAATTTAACCCCCACACTTCTCCAGCTCTTTATTTCACTTACAGGCTTTGGGTTTCTATAATATGGTTTGCCTAAATCTGTGTTTTCATTTGATTTATATGAATACACTGGGGATAAGGACATTTTGTTCTTTACCGTAAAATTATTCCAGAGCCTAATAATATATTACAATGACGCTTCTAAAACACTGACAAGGAACGATTTATTATACATAATAAAGTTCTGTTTTTGTAGGTATGTGTTTAATTCATTATCAGATTCATATTCTCCATTAATTATATATGTGGATGGAGGAAATTATAATGAAGTGAAAGGTCAAGATTTTAGTCCAAAAGAAAGAAATATAATATATTCCTCCTGTATTGAATTGTATTGTAACTGTACTGTCTGCCCTAATGTTGTAAAGCGCTGCGCAAACTCTTGGCACTATATAAATCCTGTATAATAATAATATATATTTTTTAAAGAGTGTGAGTTCATAGCAGGACCTATAAAGAAATGTATTTCATCATGTGAAAATAAAGAGATGGGAATAGACTCCTGTGATAAGCGAATAATAAATATGCACATAAAGTAAAATATAAAACATTGCAAAAGTAGTATTTTTTTCCTTTAAAGAAGAATTCCAGATATGGATATTTTATACATACAGTACTGTGCAAAAGTTTTAGGCGAGTATAAAAAAAAAAAAATGCCGTAAATAAGAATGCTTTAATAAATATATATTTTAATTGGCTATCTTTATCAATATTTGGTGTGACTACCCTTTGGCTTCAAACCAACATCAGTTCTTATACTTGCACAAAGTCAGGGATTTATTAGGATTAGGCTCCTTTCACACTAGTGGAGTCCATTTTGACGGACTCCGCTGCTCAGTGGGGATCGATCCGTTGATCCCCGTTGAGTCGGCGGATGACAGCTCCTGTCAGAGCCCCGTTCTCCTCTATGGGAGATCGGATGAAAACGGACCGTCTGTATCCGATCCGCCAGACGGATAGAAAATAGGGTTTCCATCTGTCTGGATTTAGCAGATTTGGAGGTCACCGCTGACATCCGTCAGTCCATAGAGGAGAATGGAGCGTCCGTTCGGGTCCGCCTGAAAAACTGATGGGCGGACCTGAACAGTCTGTGCGAGTGAAAGGACCCTTAGAGTCAGGTGTATGATTAACCAACTATACCAAGCAGGAGCAGTCATTAACTGAAACAGCTGTGTAGAAGGATTAAAACTGGGTGAGGAACAGCCAAACTCGTCTATTAAGGTGAGGTTGTGGAAGACAGGTCATACACTATGGCAAGCCTGAGCGCAGCAACATGTATGTAGTTGTACTGCATTAGCAAGGTCTCTCCCAGGCAAAGCTTTTAAAGCAAATTAGGGTTTCAAAATGTACTGTTCAAGTTCTTTTGAAGAAGCAGAAAGAAATGGGCAATGCTGAGGACCGTAGATGCCATGGTAAGCCAAGGAAACTTAATGCAGCAGATGAATGGTACATCATGCTTACTTCCATTCTACATCGGAAGATGTCCAGCAGTGCCATTAGCATAGAACGGGCAGAAGCCTGTGAGATCCAAGTACACCTATCTACTGTCTGCAGAAGTCTGGCCAGAAGTGGTCTTCATGGAAGAATTGCCGTCAAAAAGCCATACTTCTGATGTGGAAACAAGACTATAAGACTCAACTATGCACATAGCAACTGGGAGGCAGAAAAATGTCAGCAGGTGCTCTGGACTGATGTGTCTAAATTTGAACTATTTGACTGTAGCAGGAGGTAGTTTTTTTTCGCTGAAGGGACAGCGGTTCAATAATGAGTGCCTGCAGGCAACAGTGAAGCATGGTGGAGGTTGGGGCTGCATTTCTGCAAATGGAGTTGGAGATTTGGTCAGGATCAATGGTGCCCTCAGTACTGAGAAATACAAGCAGATACTTATCCATCATGCCATACCATCAGGGAAGCGTGTGATTGGCTCCAAATTTATTCTGCAGCAGGACAATGACCCCAAACATACAGCCAATGTCATTAAGAATTATCTTCAGCGTAATGAAGAACAAGGAGTCCTCAGGGCCGGCCCTACCATGGGTCCCAGTGGGTCCATTGGACCTAGGCAGCACTTTGAGAGGGGCAACAAACTGAACCATAGCCGTCTCTCCTTCTATTTACCCAGCAAATTGACAACCAATATATACCCAATAGGAGTTTTGGGTGTCATGATGACAACTGCCCCCTGGGCAGCTCCGCCTGCCCCTATACTACTCTAGCCCATCCCTATACTGCCCTAGCCAGTCTATATACTACTCTAACCTGTCTATATACTACCCTAGCCTGCCCCTATACTGCCTTTGCCTGTCCATATACTAACCTAGCCTGTCCATATACTACCATTGCCTATTCATATTCTACCCTAGTCTGTCCATATACTAGTACCTAGCATGCCCATTTACTACCCTAGCCTGCTCCTATACTACCCTAGCCTGTTTATATACTGCCCTAGCCGTCTCTTGGAATTGAACTTAATGGTATGTCATATAATTTCGGAGATAGACAAAGTGCTGTTGTGTGTAAATCTGATTTCCTGACAAATTTAATTTTAGTTTTAATTATCAGGAGATAAAATGGATGTGGGGGGCCTTTTGGTTGGCGTGTTTTTTTGTTTTTTTTGGGGGGGGGGTGGGGGGGCAGCATTTCATTCTTCGACCCAGGCAGCACAATGTCTTGGGCCAGCCCTGGGAGTTCTGGAAGTGATGGTCTTACTCCCACAGAGCCCTAAACTCAACATCATCAAGTCTGGGATTACATGAAGAGACAGAAGGATTTGAGGCAGCCTACAACCACAGAAAATCTGTGGTTAGTTATCCAAGATGTGTGGAACAACCTACCTGCTAAATTGCTTCAAAAACGGTGTGCAATGCTGGTTTGAAGGCAAAGGGTGGTCACACCAAACATTTGATTTATATTTCTCTTCTGTTCATTTACTTTCCATTTTGTTAATCAATAAAAAATAAACTATTAACACTTCTATTTCTGAAAGCATTCTTAACCACTTCCTGACCGCCTGCCGTCAAATGACCGCGACAAAGTGGCTTGATATCATGAATCGCCATCACATGATGGTGGGAGCGGGAGTGAGTGTTGTGGGCATGTGAGCGCCGCTGGAGGCATGCGTGATCGCTCACTGTGTAGCGGGGGAGCCAATCAGTGGTGGGGGCAGACTCGATGTCCGCTGGCCACCCGCGATCGCTCTCCCGCAGTGACAGAATGAGGGTCCGTGTATGTAAATACACAGATCTCCGTTCTGACAGGGGAGAGGAATGTAATCGCATGATCCCTGTATATGGCAGCAGAGATCACTCTCCTCCCCCAGTCAGCCCAGCCCCCACACAGTTAGAAACACATCCCAGGGAACACAGTTAACCCTTTGATTGCCCCCTAGTGTTAACTCCTTCCCTGCCAGTGACATTTACACAGTAATCAGTGCATTTTCATAGCACTGATCGCTGTATAAATGCCAATGGCCTCAAAAAAGTGTAAAAAATGTCTGGCATGCCCAGCCGCAATGTCGCAGTCCTGCTAAAAATTGCAGATTGGCGTCATTACTATTAAATTAAAAAAAAAACCCATAAATGAATTCTCATCATTCGGAAACGTGGCAACTTTTGCGAAAACCAATCAATATATGCCGATTGCGTTTTATTTTTACCAAAAATATGTAGAAGAATATATATTGGCAAAAACTGATGAATACATTCGTTTTTTATATATATATATATATTTTTTTGGATATGTATTATAGCAAAAAGTAAGAAATATTGTTTTTTTTTTTCAAAATTGTTGCTCTATTTTTGTTTATATCGGTGATCAGAAGTGATGCAGAGGTGATCAAATACCACCAAATTTTGTTTGGGTACAATCACGCACGGTCGTGCAATTGTCAGTTAAAGAAACGCAGTGCCTAAAAGTGCTCTGGTCCTAAAGTGGGAAAATCCTTTCGGGGCTGAAGTGGTTAATTTACAGCATTTTTGCGCATCTGTCTAAAGCTTTTGCACAGTAGTTACATTGATCCCGCTTGGATCAATATAACTATGCATATACCATACCTGACTGTTGCCGCTGGAAGATGGAAATTACTGTAGTGGGCATGGCTACTATGGTGACCTCCACTAGCTGCCCAGTTGTACACTACAGTGATTTCCAGGGGGATCCCACGGGTTTTGCATATGCATGTTTATATTGGTCCAAGCTAAGCCAATAAAACTATGTAAAAATATACCATACCTGGAATTCATCTTTCAATTTTCAATGTAGCAAAAAAAAAAGAAAAAAGAAAACCTACTTAAAGCGGAGTTCCACCCTGTTAAAAGTCACTCACCTGTCCCTCATTACAGCGATGCAGCCACCCGAGGGCTCGCTCATCTCCCCCTCCCCTCGGCGGCACCGGCATCACAAGTGTGGGCACCCAGCTGTGGCTTCAAAGCCGGGTGCTCACTGCGCATGCGCGAGTCGAGTGCGGCTTGTGAAGGGCTCGGCACAGGTCCCAGAAGATCACCTAGAGGGGGGGAAGGTGAACTTCCTTCTGGCTCCTCGGCGCCAGGAGAGGAAGTGGACAGTGGACCCTGTGAAAACAGGGACCACGCCCCACCCCCAAAAAATTACATGCCAATTATGGCATGTCAGGGGGTCACCTCCTCTTAAAGCGGAAGTTACACTTTTGGGTGGAATTCCTCTTTAATGCCCATGCGTTTTTTGGATGAAGAGGATTAGGCTTATCCAGAAACAAAAAATAAATTCAGATGGAAAAATTCACCAGCTAGTAATAAACCAAACCTTTGACCAGATTGTATCTGCTAAGTTCCTTTGGACACGCTTTGCATGGTTAGTATCCATAGTTTACAAAGGTGCAGCCCTAATCTAGTGGGTTTTAATACAATGTTTTAAAAAGCATTTCTGAATGCTTTGTAGATAGAGTGTCCATTCCTTGTCTGCTTTGGCCCAACCCCCGCAGGAGGGTCTAGTGCCCGGGCTCTGGGTGTGCTTCATATGTAGCCCCTTGTGCAGTTTACAGTGGGTAAGTATGGGTGCTCTGCCTGCTGTTTACTATACCCATTTATATAATGTATAAAGTATGATTATATTGTGTTGTGTTCTTTTGTCTAGAAGTTGAATTGTATCCCCTCTGTCTCCCGAAGAAGCGGCTTGCACCACAAAACATGTAAAAGAAAAGGTGGAGTATTTTGTTCCTGTTCTGCTATTGTTACGCTTTTACCCATTTTTTTGAGCTAGTGTATATTATTGGATTATAGAGGAACAATTTCCAGGATGTTTTGAGGGGTTATAATGTATGCTTTTGTCTACTTGGATATGTTTGTAATGTTGTAATTAAATTGTCTTTTTATACTGTATGTGTGTGGTCTTGTCTGTGGGGTACCAAGAAAGTCCATCTGATTTTATTTTTTTGTTTCTGCATAAGTATACAATTGAGATTTTTTGGTTTATTTTTATGGTACTGACTAGGGGAACATAATATTAGTCTGAAGTGAATTAGGATTAAAGCCTCTTGGTTTTTATCACTGCTTGCGTCCCTGTTAGATTATTTCTTATAAGAGATCTCTATGAAATAATAGAAAAAGAAAACATTTTAGTAGTTGGTTGGAAGTTCTGACCATACTTTTTTTGTTGTCCTTGTTTTCCTATCCTGGTGACTACTGCACCTTTCATTTATTTTTTGTATGAAACAGGAAGGAGCACACACAGAAATAAAAACATCCTGAACTAAAAATACTTTTATGGGGTAAATAATAATTCCCCCTCAGCAAATAGTATCCATTATTTGCTAAAGGAGTAATGGAAATTCACCGGAATAATGGAAATAGTCAAGCTGTGTTGTATAGTAAAGCAGAGTTCCACTCGTTTTTCAGTTTATTCAGCAGCTATAACTACGACTTTTAATAAACAGCCTCTTGCCTGTCCCATGGTCCAACGATGTGGCCACCCGAAGCCTCGCTTCTCTTTCACTCCTCTCCACAGCATCGGCATTGCAAGTGTGGGCACCCGGCTGTGACAGCTTGCGGCTTCACAGCCGGGTGCGCGCTGCGCATGCTCGAGTCATGCTGCTCTGTCCTGAATGGCCGAGCAATCTTCTAGGACCTGTGACGTGTCCCAGAAGATTGCCAGGAGGGAGGAGGAGAGGAGGAGTCGCCTAGGCGGTCGAGTGGAAATAGGAGCTGGGTAGCTGTCAAAACTAGGTACCCACTCCCCCCCCTCCAAAAAAAAAATGACATGCCCATAGTGGCATGTCAGGGGGTTAGGAATGGACTCCTTAAATCAAAAGTTCCACTTTTGGGTGGAAGTCTGCTTTAAATCATGTGCAGGGGAATTAAAGAAAGGAGGTTTTGCTGCATGGGCTGGATGAATATAGTGAGCTCAGACTCATTATCTGTCTGTACATGAACCCTAAAGTAGCCCCTGCTAACAGAATGACTATGATGTTTGCTGTGCTGGCAAGTCCTATATGTGTACAATTTAATGCTTAGGTTTAATTAAAAAAGAAATAAAGATTAAAGTGATTCTAAAGGCAGAATGTTTTTTAACTTAAAGTGGAAGTCCATGCTAAAGCTAAAATCCCTGTATCTATAGACACCAACATTCTAACTAACTTATCTAGCCCTGTAGAGGAAAAATCAATATACATACCTTTTCTGTAGCTGCCCTGACCCGATCCCATGCTGAGCTGTCAGCTGCAGAGGTGGGTGCAGAGGACACGGACGACAATGGAAGCCCTATAGCAAGTCTATGTGTGATGTCACTCCCCATTCATTTCACAGCTATTTTCAGCCATGTCCTCTGCAGAGCTTCTGCCGCTGGAGATCGGGTTGGATCGCCTTCAGAAAAGGTATGTATACTGATTTCCTCTTCACAAGGTTAGATAGGTTAGTGTTAGAATGTTGGTGTCTATAGATACAGGGGTTTTAGTTTTAGCATGGACTTCCACTTTAATGCATTCTATACATTAGGGTAAAAAAAAACCTTCTGCATGCAGTTCTTCCCTCCAGCATCTCTTATACTTACCTGAAAGGGACTTCTGCTCTCTCTCCCCACTGGCTCCCACTGCTGTCAATGACAGGGCCAAGTCCCGCTGTCTGTGTTAATAGACACAAACAAGGAGGATCGAGAGCAAGCCAGCACGAGTGTCCCCATAGTTGCTTGCTATGGGGGCACTCAGCAGGCAAGGGGCAGGAGCAACGGCAGTGGGGAGCTGAGAAGAGGAGTGTCGGGGCTGCTCAGTGCAAAACCATTGCACACAGCAGGTAAGTATAACATGTTTGTAATTTTAAAAATAATTAAAATTAGAATCCCTTTATGCACAAGGGATATTACTTTCCTTGAGAGAGAAGTGTCCCTTTAAGCTGCTGTGTCCACATTTAGCAGAAATCTTTCTCCTCTAATGCCTTCTCCATCACCACTGCCATAATCTTCCATTGTGTTAGGAGTTAATAGTACTCACCCTTTCTTCCAATCTCCTCCATTCATAGAAGCCAGTACTACAGCTTCTGTGAATGAAGGAGAGGGACTGTTTAATCATCCATCCTCCATTCATAGATCCTGTTTCATAATTTGTTTGGGTTGTCACAGGAACAAAAGATAAGAGGAAATCTTCCAAGAAGAACAGCTGTTCTGGTGGCAATTGTCTAAGAAGAGTTGGGCTCCATGTTTTGTGTTCTGCCGGTAGAAGCAGCTCAATGTTATCCTATGTGTCCATGAACATTAGGATGATTACAGGCATATTTTTAGCTCAATGTTTAAAGGCAGGAAAATAACCCTTCTGGTTTGCGTTCCTGATTGGAAGTTTCTAGCAGTAAAAATGCTAAACTCTCCTAAACTCTTCTAAACGTTGTGTTTTTTTCTGCCAAGGAAACTAAAGTGGTTGTAAATGATCACCTTGTAAAACAACCCATTCAGTTTGAAATAGAAATGAAAGGCAAAACATTTGTGTATAGATTTAAAAAAAAATATTATAAATACCCTTTTTTCACTTTTTTTTAATAAGTGATCACATACCCTCTGTTCCTTCTGTTCTCAACTGCATACAAGCTGGTGGGTGGTGAAGCAGCAGCGCACTGAGCTTCCCAGTGAATTGCTGTGCGGGGGGAGGGGGTATCAGGACATGTCTAATCTTTGGAGGAGAGTAGGCTGAGTTCCCAGCACAGCTAGAAAACTGACCACGGTGTGCCCTCCTGCTTAGTGTGCTCAGTTTTTAATAGTAAAGCAGATGGAATGACAGGAACACCAGGAATTTCACACAAAGGAAGCGTAGCACTGCCCCCTAGGGGGTTGCTTGTAGTGACATGTTCTTCTGTGCAGCCTTGACCCTGTGAACTTTCCAGCCCTCCTGACTGTCTAGGTTCAGACATATTGTGTATGCCTTTAAATAACACTCGGACACAGAGCAAGAAGTAGTTTTAACTCTCTCAGATTTACTTACTGAGAGATTTAAATGGCGGATTAGTCAGCCAAGTCCTGGTTAGGAAGGAAGATTAGGTTTAAATAATACTTAGTCATCAAACAGTTAGTAATGACACATGAATGAGAACAATATCCACAGTAACAAATGAGTCCCTTGAGGAAGCTATTGGTGAATATAAGGAATACTTCTGCTTAAAGAGGTACCCCGGGCCGGCCTATAATACCTTTGATCCTAATGAGAGATAATGTATTATAGATACCAGTAACATGTCCTCTTTAAGCGTAATAAACAGCAATGTTCTAAATGCAAGGCCTTGCAACTCTCTTCACCGGCTGTTGGAGCACATAGAACAAGAATTCCTTAATGTGGCAAAGTGATGATGAACAAGGCAGGATAGATAGTTCTGACTTATAGCAATCCTCTAGGCAATCCAGGCAAGTGTTGTCTGTGCACAGTGTTCAGAGTGTAGTGTCAATGACTGACAATGGGATTTGTGGGAAAGTGCCTTCTCACCAATCCTAAAAAGTTCGGCAGCCTCCCGGAGGACGTTCAAATGATTCTCCTTGCTGCAGATGGACAGAGATAGGGATTGGTCTGCTGACTCAGTGAACTGGCCGGCTCCGTCACATTCAGCATTTCTCCATGGCTCCCTTCTGATAGAATGCAATGTTCTGACCCACTGGGGCTGGACTTGTAAGGCTGTGCACCGTGTGGTAGGCCACGGTCTCCTTGCACAGCGGCGAGATGGTGCTCACATGAAGGGATCCAGGAAGCAAGAGAGCGTGGGCCTGGTCAGCAGATCCCTTTATAGTCTCCCACAATTCTTCTCTGGAGCAGATGGCTAGCTGGGATGTGTAGTCCATGGTCAGTTCTGCAGTTCAGTGATGTCTGATCAGAAGACTACAGCTCCTACAATGCTTTTCTTTAGGCTCAGGAATGTGATGACAGCAATCAAAGCCCAGCACTAGAGGGATACAGAACAGTCTTGGATAGCAGGAGGCAAGTTTGCAAAATTAGATGCTGCTCCCAGCTACAGATGTAACACAAAGAGAACAGGATACTTTTTCACAGAAGTACATGGTACAGCAGGCACATATCAGGACTATGAATTGTTGGGGTAACAAACATTTTAAGCCTGGTAAACACTTTAAGTTTTATTCTCATTCAACCCAGAGGGCTGAACGAAAAAAAAAACTGAGGAGCTCACTATACTAACTATGCGATGTTAGTACAGCGATCTCTCCACTAAGCTTTTGAGTTCTGACAGGGGAGTGCCCCCACCAGAACACATCGGTCAGTGCTCGCAGCCATTGGCTGCCACCTCTGATCAGATACCGATTGGATGCTGGTTTTCCAGCTTGCCCGTTTGACAAAAGCCCACCATTTGGCCAGCTTCTACTGGACAGGCTGATGCATACACAGGCCGAATATCAGATGGTTTCTGTTGAACTAGCTGACACCGGCCAATATTTGTCCCCTGTCTAACAGGCTTTAATCGCTTTGCTTTGGAGAGATCTCTCTTATACGTTGTTTCCCTGGATCAGGAATTGAAAGAAAAATACTACTTAACGGGATACATGCAGAAAGTAAAGGAAAGGGGCCTTAACTAGAGTTGAGCGAACCTCTGGAAGTTCGGGTTCTGCTGGTCCGTCCGAACTTCGGGACAAAGTCCGGGTCCGGGTCCAGACGGAACCCGAACGATCGCACGGACAACGAACCCCATTGAAATCAATGGGGACCCGAACTTTTAGGCACAAAAATGGCTGTAACAAAGTCCTGGAAAGCCCTAGAGGGCTGCAAAAGGAAGTAAAATGGGGGTAAGGGTAGGGCAAGTGCCCTACAAAAAAATGGGGACAGGGAAAATTTTTAAAAAAATAAAAACATAAAAAAAGCAAAAATGGAGGTGAATGTGGATCATCTTCAAACTGTGTCTGAAACGTATTAATTAATGGTAGAAGCCATATAACTGTTCTAAAATCATCTTCAAACTAGGGCAAGTGCCCTACAAATAAATGGGGATAGGGAAAATAAATTAAAATCAAGTAAAAAAAGGGGAAGGGGGGTGGATGTGGAGTAGGAGCCTAGAGGTTGACTAGGCCGTGACCGTGGCAGTGTAGGTGGAAGTGGCGGTGGTAGAGGAGTAGGAGGAGGTAGCCAACATGGTTTTTTTTTGTATTGAGGCCTATTCAAAAAAAGAAGTATATGAATGGCTGTGTGAGTCCGGTCTAAATGTTTATTCTGCACAAGGTACAGACAAGTCTTGTGGGATCCATGCCTGATTCATTTTAATAAAGGTTAGCTTGTCCACATTGGATGTGGACAAACGGCTCCGCTTG
>BLSH010250273.1:118527-129677 GCA_018402905.1 Glandirana rugosa
GCGCGCGCGCGGCGGCCTCCGCGCGGGTGCGCGAGTGACACAGGTCCCCCCCGGTCCCTCGCCCAAAAATGCACTGATTACTGTGTAAATGTCATTGGCAGTGAAGGGGTTAACCTGCAGGGGGCGCGCTAAGGGTTAACTATGTTTCCTGGGCGTGTTCTAACTGTATGGGGGACTGCCTAGCTGGGGAAGGGAAGTGGTCACAGCCTTCACGTAAAGGAAGGCTGTGATCACAGCCCTTCCCCCTCACACAGAGCGGAGGTCCGTGTTTACATACACGGACCTCCGCTCACTCGCTCCGGGGGGGCCATCGTGGGTAGCCGGCGGCAATCGAAGCCGCCGCACCCGCTCCCTGGCCCCCCCTGGACACAGTGAGCGCGTGGGCGCGCCTCCGGCGGCGCGCGCGCGCTCACTAAACTCGTTCCCGCAGCCCCCGTCGTATGACGGCGATTTGTCGGGAACGAGCCACTTTGCCGCCGTCAAATGCCGATCGGCGGTCGGCAAGTGGTTAATAAGGGGGCCCCCAGATCCCGACCCCCCCTATGTGAATTAGTATCTGGTACATCGTACCCCCACTAATTCACCAAAAGTGTCAAAAAAGAAAGAAACCACAGGAGACAATTAGGGACAAGTCCTTTATTAAAAAATAAAAAATAACAATAAGTGTCCCCCGTTGTAATCCATCGTCAATCACGGCGAGCGACGGACCCAAAAAAAAAAAACAAAAACGAATAGCTCCTCCTGCATGGGAGGGCTCCCACCGACTGAGCTCTCTTTGCTTTGATGTTTTATTCACAGTGAAGGGCGGGGCCACCCAGTGACGTACTTGAGCGACCCACCCCTCTGACATCACATGACGTTAGAAGGGGGCGGGGTCACTCGTACATCACCCGGTGACCCCGCCATGCACTGCAAATAAAACGTCAAAACAAAACCAGTGCAGGCGGCGGCAGCCCTCCCATGGAGGAGGAGCTGTGCACGCTGTCTGCGCGCAATGCATTATGGGGCGATGAAGTCGTTGCGAACGCCACATAATGTTCTAAATTCGACGTTCGACTCGAACCGTGGGCCCATCCCTAGTGAATACTGAATACAAATACTTTCATTGATTTGAAGTGATATTTAATTTTTAAAGATTTGGATGTTTTAATTCTGATTTAAAACCAATAAACCAGGCCGCGGCCCAATTTTGCCTGTTATTTAAGTGTGGTGTTTTTTTTTGATGTTTTAAGTTATGCATGTTTGCAGAGTTTTTCTTCCCCTCATATAGTCTGACATCTGGGGTCCCATGTACTTTTTTTTTTTAAGGCTGTCCATAACTCTTCTTCTATCTTCAAAATACTTAAATTCAACATCAAATAACATTTACAAAAAATAAAACAAATGCTGCAAATGAAACAAATGTCATCTTGGTAAATATTATCTTATCCATTAGTGCCAAAAGAATCTTTTCTGTGTGTGCAGCCTGGGAAATCAGATAAATTCCATTTACTGAGCGCTGCCAGTCAATAATCATGTTTTGTTTCACACCATTCAGACGTCCCAGACCGTGAGCATAAAGAGATGTTTCACTTTACGTCAATCTTCAGATCTGAAAGAAAAAGCAAGCAAACTTTCATGATGAACTCGGGAGGTAGCAACTGAAACATGACAGACAGAAGAAAAAAAATCAGCATGAAACAGACAAAAGCCAAGTTATTTGCCTTTCCTGGAATGAGTACACAATACCACACCCAAGATTTGTAACTTTTTATCTTTTCAGGAATACTCAGACTAAAATGAAAAGAATTTTGTCCATGTGGCATACACTTTTTTTCCATAAAGAATGAATGGAAGAAAGATCAAAGCATGATCTATTGGATTTAAATAGGAAAAATAATGATAATAAAAATGTGTATTACAATTTTGATAATAGTGTATTGTATAGGCGGATGGTGCAGCCAGATCAAGCAGATACAAATTGTTATATTAGATAAAAGCTTTACCGCAGACCTACAAATAGGCCCCAATGGTGCAAAAGTGGGCATATTGTTTTTATTAACTTACATAGGTTTTCAGATTCCGCATGTTGGTAGAGAAACTCTTCTGCTACAGTTACCCTTCTTTTTTTTTTATTGCCGGTAAATCATAAAATCCAAGTGGAAGCAATGTGCTGTCATTGAGTTCTTGATGAAGGAGGGATGCAGGCTGTCTGACATCCATAGAACCCTGCAGAATGTTTATGGAGATGAGACCATTTAGTCACTTCAAGACCAAACCTTGCTTTTCACAAGCAGTGGCGGCTGGCATTTTTTTGGGGGGGGGGCAGCAAACAACCACCCCCTTGCGGCACCTCAAACCCCCCCGCGCTGTCATACCCCATTGACTGCGGGGATCAGCGGACACATCAGGGGTCGGCGGGCACACAGCGGTGGGGATAGGTGGGCACATCGGGCAGGAGATCAGGCTGCGGTGGGCATCTGGCAGTTTCTCCTGAGTCCTCTTCTCTTCTGAGATCACGACGGCTTCCGCTAATGCATCTCCTCCCCTTCTCCTTGGTGTCCAATAGGATCGCCTGTCCTTTCAGCCAATCGGGTGATGGGTATCAGATCCTCTTCCCGATTGGCCAGGAGGAGGATCAGTTAGGCAACAGTGAATATTCATTAGTTGGTGCAAAACAACTGGGTGGGCTCCAGATGCAATGCTCTGAGCACACTATTTTGAAGCCTATTAGAGCTTCTGGATTTAATCAGGTGGTTCATAAAACACACCACCCCTCATCCCCGCCATAAGAGTTCATGCGCCCAGTGTGCTGAAAGGGGCCAGGCAAGTGGATAGGGAAGGTGGTGGTGGTGTTGGGGGGGCGCCTGTGCATCCACAATGCACGGGTCGCCACTGTACAAGATAAATTCAGTATTTTTTTTTTCAATTTCCTTATTAATTTTCAACTATTTTGAACCAAATATACAAAAAATACATTAAACATTTTATAGAACTGAATAATAACATATATTGTCAACAGAACAGAAAGATCAGTTATATATCAGCGGTATACCTCTATCCAACTATATGGTTTCATATCCAGTATAACACAAAACAACCCCTATTCCCTAGGAACAGGTTTTGTTATGCTACACAATAGAACGATTACCTTAGGTCCCCTCGTATTTTACTTGTATTCTATTCCACAAGGTCATTACATTTCCATAATCATAGATTCCTCCTTTAAATATCTATTGATAATGGAATATAACTTTATACTGTTCTATTTTTATCAATATCTATATTCCTCCAACAAAAAGGCTCCATAAAAATCTGTATTTTTTGTTAGAAAATTACTTAGAACCCCCAAACATTATATATATTTTTTAGCAGAGACCCTAGAGAATAAAATGGTGGTCATTGCAATATTTTATGCATCATAGTCTTTCAAACTCCATTTTTTTGGCAAAAATTAAAGTGGTTGTCAACTTGTGACAACCACTTTAACCTACAGGTAAGCCTATGATAAGAATTACCTGTAGGTGCCCTGCACATCTCCCAAACCTGCACGGTTCAGGAGATATGCAGTGTACTAGATGTGCCAACATGATTTCGGGCACATGCGCAGTGAAGAAACGGCCTCCGTGCTGTTTCTTCACTGAGGTCATGATGTGACTGGCGACTCCCGCTCGCATGCGCGGGAGTGACATCACGCTACTCCGGCCAGTCACAGAGCCGGAGACGCAGCCCTGGAAGGAAGAGGGGCTGAAGATGGATGCTGCCTGCACAGGGGACATCGCTGGACATCGCAGGCTTTGTTTGCAGGTAAATGACACATAATGGGCTACTATGCGATGCATAGTAGCCCATTATGTTTCTACTTTGCAGGGGAATATAGAGGAAGTAAACCCCATCAATATCAATGAATTAGAAAAAAAACTAAAGAGTAAAGTTGGCCCAATTTTTTGTACAATGCGAAAGATGATGTTACGCCGCGTAAATAGATACCTAACATGTCTCACACGAGCATGGAGGGATGGGGCGCTCTAATTTATTATTTTTTCTTCTTATTCATTTTCTTTCTTTATTTTTTGACTGTCCCTTTAAAAAAAAAGTTTCTGATCACTTTTATTGCTGTCACAAGGAATGTAAACCTCCCTTGTGACAGTAATAGGTAGTGACATGTACTCTTTATGTAGGGATCTCCATGCTTCTGCTTGGAATCCATTAGCTACAAGGATAGGGAGAAGGGGAAGAAGAAGAAGAAGAAGGAGAAGGAGAAAGAGAAGGAAAAATAATATAGAGGAACAGTATACAATCATGTGAAATTTGAATGATTTACATAAGTTAATAAAAAAGTTACATTCACTTCTACGTTACTGTTGGTATAGCCTCGTATGTGCAGTATCTCACAAAAGTGAGTACACCCCTCACATTTTTGTAAATATTTTATTCTTTATTTTTATGTGACAACACTAAAGAAATGCCACTTTGCTACAATGTAAAGTAGTAAGTCTACAGCTTGTATAACAGTGTACATTTAATGTCCCCTCAAAATGACTCAACACACAGCCATTAATGTCTAAACCACTAGCAACAAAAGTGAGTACACCCATAAGTCCCTAAGTGAAAATGTCCAAATTGGGTCCAAAGCGTCAATATTTTGTGCGGCCACCATTATTTTCCAGCACTGCCCTCTTGGGCATGGAGTTTACCAGAGCTTCACAGGTTGCCACTGGAGTCCTCTTCCACTCCTCCATGATGACATCATGGAGCTGGTGGATGTTAGAGACCTTGCACTCCTCCACCTTCCATTTGAGGATGCTCCACAGATGTTCAATAAGGTTTAGGTCTGGAGACATGCTTGGCCAGTCCATTACCTTCAGCCTCAGCTTCTTTAGCAAGGCAGTGGTTGTCTTGGAGGTGTGTTTTGGTTCATTATCATGTTGGAATACTGCCCAGCGGCCCAGTCTTTGAAGGGAGGGGATCATGCTCTGCTTCAGTATGTCACAGTGCATATTGGCATTTGTGGTTCCCTCAATGAACTGTAGCTCCCCAGTGCCGGCAGCACTCATGCAGTTCCAGACCATGACACTCCCACTACCATGCTTGACTGTAGGCATGACACACTTGTCTTTGTACTCCTCATCTGGTTGCCTCCACACACGCTTGACACCATCTGAACCAAATAAGTTTATCTTGGTCTCATCAGACCATAGGACATGGTTTCAGTAATCCATGTCTTTAGTCTGCTTGTCTTCAGCAAACTGTTAGCGAGCTTTCTTGTGCATCATCTTTAGAAGAGGCTTCCTTCTGATACAACAGCCATGCAGACCAATTTGATGCAGTGTGCGGTGTATAGTCTGAGCACTGACAGGCTGACCCCCCACTCCTTCAACCTCTGCAGCAATGCTGGCAGCACTCATACATCTATTTCCAAAAGACAACCTCTGGATATGACGCTGAGCATGTGCACTCAACTTCTTTGGCCGACCATGGCGAAGCCTGTTCTGAGTGGAACCTGTCCTGTTAAACAACTGTATGGTCTTGGCCACCGTGCTGCAGCTTAGTTTCAGGGTCTTGGCAATCTTCTTATAGCCTAGGCTATCTTTAAGTAGAGCAAAAAAAATCCTTTTTTCAGATCCTCAGAAAGTTCTTTGTTGAACTTCCAGTGACCAGTATGAGAGAGTGAGAGCGATAACACCAAATTAACACACCTGCTCCCCATTCACACTTGAGACCTTGTAACACTAACAAGTCACACTGGGGAGGGAAAATAGCTAACTGGGCACAATTTGGACATTTTCACTTATTGGTGTAGTCTCTTTTCTTGCCAGTGGTTTAGACATTAATGGCTGTGTGTTGAGTTATTTTGCGGGGACAACAAATTTACACTGTTATACAAGCTGTACGCTCACTACTTTACATTGTACCAAAATGTCATTTCTTCAGTGCTGTCGCATGAAAGGATATAATAAAAATTTATAAAAATGTGAGGAGTGTACTCACTTTTGTGAGATACTGTAACTGTCAAACTGAAGACAGACCATTTTGGGAGTTGCCACTGGTTGGCAGCGGGAGCGGTGGTGAAGGAAGAAGAAGAAGAAGAGGACGAGAGGAAGGAAGAAGCGAAGGAAGACCGAAAGAAGGAGAAGACCAGAAGAAGAAGTGGGGAAGGAGAAGATGAAGAAAGACCGGAGAAATAAAGAAGAAGCGGGGGAAGAAGGAGACATTTTTAATAACTGACTTGTCAAAAACTGCCTACTGTTTTTTGTAACACTACACTCCCTTTTTGGTGAATGGGTAGGGGTACAATGTACCCCATACTCATTTACATAGGGAGGAGCAGGATCTGGTGGCCCTCTTGCTAAAGGGGGCCACCAGATTCTGATAAGCCCCCCCACCCGCAGGCCCCGACAACCACTGGCCAGAGTTGTTCGAAAGAGGCCCTTATCCCCATCAACATGGGGACAAGGTGCTTTGGGGGGGACACCATGTTGAGGGCATGTGGCCTGGTATGGTTCAGGATGGGGGTGCTCACTTGCCCCCCCTATCCTGACCTGCCAGGTTGCATGCTCGGATAAGGGTCTGGTATGAATTTTGGGGGGACCCCCACGCCATTTAAAAAAAAAAAATTGGCGTGGATTCCCTTTAAAATCCATACCAGACACGAAGGGCCTGGTATTGATTTTGGGGGGGAACCCATGCCGTTTTTTTCCTAATTCTGTCATAGGGTTTCCCTTAACCACTTCAATACACTGTGTTATATATACTACACTGCGCCATATAGTCTGAACTGTATTATATATACTAGGGGGACTGCACGCTATAAAATTATAATGACATGCAACAGTCAAGCAGGTGCAGAATAATTGAGCCTTGGGTGTTGGTTGTGGCAGAACACTCTAACCCCTCACAGTTATTCTTGTTGGGCACAGAGACAGGCCCTGCTGTTAAAAATTATGTCAAAAATTGTAATGACATGCCCCTGTTAAACAGGTGCAGAAAAATTGGGCCTTGGGAGTTGGTGGTGGAAAAATCCTTTAACCCCTCACAGTTACCCTTGTTGGGCGCAAGAACAGGACCTGCTGTTAAAAATTATGTCAAAAATTGTAATGACACGCCCCTGTTAAACAGGTGTAGAAAAATTGGGCCTTGGGTGTTGGTGGTGGCAGAACACTGTAACCCCTCACAGTTACTCTTATTGGGCGCAGGAACGGGCCCTGCTGTTATAAATTATTTTAAAAACTGTAATGACATGCTCCAGTCTAACAGGTGCAGAAAAATTGGGCCTTGGTGTTGGTGGTGGCAGAACACTGTAACCCCTCACAGTTACTCTTGTTGGGCGCAGGAACAGGTCCTGCTGTTATAAACTATTTTAAAAATTGTAATGACATGCCCCTGTAAAACAGGTTTAGAAAAATTGGGCCTTGGGTGTTGGTGGTGGCAGAACACTGTAACCCCTTACAGTTACTCTTGTTGGGTGCAGGAATGGGCCCTGCTGTTGAAAATTATTATAAAAATTGTAATGACATGCCCCAGTCAAACAGATGCAGAAAAATTGGGCCTTGGGTGTTGGTGGTGGCAGAACACTGTAACCCCTCACAGTTACTCTTGCTGGGCACAGGAACAGGCCCTACTGTTGAAAATTATTTAGAAAAATTGTAATGACATGCCCCTGTAATACAGGTGTAGAAAAATTGGGCTTTGGGTGTTGGTGGTGGCAGAACACCGTAACCCCTCGCAATTACTCTTGTTGGGTGCAGGAATAGGCCCTGCTGTTGAAAATTATTATAACAATTATAATGACATGCTCCAGTCAAACAGGTGCAGAAACATTGGACCATGGGTATTGGCAGTGCCCTAAACCCAAAATATTGTTGGAAGCTAGCATCATCAAGATTCAGGAGGAATAGGATAGACAGCATAGGCAGTCTTCAAGGGATCCCACATCCCTAGCAAATTCAATCAATTACATCAGCATCAGGGCCTTGATAGCTGCTGATCCAGGACTGATTCGTTTTTATAAATATGAGCCTATCAATGGAGTCTGTGGACAGGTGCACTCTTTGATCCATTACAAACACTCCAGCAGCACTGAATGTCCTTTCAGAAAGCCTGCTTGATGCAGGGCAGGCCAGTAGCTTGATTGCATATTGAGCAAGTTCAGGCCAGTGGTCCAGCCTCAAGATCCAGTAACTCAGATACTCAGTCAGAACAGTCTCCAAGTCTGCTCTTGCCCCTAGATATTCCTGCGCCATATAATGCAGACTCTGCTGATGGCTGCTTGAAGCTATCTGCCCTGGGCGCGAGGACTAAAAAAAAAGAATTGTTCAAGGCCATCGGTCAGCCGGCCACCTTCTCCACCACTGTTCCTCTGACTGAACGAAGCCTCAGAAACATGTTGTCCAGCACCAGGAAATGGTAACCTCCCAGGGTCCGGAAAGGCATTGCACAAACTTTTCTTCAAGGTATCCTGAAGATATTAAATCCTCTGCTCCCTCTGCGAAGGCAGGATGAGCTCTGCAACTTTACCCTTGTAATGTAGATCAAGAAGGGTTGCCAGCCAGTAATGATCCCTCTCCTTGATACCATGCACTCTCAGGTCTTTGCAGAATCAGGGAGCCCATTCAGCGTAAGTTAGAGGAGGCATGAGAGTCCTCTGGGTCACTGAGGATGACTTTGTCAGGAACTACCTCCTCCCAGCCACGTACAACTCCTTGGGTTTCTGGGGACTGAAAACCATCTCTTGAAGACTGCTGCGTGTTATCCTCTACATCCATGCTGATACAATCCTCCTCCTCCTCTTCCTGTGTGTTTGGTGGCGCTGCAGGAATGCTATCTGCATAAAGGGGGCCTTGAGAGGAAAGGAAGTCCTCCTCTTCCTCCCGCTGTTCTGCCTCAAGTGCCCTGTCCATGATTCCGTGAAGCATGTGCTCCAGGAGGAAGACTAGAGGGACAGTGTCACTGAAGCATGCATTGTCCCTGCTCACCATCCTTGTAGCCTCCTCAAATGGTTACAGGACAGAGCATGCATCCTTGATCAGTAGCCACTGGTGTGGCAAAAACAGAGGAGCAGGTGGAGGAAGAAGATGTGGCAGAATCACCACCATTTTTTGTAGGCGTGGTGGCGGAACTAGCTCCAACACTGAACCCTGTCCTGCATCCTTCCCAGCTGCCAGCAGAGTTACCCAGTGCGCCGTGAAGGAAAGGTAACGTCCCTGACCATGCCTGAAGAAATTACACTTTGCTACAATGTAAAGTAGTGAGTGTACAGCTTGTATAACAGTGTAAATGTGCTGTCCCCTCAAAATAACTCAACACACAGCCATTAATGTCTAATCCGCTGGCAACAAAAGTGAGTACACCCCTAAGTGAAAATGTCCAAATTGGGCCCAATTAGCCATTTTCCCTCCCCGGTGTCATGTGACTCATTAGTGTTACAATGTCTCAGGTGTGAATGGGGAGCAGGTGTGTTAAATTTGGTGTTATCACTCTCACTCTCTCATACTGGTCACTGGAAGTTCAACATGGCACCTCACGGCAAAGAACTCTCTGAGGATCTGAAAAAAAGAATTGTTGTTCTACATAAAGATAGCCTAGGCTATAAGAAGATTGCCAAGACCCTGAAACCCTGAGGGAATAACACACACCTGGCCATGGAACAGCTGAGCAGCCAATTGTCCCATTACTTTTGGTCCCTTAAAAAGTGGGAGGCACATATACAAACTGTTGTGATTCCTACAACGTTCACCTGATTTGGATGTAAATACCCTCAAATTAAAGCTGAAAGTCTGCAGTTAAAGCACATCTTGTTCATTTCGTTTCAAATCCATTGTCGTGGTGTATAGAGCCAAAAAGATTAGAATTGTGCCGATGTCCCAATATTTATGGACCTGACTGTATATATACTATACTGTATATATATATATATATATATATTCTTACATGGCTTCACTGACTGTATATAGGCTACACTGTATCTATATACTACACTGTTTGCACTGACTGTATATAAGCTACACTGTATCTATATACTACACAGCCTGCACTGACTGTATATATGCTACCGTGTATCTATATACTACACTGCCGACACGCCACTAACTAAACTAGATAGTTTAGCTCAATGCTCCAGTCTCTCTACACTTTCACACAGTAAATACGGCCACTGTTTAAGCGGCCTTATATAGTGTGGGGTATGGACTGAGACCCCTGAGCCCCTGCGTCACGATTGAAGTCACCCTGCCTTTGGCCAATCATGGCTCTCACAACAGAGCACGCTGTGATTGGCCAAAGCAAGCAGGTCATGTGCATGCTTTGGCCAATCAGCAGGTGTCTCGCACTGCATTATGGGGCGCTTGAATTTGCCGTAAATGCCCCATAATGTTCTAGATTGTGCCAATGGGTGAATGCCCAATGTTCGAGTTGAACTTACATTCGACTTGAACATCGGGCCCATCCCTAGTGACCATTGTACACTCTCCTACCATGTGCAGAGGTTTTCCAGCTTGTGGGACAACAATCCAAGCATCAGCAGACTGAAAGTGCTCATCAAGTTCTTAAATTTCTAGTTAGAGCATTTAGAGATTTAACTTAATGATTTTAAAAAAATCATTAAAAAAAGTTCTTCTTAATGATTTTAAAATATAATTTTAACAACAAAAAAGTGCAAAAGATATTTACAGAGAATATATTATAAAACAGACTTAAGAAACAGTAAATTGCTCTTAAAAGTGAAAATTACTTAAGTGAAGGCTGTCTGGTCTTTGGTCCAATGCAGAGTTCAGATCGCTTGCAGTGACCAGTCTAATATAACAGACTCAATGACCCTTAGAAATGTGACTGTCAATATTGGGAGTTTTGATGGTAAACAAGAAATCCAATTGCCAATCACAGCAGCTTTTTATTGTCCCCGGAGAGAATGCTGCAGATACAATTCCATCTGCTAAATGGGTCTGAGAAGTGGATGGTAGGTATGATGGAGAACATTTTATTATGCTCAGCTGACACTGCCATTCTGGGTACAGGAACATTTCCATATGACAAGTTTTTACAATTTGACAAGCAGCATATTATTTAGCAGAATGACATTACAATTTGTTATGTACCAAATATGGTATAGATCTTATGTATATTACCTTGTAATTATAGGCATGTTGGGGAAGGGGGGGGGGGGGGGGGGTAGA
>BLSH010250273.1:129687-142069 GCA_018402905.1 Glandirana rugosa
ACTGGTTGACCGGGGTAGAGAAATAACTCCATTACAGTAAGAATTATGAAGATTGTTTGAAACTTAACTCTGTGCAATTCACCTGTTGGTCAGTAAGGCTGCTTTCACACTGATTTTAGCGGCACTTTACTGCTGTTATAGCGGCGCTTTGAAGGGGTTAAAAGCACCCGCTTAGCCCTGCTTTCAAATTGCTTTGAAACCGGCGGGTATTCATTTTAATGGCAGGGGCGGTGTAGGAGCAGTATATACACCGCTCCCACAATGCTCCAAAGATGCTGCTCGCAGGACTTTTTTTCTTGTCCTGCAAGCGCACTGCCCCAGTGTGAAAGCACTCAGGCTTTCACACTGGGGAGGATTGAGAGGCATTTTTCGGGCAATTTACAGGTGCTATTTTTAGTGCTAAAGTGCCTGAAAAACTCTAAAGTAAAAAAAACAGCAGCACAGGTATGCATTCCTTTGCTGCACCTAGACTGCACCTACACTATTTTCAACTTGCCCATTTAGGACAGGGACATATTAGGAGTTGTCTTAAAGACCCTGGGCTAAGTACTATTTATGAGAATGAGTATTGGGTGGGGGAGCTTGTTTAGAAATTCTGGCACAATCTCCTAGGTAACATCAAAAGGGGGAGACTATGGGAGATGGGGATTTGAAAGTGCCCAGAAACAACAAATCACTATAGAAAAACAAGTAAAATCACAGGATATTTTATTTATACAAAATTATTTAAAAACAAAGGGAGTATAGACCCTGTGCAAATTGGTATGTTCAAAACATAGACATATATTACAGCCATCTGTACTTGGATAGATAGCAGAAGGTGTATAGATCACCACATTTTGCCCAGAAGGGCTTCTTTAAGATCAGCCTTGCAATATTAATAGAGTTTATAGCTCAGACAAAAAATTTAATTGAAATCAAAAAAACATCAAACATATTATTTAGGCATATGCAGGAAAACCCAATAGCACACCTGTCAGAGTCAAAATATATGATCTATGATATATCGGTAGAAATGGGGATGAAAAAATCGCTACCATAGAGGAGCCATCACATGGGTATAGTCTTAGAGTGTAAACATTAGTGGGGCCTTGATATAAAAGATTAGAGGGTCCAATTAAAGGGTGCTGTATACATCCATACCCCAAAAAACACCAGATTCAGGTAAGCAGATGGTCTAAATCATGGGACAGAAACCAAAAACACCAACAACACCAGCATGAGCACATGCCATGTGGAAGACATAAAATGGCGGCACCAGTATGGTTTATGATGATGCCTCTGCATACCATCAAGTGTTCTTTGCTTTTTGTAAAACATGTCTTAAGCTGGCTTAAGCAAGGCTGCTTAAACACAGACATGAGATTTAAATCTAACCATTCTTGTTACCAATTTGTGACTTTTGTAGATAATGTATTCACTTTGACTCATTCTCTCCACACAGTTTGGAGTTCATCAGACCTCACGATTGTCACACCCACCAATCCACCATGTAATGGAGATGAACAAAGTCATACATGTTTGAAGTCTATTCCAGTGACAACCATGGCTGCCTAGATGCAAAGCAAGAAATTTGTATAGACACAAAGGAACAGGAAGTGTCTTATTTTCAGGATCAACATAAAAAATAAAGAGAATAAAGCATGAATAAAGAAAACGAATACATCAGCGATATATTCAATTTTTTTTTTTGGTTTATACATAAGTGTGAGTATCCCAACAGTCCTTATACAATTTTTATGCTGTCCGTTAAAACAAATTGAAAAACGTTAGCAAGAAAGTGAATAAAGTTTGACTTATTTTTTTCTTTAATAAATCAGTCTCCAAGTCTATATGGCTGAGAAACATACTAAGTGTGGCCAGAACACTGGTAAATAATTAAACAGTCCTGTAAGAGAATGACCGCTCCACTGTTTTGGCCACATCAGCATTTGGCTAGTAGCTCTGGTCAGCATGTGAACAGCCATGGAAGTAAAGAACTTCACACAGATGGAACAATTTCCAGGCCAAATAAAACTGCTTTGCAATTAGCATAGGGTAATAACAAGAAACTGAATGATTTAGACATAGTTAGTGTAAAATATAGACAAGCTATAATCTATTTTCGCAAATTTACTGCAAAACACATGTGCACAGAACCACATACTTGGATTTAAATTTAGTATAATAATATGGAAATGATATGTCTTGAAAGTAGTCAGTGGTTTTTAATCTAGACTAAATATATATATTATGTATTATCAAGACTGTTTTTCAATATTCTTTTTTTGGCAAATATTTTCAAATATATCCAAATACACACTGCTAACTGTAGCAAATAGCTCTTCATTAATGGTCAAAATCATATATTACTGTAATTTCTACATTGCCCTTCAATTATTTCTATCTGACTCCTATTAATCTTAATGATCTTGAAGATGTTAAACTTACTTTGTGAAGATCCCCACATATTTACTTCCTTGAATTCTGTGAAACATATTCACTATGCCTTGTTGATAGGCACTGCTGTGCCACAGAGTTCATAGAGCCATTAGGGCCGGGACAAGGGGTGGGCAGGAGGGGAAGCTGTCCTGGGAGCAGTGGTTTACTGTAGGGATGGGGTGCCTTCCTTCTGTTACAAGGCTGACATGAGGAATGACAGCGGCAGTGATTTAGACAAGCGAGTGACTGCTGGGCATAGGATCACCTAAGATTGTACATAATGGGGGGGATGTGCAGTTTGGTATCTTTGCTCTGGCGCTGGATGTCCTTGTCCTGGCACTGCCTGCCATTTGAAATGCAGAGGTGCTGAGAGGAGGGGTTTTAGGAGGTTAAGCTAGTACAGGAATCACTGCTTGTAGGCATCATGGTACCATGGGATTGAACGTAAACAGCAGAGGAGAAGCTGTGAAGCATGCAAGGAAACTAGGAGGCCGTAGAAAGAGATGGCCAGCGGACCGGCAGAACTCACAACATGAAAGGAGAATTTTCAAGTTTATATTGCATTGTCAAAAATAACTAATGTTTGTATTGTTATTACAATGCTAATGTTATAAAATGAAAGTGTATACTGTGACCATAGAACTTATTTAACACATTTCTAGAAGGCAACAAAATGAATATTAACCACTACATATCCGCGTTATAGCCGAAAGACGGCTACAGCGTGGTTCTGAATTGCCGGGGGGACGCCCATGGATGTCCACTCCTTTGCACGCTCCCCGCACGCTACGTGGGCAGGCCCATGGGTCGTGCGGACTCGGTGTCTGCTGGAGACCCGAGAACGCCTAATAGAGTGGCAGAACGGAAAACCGCCAATGTAAACACTCCGTTCTGTGATCAGGATCAGTGAGGTCTGTTATGTCCCTGACAGCCCAGCCCCCACACAGTTAGAACACACACAGGGAACACAGTTAACCCCTTGATTGCCCCATTAGTGTTAACCCCTTCCCTGCCAGTGACATTTATACAGTAATCAGTGGCTATTTAAATTTCCGATCGCTATATAAATGTCAGTGGTCCCAAAAAAGTGTAAAAAATGTCCGACATGTCCGCTGCAATGTCGAAGTCCCGATAAAAATCACAGATCGCCACCATTACTAGTAAAAAAAATAATAATAAAAACACTATAAATCAATTCTGATAGTTTGTAGACGGGATAACTTTTGTGCAAACCAATCAATATACGCCGGTTGCAATTTTTTTTTAACCAAAAATATGTAGAAGAATATATATAGGGCTAAACTGATGAGTAATTTTTTTTCATATTTTTTTTTTGGATATTTATTATAGCAAAAAGTAAAAAAAATTTTTTTTTTTTTTTCAAAATCGTCCTCCTTTGTTTGTTTATAGCGCAAAAAATAAAAACTGCAGAGGTGATCAAATACCACCAAAATAAAGCTCTATTTGTGGGAAAAAAATGCAATTGTAATTCAAAATGTGACAGCGCTGAAAGCTGAAAATTGGTCTGGGCAGGAGGGGGTTTAAGTGCCCAGTAAGCAAGTGTTTAAGGGCAGGTAAAATTTTAGGTAAAACTCTCCTTTTGTCCCACAAAGTTATTTGGAGTTACTTTCAGTGACAGAGGCTCACAATAACTTTTACCTAAAGATAGTAAAGGTACAGATGCATTTGACTAGCTATCATGATAGCCAAATACACTTGCACTAGTCGTGGGCGGTGCTCAATATTTTGGGGGGGGGGGCACGGCAAACTAACGCCACCCCCCCATGGGAGACGGACGGGTAGGAGGCAGGGGGAAGTATGTGCAGTGTGCAGGGGGAAGTAACTGTTCATTTTAAAAATAAATACAAATACATAAAACCTATATACAAAAACCCTTTACAAAATAAATGTTATCAAAAAAACAATATATTCTAAATGGCCTTTGTAACCAGGACATAGGTGTAGCACCCTCTACCTAGGTAGGTGCTAGAGGTAGTTTTTTTTAGTGCATGTAAATTTAGGCAGGCCTAGCTTCCAGCTAGGCCTGTTTGTTTTGATCTGTGTGGCTGGGAGTGGCCTAGAATAGCAGCTGGTTACTCACAGGTAGTATCACTTCTCTGGTTACCTCCCTCTTGGTTCTAGAGGATTCTGGAAGAGGAGGCAGGCAGAGAGGTAAAGCTATCTTTGGTGTCTCAGGGAGCTCTGACCAATCCCCAATTAGGATTGGCAGGGGACAGGCCTCCTTGAAATACTCAGGGTCAGCCCAGCCGGGGAGCTCCCCAGTCTGGGGGGGTGACCTTGGGCCTGGAGCTCGGGAGTGGAAGGGACACCCCGTACAAACCACAGGGGCGTCCTGACCAGGAGCAAGAGAGGACAGTGGAAAGTACTGCCGGACAAGACTCCAGGAGGGATCCATCAGGTGTCATTGAGTGACACACAGTCAGAAACGCTGGGGAGGCACACCGGAGCGGATTGGGAGAGAGACCTGGAATGGGTGTAGAGCCAGCATGGACTGTGGAGTCGGGCAGCTGCAGCCAGGAGGGCTGGCAGGGCCTGAAGAGGACTGACTGTGAGCAGTAGTCCACCAAGGGCAAAATCTTTGCCATACTACAGGGTCCGCGGTCCCTGCCTGTAAAAGGCATTTCTGCAAGGCCTGGCTGGAACCAGAGTCAGGCCTAACCATGTGCTGGCTGCGCCTGAGAGAAGTTTGTGCAGGAGGAAGTGTATGATAGTCTGCAAGCAAGTTTGAGCTGGAGGAGACAGGAGTAGTATGTACAGGGAGTGTACATAGTTTGTCCTAACAAAAAAAGTTGAATTCTTCTGGGCATTTCATAAATCCCCAAACCCCATCCAAGTTTAACCCCTCAATAAAATACAAAACAAAATTGACAGACTGGTCATTGACTCTGCTGTGCCTGAGAAAGTGAATGCTGGGCTGGGCAGGGTGACAGGTGGATCACAACATCCAGCAGCCCCTACGGGGGTACTGCTTCATAGGTTATATACCCAGCATAGCAAAATGTATCTGCATATTCAAATGTAACTACTGTTAGGCATGGCATAACAACTGTACTTTCAGTTTCTTCAGCACCTCATCTCCAACAGTTATTATGTTTTGTATCACTTGACCCTCCCTCTTAGATTGTAAGCTCTAGCGAGCAGGGTCCTCCTGTATTGCATTGTAAGGTAACTGCACTGTCTGCCCTAACGTTGTAAAGTGCTACACAAACTGTTGGCACTATATAAATCCTGTATAATAATAATAATGGTGATGCTGAATTATTAAAGCTAGAGGAAAACGAGAGCAAAGTTTGGGCTTGTTACTCATAGCAACCCTTCAGGTTTTATTCAACTTCTGGAAATAAGACGCAATACTTCTTTAATACTACTATTAAATCTTAATTGTATGACACTGTCAGGAAACTATGACGGTCTGTCAGTGGTACCAAGTGACGGAGATCTGAGCTAACACATTTAAGTTTCTTTTAAGTGTATTTATTCTCAATGCTTGGGAGAAAACACCATTAAAATGGGGGTGCATCTTTGAATTCAGTTTTCCAGTGGAAGTGGACAATGTCTTCTATTTATCAACCTTGTATTTTTCTACCTAAGTCTCCAATTTCCTATGTTCCAGTTCTTCAGTCCTCTTTCTGGTTACCATCTGCTAACCTTCAACCTCAACATATGCTTCCCAACCTTCCCAGAACAAAAAGACACAAGTGCATGAAAAACATTACCACTCAATACTTTCCACTACAACTGCAACTCTCAATGTCTACTCTGTCCTCTTATCCAACAGTTCTGCCTAGGTTGCGGGAATGTTGTATTATTGTACTGAAAACACTAAAAGACAAAAAAAGATATATTGTGCATAATCACCTGTGTGTGCTTGCATGCATGAAATTGCAGGGTTAGACATAAGAGTGGCTGGGTAAGTGAAAGCCAAACAAAAGTAGCCCTAACAGTCACCCATATCATTGTGAAGGGGTGTCTTACACCTGTTTATGCACATGGGGCAGAATCTGCTTTGCTCAGCAGGGGATCTTTCCACTGATCCCCTGCTGAGCAGAGCAGAGTGGGCAGACAACAGGTCCGTGTCCACTCAGTTTATGCAGAGCAGACAGGGACACAGTCTGCTCTGCTCTATGGATGGTCAGGTATAAATGGATCAGCTGTCGGTTTACATCCAACTGCCCTCCAATCCACCTATACAGAGGGGAATGGAACCCCTTCCATTTTTTTTAGCGGACCAGATTGGAATGGAGGTAGACAGGTGTAAACAGACACAAGTCCTTTTAAACCTGCTGTTCCATAAACCATCAGACCAGGTCTGCCTGAAAAACTGACAGGTGGACCTGATCAGATTGCCCACGTGAAAGGAGCCTAAAACACTAGATCAGATCAATAACATTTTTTGACTGTATATTTTTATAGTTTGGTCTATCCAAAAGTATGTCATAATATTCAAATTATAAGATGCCGTTTATTTTATTATTTATATGGCACATAGACCACATCCTGCTTCTCAATAGGCACTTAGTAGCCATGTATTCTTGCAGCTAGCCTTACATTAGTATACTACTCAACTAAATTGAATTTTTCTCATCTGGTAATTCAGTGGTATAATGGAGGCCTTAAGCAGTTTCTCCATGAGTTTCTTTTGCATCTAATGGTGTGACCTGTAAACACAAGTCGTAATCTGTAATAGTAACAATATACAATACAACATATGGCACCATATTTGCTGAATGGTAGCTAGGGCACTTGCACTGAGAATGAATTGGTCTGTTTTTTCTGTTCATCTGAATGGAAATAAACACATGTTGAACCATTTGAATGAATACATTATTTTGCCGAACATATCATATTTCCTAATGGTCCATTCTCAGAATATCTCTTTGTCCTAGAAGCTTTGTAAATGTACATAAATGTTATAGGGTGTACTCAGGTCACTGGGCTCAGGCTCATCTTCTACTAACTCATTACAAAAAGTTGGTGTCTCATTTCTTTTGGAACACCACAAGGATGCAGATGTTCATTTACTTTAGAAATGTGTGGACAAACAAATCCACAATGCAAAGTGCTGTCCAGGAGGATCTCTAAAATTCATGGTGTGTAAAGTGCAGCTCAGGTAACTTTTTTTCTGTTTTCCTTGTACATAATTGAGTATTCTTTGCAAAGTGATTTTTTTTTAACTGTTGAAACCACCAAGCAACTTCACTCCATTGTTATCTCTCGCCTTAAATCCCACCTCATGGACCTACCTCTTCGCAGACTATGCCTTCTTCAGTCTATCATGAATGCTGCTGCCAGACTCACTCACCTTATCAACCATTCAGTGTCCGCCACCCCCCTCTGCCAATCCCTCCACTGGCTTCCCATCGCCCAGCAAATAAAATTCAAAAATTTTGTAATAACATACAAAGCCATTCACAACTCTGCCCCGAGTTACATCACCAAACTTGTCTCCAAATATCACCCAAACCATTCTCTCTGCTCTTCCCAAGACCTCCTGCTCTCTAGCTCCCTTGTCTCCTCCTCCCATGCTCCTCTTCAGGACTTCTCCAGAGCCTCTCCCGCCTTCAGGAACTCCCTACCCCAATCTGTCCCGCTATATCCTACTCTGCCCACTTTAAGGCTTCATGTACACACTGCCTACTTTGACCGCCGGCCGCTGGAAAACGCAAAAGGCTGCTTAATATTAATAATAATAATAATAATAATAATGATAATAATTGTTGAAGGCAAATAGCCTGTTTACTTCACAGATGGATTTTCCCTTGGCTTAGTGAATGTAGTGGTGGAACAATGGACTTTGCAAATGATACCCAATTCTGTGTAAGGAAAGTTAAAAAAAAAACTGTGTTTTTGTTTGTGCATGAAAGTCAGCAGAGGTTAATCCTGTTCACTAAGCCAGTGTTTCTCAACTCCAGTCCTCAAGGTGCACCAACAGGTCATGTTTTAAGGATTTCCATTATTTTGCACAGGTGATATGATCAGTTTCACTGCCTTAGTAATTACCACAGTCGTTTCAGCTGAGGGGAATCCAGAAAACATGACCTGTTGGTGTGCCCTGAGGACTGGAGTTGAGAAACACTGCACTAAGCTAAGGGGAAATTCACTTGCAAAGTGAATAGATCACAATCGATTTCACACTGATTTGTGACATATTGCCTGTTCTTTATATGGTAGTAAGTCTGACATTCAGAGGAGGATTGTGGCTGTTGCCACTTAGTTCTCTGAGCCTCTGTAAATTTGACTGGGTCTCCCACAAGCATCAAGCTTTAAAGCAGTGGTTCTCAGCTCCTGGCCTCAGGACCCACCAACAGGCCAGATTTTAAGTATTACCTTGGGGAGATGCAGACTAGAATACTTCAATCACTGAGCAACAAATGATATCACCTGTGATGTATTTCAGTTATCCTGCAAACCTGGCTTGTTAGTGGGTCCCGAGGACCGGTGTTGAGAACCACTGCTTTAAAGTGAACCTGTGCTTTGCCCATGCAATGAAGAGCATCAGGTTCACTTTAAGTTTGCCCTCCCCAGCAGCAGTAAAGGGAAGTTTCACATGGAGGGACTCACATGTTCCTCCATTGCTGAGGAGAGGTTGATGATTAATGCAAACCTGTTGCTTTGCCCTAAACGAGCAAAGCACACGTTTGCCTTGAATGCTTTTTTACCCAACAGAAGATATTGCCCAATATGAGAGCACAGCTTCCCCCAGTACTACAGAAGCATTGTAAGGGAGGTTACCCCAACCACTAAGTTACATTTGCAGTAAAGGCTCTTTCATATGGAACCACTCCGCTCTGTTCAACATGGGATCTGTATTCGGATTTCCTGCTGAATAAGAGCTTTACAAGGTGGATGTCAATTTTTTACATCTGCACCCATTCAGTTTTGTCTCTGCCAGACATGGTCAGACCTGTGATAGCTCTATGGGTAGCTACCTCCAACCAGTCCCATTTAGGTCTGGAAAAACAGAAAAGTTGCAGTACTTTTTCTTTTTTTTTTTCCCAGACTTGGATAGACTTGGAGGTAGTTGGGTGTAAATATACACCAGAGGACAAATGGAGCTTCCAATCATGTCCATCTGAAAAACAGAAAATGTGAGGAACATTTGCGTAACTTCAAAATACAGTATACAGCTATTGTATACCAAACGTGTACATTACCAGACTAGTGTACAGAAAGTATTTACATCAATGACTGATAGAGTCAGGAAAAATAGTTAAAGTTCAGATAATCATGCATTCCTCACAATTCCGACTCTTAGTATACTTAAGTGCAAAATTGTCTTCTTGGACAGGCATATACCATTAAAATATGCAAGGATATTCCCTTTATGCAAGAAACAGCGCTTGCTATTTAAAATATTAATATATGTGTGTATATACAAAATGGCAAAACATAACTATGTGCAAAAAATGGAATCAACATCTATGAAACAACATGGATAAATTCAATTCATACAGTGATAAAATAATCTGCAAAGTCCCAAAAGAGTCCTTAATGACATTAAATGTATGGAATTCCTCCTACGTGGATCATAAATAGCTCCAATAAAGAAACCAAAAGAGAGTGAATGCCAAGTGTGATAAGTAAGGTATGGGTCCGCACTCACCAGACGTTGTTGATCCCCCTTGCCTTATGACAAGAAGGATCTGAAAAGGCTTTGTGGGTCTCCAAGACTTCCTTATGTCCTCTGGCAGGTTCCTCAGAGATCCTCCTCACAATAGCCAAAGCACTTCAGTGAGGAATGTCACCAGCGGCAAAAAGAAGAAAAAACGGAGTGCAGACTTCTCATAGCGTCAGAACGTTAAGGTAGTTTTATTAACAGCTTCCATGGACTAGGCAATACAAAGTTACTGTTAAAATTCAAAAAAACCTCCTGTGTGAATAACAGCACTGTGCAGTGGAGGCAATAGGAACAGCGAGACCCACACAGAGTCAGTGTGCATTCCACCTGTGCGTGACGTAGTGTAATGTGCGTCCCAGGTTGACGCGTTTCGTCATCAACGTGATGTCTTCAGAAGGACTTTGCACATTTATGACTTTTTTTTTGCACATAGTTATGTTACGCCATTTTGTGTATACACACATACTGTATATTAATAATTTTTAATAATGGGCGTTGTTTCTTGCATAAAGGGAATATCCTTGCATATTTTACATCACTTTCAACCCGAAGGTTTAAAAAAAGCAGCTGCACCTATTTGAAATAAGTTTCACACCATTTTGTTTGGTGCGAATGAATTTATATATATTTATTTGCATGTACCATTAAAGATCCTAATCTTTGCCAGGACTGAGAATCCATGCCCCCCTCCCAAATATTCAGCCATTCTTGTAGCCCATAACTGTAAGAATGGTTGTTGCCTTAAGAGTTTGTCATTATTAGTCATCATTATGCCTTTATTAGTCCATGGTATACTATATCATATTCCCCATGTGGTACCATAAACCTTTTGGCCTTTCTCTTGTACCAGGAAACAGAAATTAGTTCTAGTTATGTTTCTCAATGGTGGATTTGTGGTCAAAGCTAATCACTCGTAGGAAGTCCCGTTTCAGGAAATGTGTGAATACTAATCCCAAAAACAAAACAAACCTTTGCCTTCCATTATCCATTCTAGGGATTTTCCTCCTGATTCCACTTCCCTCGAAGAAGTAGGTACATGTTGCAAGCTGCTTGTTAAGGAGTCAGGGCGTCTTTGTGTACAGAACTGAGCTACTTTTGCTGTTGCCCCCCCACCCCTCCCTATAGCACAGGAACCCTGAACACTGGGAAGGTAAGCTTTCACTGAGGAATTCATCTTTCAGCAAAGTTGTGCCATTTAACATAATTGCAGTCACTGTTCTACTAAATCAGATAGTGCTTCTACTGTTTTCACTGACAATAGGACACATATTCTTTCTGCGACTAGTAGTCAGAAGACTCTGATATTTGCTTGTCCACAGAATAGTCAGGATAATCCCTCTTATTTGGAGCATTCTAAAGATTACTGGAACTGTTTCATGCGGTATTCAGTCATTGTTCTGCAGCTTGTTACTAAAGGGGAACAGCCAAACCTCTAGGACAGATTGTAAGAGATGAACTAAAAATGCAAAAAAAAAAAAGGGAAAGATTTAAACAGTGACAACAGAATTTATGCATGCATAGAGAGACGTAAAGCGGTATTAAACCCAAAAACAAGACTGTAATATATTGCACATGGCGCTATCTGAGCGTGTATATAAAGTATATGTTAGGTAAAGTGCTAGTATGGTGTGTTAATATAGGCTAAAAAATTTTGGAAAAGTTGTGTCTGAAACCAGTTTTAATAAAGTGCAAAAGTGCTACTTTGTCTTCCTGTGTATTTCAATATTCCATAAACTTAATAATAAAGGTATATGTAAAATAAAAAATAAATCTGTATGTGCAACTGTGCAATTGCATACACCTTACAACTTCCAAGAAATACCATTGAATCAACCTGAGTCTCATTAGTGGTGAGCTGTTATGTTTAAAAGTTCTGTGGGATTCAAAAGTTCATGTCTTTCCATATGCATAAAATACAGTTCATATATCACAAGTCCCAGGTATCCTTATTTTCTTCGCATAAATGAGTTTATATAATCTTCATACAATATAAAGTGTTCAGTGCTCATAGGTGGTTTCCTGTGCAAACTGATTCATAACACAATTGTGAGGCAGAAGTGTTGATCACACGTGCTCCCCTTTGGACCCCTCCTTACCAGAGGGCATTACCCCTGCAGGGGTGAAATGCCTATCTTTATAATCCACTGGTGTTCCTCGTTGTGGGGCGTGCATCCGTCCAGTTGTTAGGGAAAAGAGCAAAAAGAGGCTCCCATAGCGTAATATGTAAAAACTTCTGTTTGTTTTATTCCAAATTCCAAAAACAAACAGAAGTTTTTACATATTACGCTATGGGAGCCTCTTTTTGCTCTTTTCCCTAACAAC
>BLSH010250273.1:168390-184336 GCA_018402905.1 Glandirana rugosa
AAAAGAGTTTACTTTTCTACAGATTGTAACACACACCAAAAGCAAGTTTACCATTCCTCACTCCTCCATTCCATTCTTCCTCATTCCTTACCATCCTCGGTTACCGAGGACGACGACGGAGTCGATTACTCCTCACTCTCAGGGGTCTTTCGACTCCGAGAACACATGTAACAACCTAGTGTCACCCCGAGTCCATTCACAATCCTCCCGACCCCCTTCGACGTGTCTCTTCCAAAAAATGGAAGTACGTATCTTATGTAGTCACCTCCGAGCAGGTATTCCCGACACCCCGAGGCGGGGTGGTTTTTTTATGCATTCTTTATTTTTATTTTTACTTGAAGAAGCACAGCTAGAGAGAGATTCCAAAGGTTTTTTTTTCTTTCTAGTTTCTATCTAGCTGTGCTGGCTGTTGGTTAATAATTATAGTTCATTTTTATTTTTATTTCTTACGTATTTTTTTGGTGGGGCGGAGCCCCACAGCCCTTATGGACGAGCCTCCACTGATGTATTCTATGCATGAAGGTAAAAAACCTTCTCTGTGCAGCTTCCCCCAGCCCTCCTAACACTTACCTGAGCCCCACTGTGATCCAACAATGTACACAAGAGCCTCAGCTTTCTGGGGACTCTCACTCCTCATTAGCTGAGGCAGCAGCAGGAGCCATTGGCTCCTACCATTCCTTACTCCTTCTTACCTTACCTCCTCACTCCTTACCATTTGAACGAAAACCACACACAATGTTAGACATCTTTTCATTTGAGAAAAACATTTCTATCCCACTCTTTTGAATTTTCTCATCACTGCTCTCGAAAACAAATGTTGATTTTATCCCCCACTAATGATTAGTAAATCAAATGAAATTTCACTAGTGTAGAGTGGAGTGCTCTGGATTATATAAATATATGAGCACTTTAATGAAAAAAACTCTCCCCCGAGGCTCTTATATTAACCACTTTAACCCCAGAAGGTTTCACTTCCTTAACCACTTGCCGACCGCTAGCGGTCCAAAGACATCCTTGTCTTTGAGCAGTGATATCTGAATGATGCCGTCACCTACATGCATCATTCAGATATCATTTTTATCCTCCTGCGATTCTCTGCACCATGAGAATGATCATAGTGGCAGTTCAGCCGCTTGATCGTTCTTATCGGCAATGGGAGGGGACGTTTCCCTCCCCCTCCCGTCACCCTCCGGTGGTTCTCCCGGGCCGCCCGTGCCAGCGGCCCAGAGAGCAGATCCATCAGATGGTCACCAGTCATCTCTATATGCCTCGGAGGCCCGAGCGCGACGTATGACGTCACGTCCGGCTCCGTGATGTAAACAATGCCCGTGAACTTGGCTGAAAAGACAGAGATCGTTGTTTTTTTTTCTGATCTCGGTCTTTCCAGCCTGGAGGAGAGATGTGGGGTCTTATTGACCCCATATCTCTCCATAAATAGTACCTGTCATGCAATATTCCTATTACAGGGGATGTTTACACCAAGTGCACCAAACACCACTTTACAGTGATTAAAGTGCATCTACGTACAGATTTCCACTTCTTCTTTACATTTGCTAACCCCCTCCCTCCCAATAATGTCTAGGAGGACAACAAGTAGAGGCAGATGTTCCCTTGGCGCTGTAAGGGGGCCAGCAACAAATGTGTCCACAGGCAAAGGTGGACGTGGTGGTCAGTGGCATAATTTCCTCTGTTTAGTGAGTTTGCCCTATCCAACCACAGCATGCAGAGGAGGTGGTGGACTGGCTTGCTAAACCTTCCTCATCCTCTGTCACGCAAGCAGAGACAAGTGTGCAGTCCCCCGCAGTTGCCTGAGTGGATTAACCTGCCTCCTTGTCCACATCTATTCCTGCCATAGCCCCAACATCAACCATGGAGGAGTCAGCTGATTTATTTGACCACAGCGTCATCCACTTGCTCCTTGATGATGCCCAGCCACTACTGGATTCAGATGTTGGTTCTGAGGTTGAGGATGACAGGAACATGAGCCTAGAGAGAGGAAAGAACACTGGTAGACAAATTGACATTCATTTTCCCTTAGGAGCAGCGTATTGCCAAGTTGTCTCCAATGGTAATGATGATGATGAAGATGGAGTAGATGGAGATGATGAGGTCACTGATGCGACTTTGGTGCCAGATAGAGCACCTAAAAGCCACACAAAAGGGGCACACATCTGTCCCTCCTCCTCCTTACCCACTTTAGTCTGCCCCTGCTATACTGAGTCATTACCTCTCAGCAGCCTCCACTGACATGGATGATGGTATAGCACAGGATGCCCCAGGTCCTAGCAGCACATCTGACAGCAGCACACCAGTTGCCGGAAAATTTCTCTGCCCCATCTGCTGCAGCGGAAAAAAAATACAGTCCCTGCCACCCACATGCCTAGCGTCTAAATACAAACTTGTCAAAGCTGTTGGCTCTCTAACTTCTGCGTTTCAGCCTAGTGGATTCTGACCCCTTCCGTGAATTTGCTGTATGAATTGTGCTGTACCACAATGGCAGGATCCCAGTCACTACTACTTTTCACGTAAAAGGCCGCCGCCATTCCATCTCTCTATCATCACGTGGAAAGGAATGTTCTGGCATCTTTGGGCAAGGCAGGCAGCCGTAAAATCCACCTTACTGCTGACACATGGTCCAGCAAGCATGGGCAGGGACAATATATTTTGTTCACAGCACACTGGGAAATGCTGCTTGTAACTCGGAAGGATGCAGGACAGGGCTCGGTGCTGCAGCTTGTTGTGCCCCCACGTCTCCATACAGCTGGTGGTGATGATGCCAGACCTGTGTGCTCTACCCCCACCTCCTCTTTCACTACCTCCATGCCCTCCTCTGCAGAATTGTCCTATGAACATCAGGTACCCCCTAAACATTCAGAGGGCCATTCCATGAGTCAGGCTAAAGGGTGCCATGCAGTGCTTCAGCTGGTGTGTCTAGGGGACAGGAACCACACCGGAGCAGAGATTCTTGAAGCTCTGCCGGGACAGGCCCAGTGGTGGTTCACACCATGCCAGCTGGAGCCAGGAATGGTGGTGTGCGATAATGGCTCAAACCTCCTGTCCGCCCTTAGGCAGGGAAAGTTGACACATGTGCCATGCCTGGCACATGTCCTCAATTTGGTGGTGCAGCGTTTCCTAAATATGTACCCAGGGTTGGAAGATGTGCTAAAGCTGGCCAGAAGAGTCTGTAGCCATTTCAGGTGGTCATGCACAGCCAGTGCTCAGTTGGCTGAAATTCAGCGGGAATTACACCTGCCCGTAAACCGCCTGATTTGTGACATGTCCACCAGGTGGAACTCGACTTTGGCAATGCTGCAGCGGCTATACATGCAGCAGAGGGCCATCAACTAGTACCTGTGCGAGTACAGCACGATGACAGACTCAGGCCGCCTCAGCTTTTTTCCCCACTCCAATGGCTGATCATTAAGGATGCATGCACTTTAAACGTTTATCTGGTTTTGCAGCAGCTCATCACCAAATGTCAAACCTCGTAGTCACTTCCCCTTTTTTATATGGACATGATCCGCCCCCAGAATCGCAAGGGAAACCCTGCAGCTTCCCCTTAGCATTGGCGGTTTATCGCTCTCCTGCTTCCGCAAATATTATTGGGCATCGGTTATGGTCACCATCCGATGGTGGTTCACCCAAGCAAATTCAAATCCGGCGGTGAACCTCGAGGTGGCCATCCTGGGATCATATTCTGCACTAAATAACTTGCTGTTTAGGGGGCCCAAAGCCCAACCGGACATGAGCATTCCAATGTGCACAACAGTGAGGGCCTGGGTACAAATGTCCAAGGAGATACAACCACCTGATACAATGTCACCTTATACCCCATTATGGGGCAATCCAAGACTTAGTCACTTCCAATCTATCCCTGATCCTGCCCTGTGGGCGCGATATGGGATTAAGATCCTGGAACATATCATATGCAAAGTTTCCCTGCGGACCTGTGACCAACTGAGACAGGACTTCCAACTCCCGACCACAATGTTTTTCAGATACCTACAATTACAACATGCGGCGCAGTCACAGATAGAATTACTCTACAATCTCATGTGGTGGAGCGCTTCCTTATTTCCAGCAACATGGACAGGATTCTGTCCTCACTGTACCTTAGAATAACCACTCAAAACGATGGAAGGGGGAAAAAACCTTTTGAAAAATGGCAGACTGACATTCCGGCCCTTACTGATGATAATGACTGGGAGGAAGGAATAGAGCAATATGTACCCCTAATGATCTCTAGAGACTGATATATTAAGGTAAAATTTTAACACAGGGCCTACTACACCCCCCAGAGGCTGGCAAGGATATACCCCTCCCACTCGGACAGATGCCCTAAATGCAAACATGAGCTGTGTATGTTTTTCCATGTGGTGTGGTCTTGCCCAGTAATCCAACAGTTCTGAAGAGAGGTGGTTGACGTGGTTAGTTCAGTGGGCGAGATGCAATTGGATATGGATCCAGTGATTCTTCTTCTAGCTATTAGTGATAAAATCACGACAAATACTCATAGCAAACTGTTTATTTTAAACTTATTGTAAACTTTTTATTTTACACAAATTTTTATGCCAGGAAATCTATTTTACTTAAATGGAAAGATTCAGAACCCCCTTCTTTAGCACAATGGAAGGCTCTGCTGGACTATATCCTTCCCCTCTATAAACTCACTTACATGAGCCCTAAGTTCCCTGTAAAATTTTACAAAATATGGGGGAATTGGCCTAAAAAGTAGTATATAGAGATTGCCAGGTCTATGGTACATAAACAGATATCGCTCCAAACAACATATAAAATAACTACATGGGAGACAGGGGTCTTAGTGACTATTTACTGTGTAAAAATGGCCCACTCAAGAAAGCAAGTTAATAAAAGTTACTGATACTATGTAAACTGTTTACTGGATGTTAACTGTTATACTCCCCTTAATGAGTAACAACGCTGTTAAATGCTACCTGAATCTAATGCATTTACCTAATAAACACTTTTTCTGTTAAAAAAAAAAGGATGTATGCACTGTACTGTCACCATTTGAGGAGGCCACAAGGATGGTGAGCCATGACAGTGCATGCATCAGTGACATAATCCCTGTTGTGTTCCTGCTGGAGCAGACTCTGCATGGCATCATGGACAGGGCACTGGAGGGAGCGAAGCAGGAGGAAGAGGTGGGCTTCCTTTCCTCTCAAGACCTACTTTATCCAGACACCATCATTCCTATGTCACAGAACACATAGGAGGAGAGAGGGGAGGAGGATGAGGAGGAGGATTCTGGCGTTTTTGTGGGCTTCCAAGAAGAGGAAGACATGCGTCAATCTGTAAGCGATGGCTTTCCAACCCCAGGACCCTTGGGAGTAGTAGGTGGCTGGAAGGAGGAAGTTCTAGATGCTGTCATCCTGAGTGACCCCGAGGAGTCTGCTTCTCAAGCCTCTGCAATTTTGAGGCGCATGGGCAACCTCGTGCTTCAAAGCTTGCAAAAGGACCCAAGAATACGTGGCATAAAGGAGAATGATCATTACTGGTTGGCAACACTCCTTGCCTACCTCTATAAGGGGAAGGTCTCAGAACTCACCCTGTCCCCACAGAGAGTGCAGAAGATGAAATCCCTTGATGATACGTTAAAGAGGATATTATTGAACATTTTTCCAACTCCAGTAGGTTACAGTGTCGTGGAAAACGTAGTTTTGAGTCTTCTGTTGGTTAAGAGAGGAGCATTGGAGAAGGCGTCTGCCTAAGTGATGCATTTCAGAATTTTTTTAGTCTTCGCCGCTCAGGGCTGTCAGCTTCCACATCCCATCGGCAGCGTCTGCATTACATGGTAGCCGATTACCTCGGGGCCAAAACAGAGATGGACAGCTTTCCAGTTGAAGATCCACTGGCTTACTGGGTCATGAGAATAGACCACTGGCCAGAACTTGCCCACTGTGCTATTAAGTTGTTAGGCTGCCCTGCATCCAGCGTGCTTTCAGAACTGAAATTCAGTGCTGCAGGAGGTTTCATTACTGATCATAGAACGCGTCTGTCCACAGACTCCTTGGACCGTTTGACTTTTATAAAAATGAATCAGTCCTGGATTACCAGCAATGAAGCTCCTGATGCCAATGTCACTGATTAAGTGTTTTTGAGATGTGGAATCTCTGCAGGACTTTGAGGCTGCCTAGCTTTGAGGGTGTTCAATCATTTCATTTGGAAGAATGTTTTTGGTATAGGTTTCATGGGCACAATTAAGACCCAAAGACCAATTTTTCAGCACCTGTTTGACAGGTGCATATCATTGCAATTCTTTTTGCCTTCATCAAGAGCGCCTCTATAGGGTTACGGTGGGAAGGCGCCACCAATACCCAAAGATCAATTTTTCTGCACCTGTTTGTCAGGTGCATATCATTGCAATTTTTTACACAAGGCCAATTCTTGCCTTCATCAAGAGTACCTCTATAGGGATATGGTGGGAAGGCGTCACTGACACTCAAAGACCGATTTTTCTGCACCTGTTTGACAGGTGCATATCATTGCAATTTTTTTAACAGAAAGACCAATTCTTGCCTTCGTGAAGAGCACCTCTATAGGGTTATGGTGTGAAGGCACCACTGACACCCAAAGCCCAATTTTCCCACACCCCTTACTTGTATCCAAAATCAAAGTGACACCAGAATTTATCCAAAAAATCTCTAATCTTGTTCCCAGTGCACTACATTGTGGCCTCATCATACACACTGGCTCCTCAGCTGTTGCTGAGCAAAATAAAGGCACCTTGCAGGGAATATATAATTTTTTTGGCTTTATAAATGCAATTATTGTTGCAGCAGATTCTAGACATGGTACAGATCTGCCACTTTACAGGTGGACTAAGGGGACCCAGGCACTATATTGGAAGGAATTTTCCATTTTCATGCTTTCACTTTAAAAATCCAAAAATCACTGCTCATTTAAAAATGACGTTTTTCACAAACTTTTTTTTCATTGATACATGTCACCCAGGGTAGGACCCGGACCCCTATAACCATTGTATGCCCAATTACTTGCATATAAGCCTTCAAAATGGACACTGTTGATTTTTGACGTTCGGGTCCTGTTGACTTTAATGGGGTTCGTTATTCGGGTCCAAACTTTCGCGGTGTTCGAAAGTTCTGGTGTGAACCGAACACGGGTTTGTTTGGCCCATCCCTATTAGTTAGTATGGAATATAGAAGCCCTACAATTTAAATTTGCAATGTACATCCATACTGTGCTGAAGAAGGCACGCTGATTCTGTTGGTGGTGGCCATCAACTGTTTAATCAACAGTGGCCCAGGAGACAATTGTTGGCCTTTTCTTGATGTTTACCTTTTGTACCAAGTGTGTTAACCTGTGTACAGCTGACCACAGACATTGAATGGTGGAAAGACCAAGCATTCATCATGCAGCTCTAGTGGAAAATTCACTAGATTAGCACACAGACATATACAGCAATAACCCTCTAAGGAGTTGCTGGATTGCAATGGGCTCTATTGTCTTCCTAATGGTAACTCGCCCTGTAGCTGTACCCAAACAATTCACTGACCTACCTCTGGCAACTCACAGATAGGCTTCAATACCTGTAATCTCCTTGTATAGCCTTTTTTTTGGCTCAGTTGTCTAGGGAGAGAGGGTTAGAGGTATAGCATTTCCCAAAACAGCAGCAAAAATCCCTCAGCACCGTAAAGGTCTCAGAGAACTTTTTAGGCCTAGATGGGCTATCTTCCAATATCTTTTAGACTCTGTCTCTTTTTTTTTACCTTTGCCACAGGCCAGGTTGGGACCTTTTAGGTCTTTCCCACGCATCAGTTTAGGACAATCTATGTCAGGTGTGTCAAACTCAATTTGTGGGCCACATCAGTGTTATGGTTGCCCTCAAGGCTGGGTGTATCTGTAAGGGTAGATGTCCAATGCACCCCACCACCCCTTACATCAGCTATCAAGAGCCCCCCACCATCAGAAGTCAAGAGTCCCCCTCCTTACCTTACATCACAGTGCACCCCCTTACCTTGTGCTGCTTCCAGGAACAAGAGGAGGGTGGAGCTGTGAAGCAGAAAGTGCAGAGTCTGGAGGATGACCAGAGGTTGGCTGGAGTCAGCTTCCAGAGTCTGCTGAATACTGAGATCAAGGGAGGCAGAGAAGAGGGGGTACAGATGCTGCACAGAGAGGCGCAGGATCTGTTGGAGGATTCTATCCTCCTCTCTGCTGTCGACTGCTGAGACAAGGTGGGGGCGGAGATGAGGAAGTGCTACACCTGCACAGAGAGGTGCAGGATCTGTCAGAGGAGTTCTATCTTCCTCTCTGATGAGATGAGGGGGGTTCTACAGCTGCAGGAGAGGTGCAAGAGACACGTGAAATGGCCTGGCAGGCAGGATTCTGCCCACGAGCCTTGTGTTTGACACATGTGCTCTAGGTCCACATGGACAAGTAGCAGAACAAAACATACTTTTTTGGTCCTGGCTTCTTCTCACAGGCAAAGGGCCTGGGAAACAAACACTGAACCTCTCTGGAGATACATCTTCCCCAGACAGCAGCCTGGGATGGCAGGACTGGACCCTGCTACTTTTTCATCCTCACCAGGAGGCAAGGACCTTCTACCACTATATTGATTTTAGGCAGAGCTAGGGAGACATGACCCTTCTGGAATATCTTCCCAAATATGTATTCCCTTCCCTAGCTCACATCACTGGCATAAACCATTTGTTTCACCATTGCATATTATAATACATTGTATCTTCCCACTCTACCTATGGAGACAACTAAACAGCAGCAGGCAGAAGCAAACCATTTCATTGGATCCTATCTCTCTCTGTGATGATATTAAGGGCTTGATTTACTAAAAGCAAATAGAATGTGCACTTTGCAAAGTGCAGTTGCACTCTTCAAGTACAGTTGCTCCAGAGCTTAGTAAATGAGGTAAAGCTTCACTTTGCAAAGAATATCCAATCACATGCAAGGAAAATAAAAAAAACACCACTTTTGCTTGCACATGATTGGATGATGGAAGTCAGCAGAGCTTCTGCTCATTTACTAAGCTCTGAAGCAACTGCACTTTGCAAAGTGCACCGTCTTTTTGCCTTTAGTAAATCAACCCCTAAACGTTTGCTTGCACTGCATCTTTTTCCAATTTTTTTCCTGTTATTACTTTGTTACATTTTCATAGATACCAGTTGTCTATTGTTCAACATTGGAATCAGGAATTTAAAAACAAGATGAAAACTAAAACATCACATTTGTTGGGATTTTTCAATTTTATTATTGCATGATTATCAATGTTTAGCATTAAAGTGATTGTAATGGTTCAGATTTTTTTTACATCTAAAAATAGCAAACATGTTATACTTACCTGCTCTGTGCAAGGAATTTGCACAGAGTAGCCCCGATTGTCTTCTTCTGGGGTGACCCGCTGGTGCCCCTGGCTCCTCCCCTTCATAGGATGCCCCCACGGAAAGCTGCTTTCCCTGGTTGGCACCCGTGCGAGCACACTCCTGAGCCCTGCTGCTGTGTCCATTGACACAGACAGCGGGACTTGGCCCCGCCCCGTGTCACTGGATTTGATTGACAGCAGTGGGAGCCAATGTCTCCTGCTGCTATCAATCTGTCCAATAAGATGAGAGCCAGCAGCTGGCTCCGCTGGGCTTGTGCACGGCGCTGGAACGAATGGGCTCAGATAAGAAAAAGGGGGGTCTGGGAGGGCGCTGCAGCAAAAAAGACGTGTTTCTGGTGGCTCTGCCAGGCGATCCATACTCCATCCACTAGGACACCTACCTTGTCGTTCTGCCACTATGGTTCCAGTAATACTTTTTGGCTGAGTGAAATATTGGGCAGACATGCTGGCCCATGCCTGGGTGGGGTGGTCCTGGCACTGCTATAAATGACATGCTACATATTTGTTTTACATTTCTTCTAAATACCTACCGTGATACCATGCATACTGCACCCCAAACCTTTCCCCTGATGAAGGAAGCAGCTGTGAACCACTTTCACCTAGTGGCCCCAATTACCCATGGGACTGACCAGGTGATCCAGCTTCTTCATTGGTGTGGGTGCCCTTGTCCATTTGTAAATAAGTATCACTGTGGATATTTTTACCCATGTTCCTGTGTAATGTGAATGATTTTATACTTTGTACTCAACAAAGTTTGTTAACATTTTATACTCAATTACCTCTTTCCCCCATTTGTCTGTAAAGTCCCCAGGGGCGAATCTTCTTCTGCAGCAAAAAGGTTTTTACCTCCATGCATAGAAGGTGAAAAAATCCACATCCAATGCATTAAGGTGAACAACTTTGAGACTTTACAACCCCTTTCATTAGTAAAAGTAGAGATATTTGGATTTTTATAGGCTACTATACTGTATGTAGACACATGATACATTTGTGTATATTCTATTCGACATAGGTAGACAGGGCTGGTGCAAGGATTTCTGACACCCTAAGCAAAACCTAACTTTGCCACCCCCATTGGCTCATCCTCTAACTCCACCCCCTTTGCCCAACCCATGTGACAGGAGGCGGCGCTATACAGGAAGCATCGGCTCTGCTTCCTCTAGTGCTGGCTCCAGTGCTGCACTGCACCTCTAATTACACTACCAGTTGGACAGAGCAGCTGCCTGAGACTGAGTTAGTTACATGCTGCAGCCTGCAGAGCATGCAGACATGGAGGGAAACCAGCAGCCAGGCGTTCCTAGGCAGCAGTGCGCCCTAGGCGGCTGCCTAGTTTGCCTAGTGGTAGCACCAGTGGCGGCTGGTGAAGTTTTAAGATGGTGGGGCGCTTAGAAGCCACACCCCTTATAGACTCCACCCACTCAATGTACAGTATAACTCAGCTGTCAGTCCTAATTCTCAATAAAATATTGCTGGCTCATTCATCCATTAAATCCCAAAGGTAAAGAACTACATGAGCTGTGAGGTCTGCACAGGAACCAAGCACAGACTGGTATTATGTGGGTTTTCATGTATGTGCTGTGCCATCAAGCTCCATCCTAATTCCTTATTTTATAGTAGGAACGCTGGAAATCCCCCACTAACCCCTGACACAAGGTGAGCCATAGAAATGTCCCTGGTTTTTGGAACTGGCCAGCTTCACTAACATACATCTGCATTATCTGTCAAAAAAAGTTCAAAATGTAATTATAAAATCAGGTGCTTTAAGATGGCATTCATTGGAAAGCAGTTATTGTAGAGGAATTGTCATGAGTAGACATTCCTCTTGTTCTGTTGTTTGATGCTGAGATACACAGAGGCTGAGCACAGGCAGCTTCAACCAACACAGCAACAACTCCACTCCTGGTGACTTCTTGATCCCTGCATTGTAAGTCATGAATCATTACCAACAATGCACTGAATGCAGGGATCAAGAAGTCACCAGGAGTGGAGTTGCTGTGTTGGTTGAAGCTGCCTGTTAAACAGTAAAGTATGAATTGCTGAGGGTGTGCGGTGCTGCTGAGCTCTGTAGTTCCCCAATGTCAGCAGACTAATTGCAGATTACTGCCTGTGTATCCCTGAGAAACTCCCTATATGACTTACATGCCGGTTTAGAGTTCTTATCCTACTGCTGAGCTTTGGAAGGGACCTGTTCAGCCTTATCTGTTATCTATGGATGCAGACTAATCACTGCCTGTGTATTGCTGGGAGCTCCCTGTCTACCTTGCAGACACAGCTCTGCTTGGATCTGATTGTCCCTCTGAGCTTCTCATTCCTCAAGCTGTAGTCATCCATGATGATCTATCCAGGCAAGAGATCTGCTGCTCCCTTACCTCTCCTCCATTAAGCGATCCCTCATGTCCTCCTTCTCTGCTCTGTACAGGATGGTGGGTGGGGGAAGGGTCCCTGGTGGAGAGGGGAAACACTGCTGGAGGTAGAGACTAAGTGTCAGAGTGCGACTTGTGGAGGGGGGGACATGGCTGGGCAGCTGGCCAGAATGTTTAACTGCAGGCAGAGAAAATCTTGGCTCCCCCCCAGGCAGAGACCAAATGGACTAGGCAGTTTAAGGTCTGTAGATTCTAACGCCCCAGAACTCAGCTATTCTTAGAATGGAATGTTGGAAAGCAGCCAATGAGGGTGGAGAATTCATTTTACTGTGTTCTAGATAGGGTTTTTTTAATGAGATTTGGGACGTCTGCCCTGTTGCTAGGTAGATTACACGTCTCTTTCTTATCTAATCTGTCTATTCGAGCAATTAGCAACAGCAGCACAGCTAGAGAGAAATTCCAAAGATTTTTTTTTTCTTTGGAGTTTCTCTCTAGCTGTGCTGCTGTTGGTTAATAATTATAGTTAATTTATATTTTTATTTCTTACTTATTTTTTTGGTGGGGCACTGCCCCAGCAGTCCTTATGGGCAAGCCTCCACTGGGTAGCACCGGCCTTGTAGGTAGAGGTGTGTCATTAATATTGCGTTTTAACATTCTTTATACGTTGTGCAATACCTATGATGTGGACAAGAATGTTCTCGATCATATGATTCAATGGCCATCTGCATGTGGCCTCCTTTCTGAGCACCAAAGGTTGTCATTGGCCAAAAACCTATAATTCGCATAACATCACACTTTGGCCTTATTTCAAATTTGCTTTTATCCCCACCTTTTGTTCAGACTGTCCCAGTTTTGTGACCATGCAGCAATGATGCAGTTTACCATTTTTATTTATTTGTATTGTGGCAGCCATTATGTAAGTAAAAAGTATTACTTCTTGCCATGAAAGCGGGTGATGATAATTTCTTTGTAAAGCTGGTGACTAATTACGATCAACCTATTTAAATTTTGAACAAAATTCTTGTAGCAGGGAAAAGTGAAACAAACAGGTGAAAGATTAGATCAAAGCGAAAGCAGCGCAAGGTTGAATCATTAGCTGGAGCTGATGAGGAGCTCATTATACAGCGAACGTTCCAATTAATGGGAGTTTCCGAGGTGCCTGTGATTCTGCAAACTAATCCCGATGGCAGGTCTTCTTACAAGATGTTATTAAATGGGAGCCCAGGGGAAGGAGTATCAGTAGATCACATCCAGTGTAAACGTTATGGGATACCAGATGGCATTATGTGTGTAAATTGACCTACTAGAGGAATGACAGGCAGCCTGATCCTTATCATGGGTACATTATCTGGGAGCTGACTCTCCCATATCTTAGGAGGAAATAAGGAAGAGTCTGTCCCACAGTGCATGCAGTTCACGGCTTTATTTAAATGTACATTTAATAGTTATCTCACATCGACACATCCTGTGTTTACACCAGCAGAATTGATTCTATTTTCATCATGCGTTGTTTATTCTATAACCAAGAACAATTTTCTATGTGAACGGTACAACAGCATAGCAGTGCAGAAGGAGCTTAAAATAAATTTCAAGTGATGCAATGAAAAAAAAAAGAAGAAGAATATTTGACAAATGATATTAAAAATTGTGTTCTTTAAAAAAAGGTTATTAAAGCGGAGTTCCACCCAAAAGTGGAACTGCCACTTTAAAGGAAGGTGACCCCCTGACATGCCACAATTGGCATGTCATTGTTTTGGGGGAGGACCAGGGACCCTGTTTTATTTATTTATTTTAGGTACTTATATAGCACCATCAATTTACGCACCGCTTTACATATACATTGTATATTCACATCAGTCCCTACTCTCAAAGAGCTTGCAATCTAAGGTCCCTAACTCACAATCATACATACACATATTAGGGCCAATTTAGACAGGATCTAATTAACCTACCAGCATGACTTTGGAGTGTGGGAGGAAACAGGCACAGGGAGAACATGCAAACTCCAGGCAGGTAATTTTGTGGTTGGGATTCGAACCAGCGACCCTTTTGCTGCTAGACGAAAGTGCTATCCACTAAACCACTGTGCCGCCAACTACACCGATGTGCCGCTTTCACAGGGTCCGCGGTCAACTTCCTCTCCTAGAGCCGTGGAGCCGGAAGGAAGTTCACCTTCTTCCTCCTCCCTCTCTGCGATCTTCTGGGACATGTCACAGATCCCAGAAGATACGCCGGCCATTCACAAGGCGCAGAGCAACTCGCGCATGCATAGTGCGCACCTAGCTTTGAAGCCAAAGCCGGGTGCCCACACTTGTGATGCCGGCGCCGCTGAGGGGAGGGTGAGAAGAGCGAGCCCTCAGGCGATCGCATCGCTGGTGCCTGGGACAGGTGAGTGTCCGATTGTTAAAAGTCAGCAGCTACATTTATTGTAGCTGCTGACTTTTAACTGGGTGGAACTCCGCTTTAATAAAATAAATATAAAAAATCCCTTATCCTCTTTCTCATCCTCATCTCCTTATTATTTATAATTATTATTACTATTTAGACATTTGCAAAAATGTAAAAAAGAAGGAAATGTAAGTGTCAATAAAGTTTGTTTAACAGAAAAATGTAAAAGCAATAAACATAGACTATATTATCAAAAGTATTGGGATGCCTGCCTTTACACTCACATGAACTTTAAAGAGGTTTTAAACTCAAAAAAAAAAAAAATGAACCTGTAAAACCTGCACCACATACTAGCTCATTATGAAAAACTTACCTTAGAACGAAGCCTTCCAGTGGCGACCGCACACCGCTGAGACGGCTGACATCTTTCCTGGAGTTACTTCCAGGGTTCGCAGGCTCCGGGGCAGTGAGTGGCCGGAGCAATGATAACGTCACTCCCGCACATGCGCACGGGAGCCGCCGTATATGGCACAGGGCCGTTTATGGCCGTGACCGTTCCTTTAGAGCTCATGCGCCAGAGGTGTCACTGGCTGCATGTAATGTAAATATCTCCTAAACGTTTAGGAGATATTTATACTACCTATAGGTAATCCTTATTATAGGCTTACCTATAGGTAAATGTGAGCAGAGGAAGTTTACTTCCTCTTTAATAGCATCCCAGTCACTGATCAGGGCAGGCACTGATGTGGACAAGAAGGCCTGGCTCACAGTCTCTGCTCTAATTCATCCCAAAGGTGTTCAGGTTGAGGTCAGGACTCTATGCTGGCCAGTCAAGTTCCTCCACACCAAACTCGCTCATCCATGTCTTTATGGACCTTGCTTTGTGCACTGGTGCGCAGTCATGTTGGAACAGGAAGGGGCCATCCCCAAACCGTTCCGACAAAGTTGAGCATGAAATTTTCCAAAATGTCTCGGTAAGCTGACGCCTTAAGAGTTCCCTTCACTGGAACTAAGGGGCCAATCCCAACCTCTGGAAAACAACTGTACACCATAATCTCCCCTCCACCAAATGATTTAGACCAGTGCACAAGCATGGTCCATAAATACATGGATGAGCAAGTTTGGGGTGGAGGAACGTGACTGGCCTGCACAGAGTCCTGACCTCAACCTGAACACCTTTGGGATGAATTAGAGCGGAGACTGCGAGCCAAGCCTTCTTGTCCACATCAGTGCCTAACCTCACAAATGTACTTCTGGAAGAATGGTCAAACATTCCCATAGACACTCCTAAACCTTGTGGACAGCCTTCCCAGAAGAGGTGAAGCTGTTATAGCTGCAAAGGGTGGGACAACTCAATATTGAACCCTACAGACTAAGGTGTTCGTTTATGAAACTGTGATCAGCAGTGATCCTTGGGATCGCCGCTGATCACAGTTCATTTTTGGTTTATGAAACAGTGATGGTCGGGGGAGAACATGTTCTCCACCGATTATCTCTGCACATGGAGAAGCTATGATTGACTGACACAGAAATGACCAGTTTATGAAGCTGCGATCTCAGCACTTCACTGGCGATCTGGGTCAGAATTCACCCTCCCCAATTCACCAGCTCAGAGGTGGTGAATCGCGGAGTGAAGAGAGGATCCCAGGGGAAGGAGGAAGATTACTGACTTCCTTCTTCCTCGGTCAGACCTCCCAACACAATAACTATGTCCCCCTGCCCGGTATATATGTATATATATATATATATATATATATATATATATGTATGTATATATAAATATATATATACACACACACACACACACATATACATA